>JAHWFO010061741.1:824533-862338 GCA_023313115.1 Rhysida immarginata | reverse complement strand
CTGGAGATGGTGTCTGTTTCTTATTTTCTCTGCATATACGAGTTGCTTTAAATGACCCCACAGATAAAAGTCAAGTGGTGTGAGATCAGGTGATCTGGGTGGCCATTCCACAGCACCACGTCAGCCAATCTAATGACATAAAAGTTTGCCTCATCACATGAACAAGATACCTTGTGCAAAAGAGGGATCTTGTCGATGCTGCTCTAGGGCCCACGTGCAAAACTGCATACATCTGTCTGGGTCATCCTCTGCTAGGTGCTGGAGTATCTGAATCTTGAATGGATGCCATTGATGAGAATAAAGGATTTGTACGATCGATGACTGGCTGATTCCAAATTCTGATGTCAAACGTCATGTGCTGCGTTGTGGGCTCTCGACGAAGGACGCCAAAACCATTGTTGAGGTTGCCTCGTCAGTAGCACTTATTGGACGGCCACTCTGTGCCTTGTCAACCACAGTCCCAGTTTCTCAGAATTTCTTAATTAGCACCTGACAGTGTTGTGTGCAATTGGAGGTCTTTCTTGGTGCCGGTTGTTAAAATCTGCAGCTATGAAACGGAAACTTCGTTCTCCAGACATCAAAATGATCTCAATTCTCTCCTCCGTGGTCAAAGCCATCTTCAGTTACCCTCTACAAAATGAAACAAAATGTGTTGTAACTTTTGAACCATAACTGCTACTTCAAATCTGCTTACAAGAATGAAACTGTCAGAAAATGCTGATGTTATTTGATATATCACACGACCCCCTTTCCATTGAAACAATTGACTTAGATTCAAGATGGCCGATTTCAAGATGGCAGCCATGTTCGGTACATACCATAAAGGATAGACCACCTCATCCATACCTAACTGGAATATCCAGATTTTCCAATTCCTGCAAGGTTTTCGAAAAAACAGGGTGTACTGCGACTTTTGACTCACCCTATATATGGTGATTAGAGAGAAAAGAGTTAAAAGCATCAGGAGTATGCTTTGGTTCTTTTGAAGGGGGCATAGGAGAGAAAAAGAGAAAAAAATTGAAATGATAAGAAATAAGAATTATAGAAAAAGATAAAAATGAAAAAAAAAAAAAAACTACATAAGCCATCTGCATATAAATAAACTACAAAAAATTACTTAAAAACAATCGACAAATAAATTGAAGAGGAAAATTAAAAAAAATAAAATAAAAATAGGAAAAAGAAACAAAATATTCAAACGACAAGATCAAAACCATTGGTACTATTAAGTGTAACAATTTTTCCCATAGAATTCTTAGTAAAAATTCTACATCCAAATGACCAAGCATTTCTAGGTCCGAACTTGGTTTTTGCTGCTTTCAGTAACCGGTATCTTATTGTCCTGATAATACAGTATGACACAGGCAGTGTCACTGTGTGTATGGGGTTGCTTTTCAATGTCTAGCTTTGGTCCATTAGTCTATATTGCCAAAACTATGAATGCCTGTACAACAGTATTCCATTCCATTGCAATTACTTTAATCATCATATGGCAGAATCTGGGGGAATTCGTAACCTATATCAGCCTTGTTTCATACTGTTCAGGTCATAACAAGAGTGTCTTGAAAAAATGGATGTGGACAGCCAGATTCCTAATCTGAACTAAATCAAACATCTATGGGGATGAACTGGATTGGTGGATACGTGCAAAACAAGATTGCTCACAGAAGAGGATGAACTACATTTGGAGAAACAGGCCATAAAGATTAGATACCATCATTAAGCCAGTAGTAGAGATGTTAAATAATACAATAAAAGCTCTTTATTTTTGTCTAAATATAGGTGTCTGAATCCATCAATGTTAATAGTAGGAGAGTTAATTAGATAGTTAATTAAAATTTCTATCCAGGTCTGAGAGAAATTAAAAACTGTTATTTAATTATGAGCACTAAATTAATTACCTATACAAATGCACAGTATTATTTTCTCGAAAGAACTTAGTTGGGACATTTTCAATGATCCACAAGATCACCATTTTTACACAGTCCAGTCACATTAATGAGACCACCCCCTACGTTCAACATCAGCGGAAAATGGTTACGTCCAAAAGGTAAGTACCAGTATCAGAGGTGGGGGGGGGGGGGGGGGGGTATGGGGAGGGTCTCAAAAGGAAGCAGAAAACATTGCAATGTTGGAGTCATGGCGAAACGTAGCGATATATCAGACCTCCAAAGGGGCATGATCATCAGCTTCCGAGCCAAGGGCGGCAGTATTTCCGAAACGGCTAGTTTTGTGAACTGTTTGCGTGCCGCCGTGGTGAAAGTGTACCTTGCATGGCAGAATGGCAATACCCAAAATCAGCGAAGTGCCAAGTCTGGGGGACCACGGGCCATAGATGACAGGGGTGAACGACAGCTACCGTGGACCAACTGACCTCCCAAATGAACCAGGGGGCTACCAAACGTGTATCCTCAACGACAGTTCAGCAAACTTTGCTGCATATGGGGTTCCGCAGCAGAAGGCTGGTTTGTGCATCAATGCTGACAGCTGTTCATCAGCGACAAAGACTGACATTTGCATGCCAGTACCACAACTGGACAGCAACCGAGTGGCAAAAGGTGGGTTTTTCCGATGAATCACGGTTTATGCTTCATCGGACAGATGGGCGATGGCATGTACGGTGTTCAGCGTCAGAAAACAAACACCCTGCAACACGTGCCGCAAGGGCCCAGGCCGGAGGAGGCAGCGTTATGATCTGGGGAATGTTTTCATGGAATTCCCTGGGTGCACTCATCATTGTGGACGGCACCATGGATCAATGGAAGTACGCATCTGTCCTTTCGGACCATGTCCACCCCTACATGCAGATTGTGTTTCCTCAGCACGATGGCATCTTCCAGCAGGACAATGCGACGTGTCATACAGCGCGTTGTGTCCGTGCATGGTTCGAAGAGCACGAGGATGTGCCTACGGTACACCCCTGGCCCCCAAACTCCCCGGATTTAAACTCCATAGAGCATCTGCGGGACCACCTCCATCGGATTGTTCGCACCATGGATCCTCCACCACGCAACCTATGGCAGCTCGCCACAGAACTGGAGTCAGCATGGCTTCACATCCCTGTCAATACCATTCAGAACCTTACTGACTCTCTTCCTGCCCAACTCACAGCTGTCCGCGCCACGAAAAGTGGTTATTCTGGCTACTGACAGGTAGTCACATTAATGTGACTGGACTGTGTGTATCTACTGAAAACCATGGTTCCATCTGAAGAATGAGTGAAAAATTGAAATGGCTTCAATGTAATGGTAGCTGAGCTTTAAAACATCAAATAGCTGATTGGCTAACAAAATAACTGAAGTTCACAATGAAGAAGAGGCTGTAGAATTTGATAAAATTTTTCATCATAAATATTAAAACATAAGATAGGGAAATGTTTGATAATGAGCAAATACAGAAATGGAAAATCTTTTTTGTGCAGAGTTGCAATGCTCTCTTAATAAAACATGGTCCAAAATATCTCAGCACATTATTTATGCTGCTACTGATGCCTGGCCATATGGAAGGCTGGTACTTCGAATAATGCTTCCAAAACATTGATGGAAGAATCATTCAAAAATTTATTAAATGCTACTGCACTTCAATACATTCAAACAATGGTTCTTTCATCTATTCATATTTAGAGAAATGAGGTTCTTTATTTTACTGAGAAAATATCACAGAAAATAGTATAAGTGAAAAAAATCTCTTTGAAAAAAATCTCTTTGAAAAATCTCTTACAAATAAATATATAAGTAGATACATGCTTTACAAAACATAATAGAGAAACGCAAGTTTCTCCTTTTACTCCTGGCTTTATCAAGGATACAATAAAGTCATGAAATCTCTTCAGTGTATTCTTGATAAAGCCAAGAATAAGAGGCAAAACTAACATCTCATGTTTCTCTATTATGTATTGTAAAGCATCTATCCACTTTATTCATAGAAATAATACAACAGTATTGCCACCAGGATGATGCAAAAATCCCAGCCGCTCTCAAAAAAACAAGCAAAAAGTATACCTTTTACTAGTATGAGTATTACCAAACAAGAAGTCAAAATACCAGACTGTCCTGGTCAAAGTCAGACAGGTAGCATCACTATACAGGATGTCTCAGTGTACAAACTTCTAGGGGAGTTAGTATGGGTGATTCTAAGCAAAAAAGTTCATATGAACATGGGTCTGAATTTGAACGATAACTGAGATATGAACAGAAATAAAAATGCCGCCACCAAGATCAACAAGTTAATAACTCAGGTTCTGTAAAGCCTAGATTAATGAAATTTTGGGAATAACAGGGTACATAAGACTGTGTATACCGTTAAAATTTGATCGAATTCCAACAAGAAGTTTCCGAGTTACTCATTCAACATCATAACAAGTGCTCACTTGTGAGTACTAACTAGCACTTGTTAAAATTTTGACTTCTCGTTGCCTTTTTAATTTTTCCCTGTTGCAATAGAAATGATTCATAGTTTGCAAGGCTATACACAGAATTTTATTTTGAAGGGGGGAGGGGGTCCATCAAGCAACAGAATTAGTTGGCACGATGGTCAATTTCGAGACCCGCCCCCCCCCCCCCCTGTGTATGGCCATGTCATAGAGTAAGAAAGTAACAAAGGTGAAGTTAAGCATTGGTGTTATGTATTGTTGGCCGAGCTTTGCTTTGACTATTATTAAGAAACTCGTGGTGTCTTGTAATTATTGATTGTGAGAATTCTGTATTCTTTTCTTGCTTGCTGTGAAATAAATAACCTGTATTTAGTCTTATTCCTTCCTTCCTGAGTGATTTAATACATAACAAATTTGGTGACGAGGAGATTAAACATGAATTATTGCTTCTAATCATGTCAGCTTTACTTGGACATATCGAAGAATTTAACTTTGAAAATGAACTATCTTGTAAAATGTATTCCAAATGACTCGAATTCTTTTTTGAAGCCAACGGAATTTCGGATGAAGATAAAAAAGAAGAGCTGTTCTTTTCTCTATCTGTGGATCTGCAACATATAATTTGATTCGCTCATTAGTTTCGCCGAACTCTATCAAATACATTGATATTGTAAAATTACTGGTTTAACATTTCAATCCTCAACTAAACGTGATTTTTCAAAGATTCCTCTTCCATAAGCTTTCTCAACATTCCAGTGAAAGTGTATCTTCTTTTGTAGCTGAGATTAGAAAATTGGCGGAGTGCTGCAAATTCTCTGACATTGAAGAAATGCTGTGTGATAGACTTGTATGCGTTATTTATGATGAACCTGTACGACAACGTCTACTTGCGGAACCAGAACTAACAGTCACTAAAGCCTTTCAGATTGCTTCAGCTGCGGAGTGTGCAACTAAAAACGCAAGTATTTTACGTAATTCAGTGGATTTCAAGTGTTTGAAAGTTTCCTTTTCACAGCAAAATTCTTCAAAGACTCCAGTCACGAATATTATTTATCGTTGTGGCGGTACTCATCTTGCTACAGTATGCAAATTTAGGAATGTTAAATGTAAATACTGTAAAAAAATCGGACATTTAGAAAGAGTGTGTAACACTAAAAAGAAACACATACATAAAACTAAATCTGAATCTTCAAATTCAATACTCAATTCTTTTCATCGGAGAAGCCAGGATGAATATTCAGGTACTTTATTTCAATTGTACTATGGTTCCTGAACGAAACCCACCTTTTCTGATAAACCTTAATGTGGACTCGCATATCTTAGAATTTGAAGTAGATTCTGGTGGAGAGTTTTCTATGATTAGTTATAAAAGTTTCAAAAGATTTTGGCCTTCCAAGAAATTAGAGGAATCTAAAGTGCATTTAAATACATGGGACCATGGCAAAGTTGAACTTGTAGGTGAATTTATAATTGAAGTTAGTTTTAAAAGTATTGTGACAAAATTACCTTGTTGCAAAATTGGCCCGAACATTCTTGGAAGAAATTGGTTTTCTGCTCTTAAGATTAAGTTTTCTGGACTGTTAATTATGGACACTAAATATTCAGAACTGGATGGTATTTTGAATGATTATGCTATTGCTTTCAAAGATGAACTAGGTACTTACAAAGGTGAGCCCATCCATATAGCGATTGGAAAAGACTCAACTCCTATTTTCATGAATGTTTGAATGCTGCCCTATGCTTCACGTGAAAAGGTCAACGCAGAGATTCAACGATTAGTTAAGGAAGAAATACTGGAACCTGTTCAAAATTCGGCTTGGGCTTCCCCGATTGTGTCAATTTTGAAAAAGGATGGAAGACTGAAAATTTGCGGAGATTACAAGGCTACAGGTAACTTAGTTTGTAAAGTGGATACTTACCCTCTACCATATTTCAACGATTTGATAGCGAAGATCAATGGAGCAAAAATATTTTCTAAACTAGACATGAGATCAGCCTATAATCAACTTGTCCTTGATGAAGAATCAGCTAATTTACTTACTGTTAACACACCTAAGGGACTGTTTAAAATGAAAAGATTACCCTATGGAATCGCAGCTGCTGTTGGAATTTTTCAGTGATTCATGAAAAATATTCTTGCGGAAATTGATGGTGTAGTAGTCTTCTTGGACGATATTCTAATCACAGGAAAAGATTTCAGTGAACATAATTCTAGACTCAAAGCAGTTCTTCAAAAAATTGTTCAAGGTGGATTGTGTCTTAAAAAAGAAAAGTGTGAATTTCTTGTGCCCTCAATTGAATTCCTTGGATTTGTAATAGACAAAGAAGGTATTCATCCAACTGAAGAAAAGATTCATGCTATTTCTGATGCACCAACTCCAAAGTGTAAGGCAGAACTACAGTCTTTCCTTGGACTTTATAACTTTTATGCTAGATTTATTCCAGAAAGAGCTAATATACTTGAACCTCTTCATAGGTTACTAGATCAAAACTCTAAATGGCACTGGACTAAAATTCATGAAAAGAGTTTTATTGAAGCTAAGAAGCAATTACTTTCTAATAAAGTAATATCACATTATGATCCTGATAAGCCTTAATTTTTAACTTGTGACAGCTCATCTTATGGAATAGGTGCAATACTTTCATATAAAATTGAGAAAAAAGAAACGCCTATTGCCTATGCTTCTAGAACTTTGAATGCTACAGAAAGAAATTATGCTTAACTTGATAAAGAAGCTCTAGCTATTATCTTCGGTATAACTAAATTTCATCCTTACCTAGCAGGTAATAAATTTACAATTATTACGGACCATAAACCACTACTAGGTTTATTGAATCCTTCAAAGGGTATTCCTGCTGTTCTTTCTCCAAGAATGTTAAGATGGACTTTATTACTTCGCAATATTCTTTTGATCTCCTGTACACACCAGGTAATGAAATAATCACTGCAGACTGTTTAACCAGTAGAGCCTGCTAGATTGTGGAGGTCGCCATCTTGAAAAGGGGCTAATATGACTTTTGAGATAGATATCGACAGCGATCAGAGTTCGATTTAATTAATTCTTTCATTGAAGTACACATTCCAAACAAAATAATTTGAAAATAAATTTCAAAATTTACATTTTCTTTTTAATTTGGAAAAAAAAATCACCATATTGTTTTTATTTCTTTTTATAATAAACCTCTTATTACAAAGTGTTTTTAATATGCAAAAGCATGATATTAATTAAAGTTATATGGAAATTAAAATAATTTTATAAAAAAGCAATTATTGAGCCATTTTTATATGTACTGATATATTATCTCAGTATTTTTAAATATTTCTGTCAATTGCAATTTATAACTTTTTCTCTAAAATACGTTATTTGTAAGCTTATTACTGGGTTTATACTATAAATGAAAAACAAGAGCATTGGATTGTGCAAATTTTTTTATTTAAAAATGTAATTTCATATAATTTAATTAATTATTTAAGAAAAGGAGTGTTTGATATTCTTTCAATTAAATAAATTTTTATATCAATATACAAACATTAAAAAGGAGATTTATATATTTATTTAATTAAAAAATAATTCAAATTGTTATTATTTATTATATATTTGTTTTACTCATTATATTAATTGATGTTTAATAAATTCATCTTATGTGAAGCTGTACTAATTTCAAGGTAATTAAACTAGATTATTAATAATTTTTAAATCTAATGCTTATTACTGTTTTGCTTTAAAACTTCTTAAGTATTTTCCTAGCTTAAAAAATATAGACATAATGCTGTGAAATGAATTTACAATTTCTTTCTTTCTTTTATTTTTGCATATATCTGTTTACAATCATATGCCAGGATTATAAAAAAGCAAAGATAAACTTTTGAAAAGCAAAAATATAAATTGTTAAACTTAAGGATTAACGATTCATAATGTACTTACTTAGTGCTGCTTTTCATTTAGAATAAATTGAGATGACATTAGTCAAGTTCCAGCACTCGCATTTGTTTTTATTGGTATAAATAGTTTTATTTCACTATAACTGTACAAGAGTCGACTTTCGCCTTTCTTATGGCATCATCAGTTGTAATTGTATATTTGTTATTTAATCAATTATTGAAAGAAACGAGTATAAAAATAGAAATATAAAAATGATTTGTGAATGACAAAAAATAAACCATAACTCTTAACAATGACAATTACGTCACAAAGAAGTAACATTTTTCTCTTAACAATTATATAAGAACTTTAAATCCTTGTTAAAATATACAATTACAACTGATGATGCCATAAGAAAGGCGAAAGTCGACTCTTGTGAAATATAGTGAAATAAAACTATTTATACCAATGACAACAAATGCGAGTGCTGGAACTTGACTAATGTCATCTCAATTTATTCTTAAGGATTAACAATTGAATAGAAAAAAACATCTTTATTTATGAGTAACTTTTTTTAATTTTCTATTTTTTCTCTTAAAACGTTTCCCAAAACTTCTATTAAAACGTTTCAAGTTATGAAAAATCACTGTTCTTAAAAATAGCATTTTTACATATAGTACAAGACACTCTTACATGTAATTGTAATGAATAGCGCGATCCTACAGGCTCATGGGTGGGCTCTTTTCAAAATGGCGAAGTTGCGCATGCGCGTAAAATCCAGGATACGCTTCGCGGTGGGTAATTTCGCCTCTGTTACTTTCTTACTCTGACGCCATGATAGTCTGTTCTATTTTCTAAATGGGTCCTATTATCCCTTATTATTGGCCTTGTATTTGTAACTTGTTGAATATTGTATTCTGCTGAATGATAGTTATAAGGTAACTGAAACATACATACAGTAAATAAAAACTAGTTGTGGACAAGAAGTTTGTTTCATCATCAATCAAATGAAGACTATCCATAAGGTTCAACGAATTTTGGATACCTTTCTTTACAGTAGCACCTTTGGGAATAAATTCCATGTGCACAATGCCCAATACAAATTAAGGTATCAAGAAACATTTGGATTTATCCTGGCACTTTCTTTTTTGGATGTGGGGTTGACGACAATTTCCATGCACTTTCATTTTTTTCGTGGAAGGCAATTCCGATCATCCATGGATGTCATCACCACATAGAAGAAGACCTTACGAGTGGATCCAGCAAATGCTTTTCACAACTATTTTCAACAGTTGTATTGACATGGGCAGCAGTGCATTGCAGTTGAAGAACAGTACTTCGAAAATGGATGTACATAATAATTTGTTTAATAAATGTGTTTTTCATAAACTGCTTGATTCGCAAGCATTTGACTGAAGCGGTATATGCTCACGTACCAAAAGTCATGGGATAGTACCTAATAACATGTGGGACCTCCTCTAACCTGGCGAAGTGCCACAGTGTGACGTGGCATTGATTCCACAAGTCGGTGGAAGACATCTGAAGACATTGCCAAACATTCCGACGGGAGAGCTTTCACAATTGGCCATTATGTAGCCAGCACCGGCTTGCACAGTGCATGCTTGACAACTTGGGTCCATGGCCTTAATGGGGTCTGCGCCACACTCAAGCCATACCACCAGCTCGTATCAGTTGGAATCGAGACTCATCAGACCAGGTCACATGTTTTCAGTTGTCAAGTATCCAGTCGATGTGTTCATGGGCCCAGGAGAGATGTTGCTGACGATGTCTTGTTGTTAGCAAGGGTACCCTTGTGGGTCTTTGCTTCCATATCCCATGGACATCAAATTTTGTTGTACAGTTCGCATCGATGCAACTCTAGTATCACCCTGGTTAAAATCTGATGTCTTTTTGCATAGTGTCAGTTGCCTGTTAGTGGGTGACCATCCTACTCAGACGCCATTGGTCCCATTCATTGAGAACGTGTGGTCGACCACTGCGTTGTCCATGGTGGGAGGTAATGCAGTCAAGTTGGTACTCTCGGTAGAATCTTGAAATTGTGGACCGTGGGATGTTGAATTCTTGAGCCACCTCCGATATTGAATGACTCATACATCGTGCTCCACATGCCAGGCCATGTTCGAACTCTGATAGCTCTCGTCGTGTAGCCATTCTCCCACTGAACACCTCATCCTTTACTCAAGACTGTGTAACTAAACCTACTGACACTGATTTGCACATGATGCTACTGCAACTTGAAAAATAGTCCACTGCTATCCCATGACTTTTGGCATGTGTATTAAGTAGATGTCAATGAAATAAGTTAATTTTTAAAAAATTCTTACCAAACCAAAATTTTCTAGTCTACAGCAAAGTATGTGTAGCACTTTTTCATACCTATTGAAGAAAACAGGTCATCTTTATTATTTGTAAATAGGTTTCCAAAGCCAAGTTTAATATCTTTTTTTTCAAGATGTACCTATTTTGCTGTTGTTTTTCAATCTTTGAAACAATACTAGAGGCTTTTTCTTGAAACACTAATGTAAACATAATTTTAGTAATCAAATTTTATGTAAAATCAATGTAAAGCATCTCCAATTCTAAAACAATTAATGTTACCTTCTATTTCTCTCAGTTTTTTGACTTCATTAATTTCTTGATTCAAAAAGTCACTGTCCATGAGATATAAATAGTTATTTTATTATGTTTTTTATTATAAATATTATATACAGGATGGTCACAAATGATTGCCCCAGTTTCATGATTTTATTGTGGATGTATTATTTAACATATTATAATGAGCAAAGTTTCGTGATGACATGTTAAATAATACACTACAATAAAATAATGAAACTGGGGCAATCATTTGTGTACACCCTGTATTTTATAATTTAAAACCAAATAAACAAATGAAAGAACAATGCACAATACAGTAATAGTTTATAGAATGGAAATATTATTTAAGGATGAGTAATATTTACTGAAAATGGGATAGCTAAATGATTAGACCACTTGTTTAATAACCAGATAAAGTACTGAACAGTTTATTAATTAAAAGAAAAATTTAATTACATGTATATTAATAAGATAATATAAAATAAATAAAAAATTTATTTATTACTTTTAACCATATTTCTTTCCCTTTTTATTTTTTCTGGTGATTGTGCAATTTTTTGCCAACTCTCGAAAAGTCTTTTACATGTATATTAAGCTTGCTTAAAAGCACATACAGGTAGATCCCGTTATACACGATTTCGGATATACGCGGTTTTCATTTAGTAGCACCATCTATCGCCAACATACGAAAACTTCCATTTTTGTTAGGAGTTGAATTCAGTTTTGGGCTTTCTTTTGTTCCTATCTCTATGTTTGTGCATATTTAGCACATCACTGGCTATCTATGAATAATAAGGTTGCTACATATCAGTTTGGAAAAGGTCAGCTGAGTTTCTAATCTGTATGCGAAAAGATTTATTGTTGTAGGACTTAAAATGAAGCCGAAACGTAAAGAAAGTATTATTACCGAAGGAAGAAAACGGGCCCGAAAATCCTACTCGTTAGAAACCAGAGTTGGAAGTCGTTGATGAAGATGAAGAAAACCGTTTATTCTGCCGACCATCAAGCATTTTTTTTACGAAACATCCTACCAGTTCGAACGACCCCTTAACATCCAGCCCGAGCTCCTCTTCCAAACTCTCTTCGGGATTCCACCAGCACTATTATGGGACGGAGACTGTTGGAAACAGCATCAGAATCTTCTGGTACAGATGAACCCAAAGCTATATAAAGTTTAGATTGTGGACATTTCTTTTTGTTGTACGTGTACATGTATTTTGAGTATTTTAGTATATCTTGAGTTTTATAAAATAAAATAAAGTGCTATTCTAAGACTAAAAAATAGAAAACTGTTGTATTGCTAATCCTATATTCTATAATGCAATTAGTTACGTTATATCAGGAAAATAATTAATGCTTATGAGAACAAAACTCTATTTTGTACATGTTAAATAGAAGCCGTTTTACGCAAATTCGGTATTCGCGGCAATTTCGCGGAACATATATATCGCATATAATGGGATCTACCTGTATCAGTATTTGGGAAATCTATATCAAATCAATAATGCATCCAGTCTACAGTGATGTTCATACTGAATCCAAAGAGACATATCCTTCATTGAGAGTATCCCAGCAGAACAGTAGTTCACAGAATCACAGCCTCTCTATCAGCTCGTCTTCCTCCATATTGTATCCAGGTGCTATCTTTTTCCCGACTGATGCACACATACCCTGTCGTCCACATGGTGCAGCAGAAAATGGAAATTGTAAGACCAGGCAATCTTTCACTCATTCCAGCATGCTTTTCAGAATTATTACCAGTTTAGTGAAATATGAAATAGTCTTATAAATAAAACAAACAAATAATAGTTATTAATTAAAAATAAAAAAATAAATACATGTAATAATTAACAAAATAATTAATAAATAAAATCAAAATAAAAATAAAAAGCTGACGTTTCGGATAATTCTCTAAAATTCTATTTACCTTTAGAGAATTATCCTTTTTGCTTTGATGAAGGATAGTCTCTATCCGAAACGTCAGCTTTTTATTTTTATTTTGATTTTATTTATTATTTATTTTGTTAATTATTATTCATTTTTTTTATTTTTAATTAATAACTATTATTTATTGTATTCCAGGATTTATGTGTCTCGTCCTTCTCTCATATATTTCTGTTCAAATAAAACAAATAAAAATACTATGTAATAACATAAATCTTTTCATTTAATTAGCCAGACATTTAGTAGAATTAGCCAGACAATATGTCCATTCAAAAGGGCCTGGGAAGAATGCTGCATTTGTATCAGTTCTGCTATTCACGTACCTATGTAGGCACTATTGATGATGGACAGAGTCAACAAAGGCATTTTTATTAGCTTGCAGCTATGAAAATAAACCTTGAAGGTGGTGGGAATAAATATCTAAGTCGTCCTGTAAGACTTCAATTCTTTTTGTATGAAAATAACTCTGAAACTAAGCTTTTCCCGAGATTTAGATTTTATAAAAATTTTATTTCACATTTTGAAATGCAGAATACACTATTAAACTAATGACACTTCGTTCTAATGACTGGCATTCTATATCTTTATCAAAGTTAGAATCCTTAAGAATAATCTTTAGACTTTGGTCTCAAATGCCAAAAGTGAATCATTTTAAACTCATGTTTATAAAAATTGCAACACCATGAAGAAATGATGTGATTGAGCTGCAATTTTCAGCCAATGCAAATTATAGTGTTATGCAAATGATTAAAATTTCAGTCACACCATGCATGCGTGGGCTGAGCAGTGCCCTCTGAACTGCTGCTGAAATGGTATAAATAGAGGGCTGTAGCAGGACATTAAAAATAGTCTATGGTTATCTGCTAGTGATAAACGTTAGTGAGACGTAACGATGCCTCTTCGACGAAAGAGGGCAACATTTCAACAACTTACGCAGTTTGAACGAGAGAGAATCATCGGCCTTCGTGAAGGAGGATTTTCCTATTGTGCAATAGCAGCTCGTGTGCAGCGTAACAGCAGTATAGTGATGCGAGTTTGGAAGCAGTGGGCCGGCGAGAACCGGACAACTCAGAAATCCGGGAGTGGATGCCGAAAGGTGATGTCAACATGCAATGATAGACACCTGGTGCACATGGCACTAATGGACCGTAAGCCTCCTCTAGATAGTTGGCAGCATATTGGTCCATTGCTACAGGTGTACCCCTGTCTGCTTCATCAATTCGTTGACGTCTGCTGCATCATTGACTACGTGCAAGAACTCCTTTACACAGGATCCTCCTGATGCAAAACCGATGATGCCTGTGGCTGCAATGAGCTCACAAACATAGAGACTGGCATGCAGATTGGCAACAAGTGTTTTTTTTTCTGATGAATCCCGCTTTAATCTGTGGTACCATGATGGCCACATTCGTGTTAGACGCTATGCCGGTGAACGCTACCTTCCGGAGTGCATTATCGAACGTCATAGTGGACAAACATCCGGAGTTATGGTCTGGGGTGCAATTGAGTATCATGGACGATCTCAGCTGCTACGAATTGTGGGTAATCTTAACAGCAATTGGTGCATCAGTGAAGTGCTGGAGCCCGAACTCGTTCCTTTCCTTCAAGGCATTCCTGGAGTGATCTTTCAACAGGAAAATGCCTGCCCACATATGTAAGGGATGTTCATTACTTCTTCTCAGCAGAAGACATACAGCTTCTTCCTTGGCCTGCTTATTCACTGGATATGTCGCCTATTGAACACGTGTGGGATTTCATTGGTTGGCTTCTTGCTCGTGATCCTCGTCCTACAGGTTCTACAGATGAACTTTGGGCACTCATACAAACAATATGGAATGCTCTTCCCCAGGCAGACATTCAAAATCTGTTTGACTCCATGCCACATCATATAGCAGCACTTACTGCAGCACATGGTGGCTATACCAAATACTGATTTTGGACACTTAATACCATTTATTTTTGCTTTGAAACTCTAATAATTTATTTGTACCAAAACAAGTCATTGTGTATTAAATTTCATTTAATTCTGATGATTCCTTCATGGTGTTGCAATTTTTACAAACATGAGTTTGTGAATCATTAAGGTAATCAAGCTGAGTTCAAAGTAGAGATAAAATTAGCCTGCATTTGACAAATTAATAATCTTTCTTTTATTAAATTCTACTATACTGCTCAATAAAGGAATCTTTGAGTTTACCTGATACAGCATTTCCTTGAGAGTTCAGGTATTTTCTTATCCATATATTCCAATTCCAAATCATGATTTTTATCTAAACTTGCAACAATTTTCTCCAAATTCTTTGTCACATGAAGCTGAATATATAAACAAATTAAATAAATAAATAAATAAATAAATAAATAAATAAATAAATAAATAATTCAACTTTGCACTATACGTATTAAGTGTTCTTCAAAATACTGCAACATTCATAACCAAAATTAAATGAGGCCAAGCTTCATCACTATACACAATCTTTGATTCATTAACAGCTATTCTTCCCTCAAGAAACATGGCTTTTTATTAAACTTTTCAATACCACAAATCCCTCTATACTCTTCCACTTGTTCCTGCTAGACTTATTTAGCTTTCCTCTCTCACATTTATTATATAATCGTTTGGTCAGATGGTAACGAGTCATTTATTGAATGTGTTCAAACCATCTCAAAGTAAAGTGCAGAAAGAGAGAGATATGGTACACTTTTCACAACAAATTTAATACCAAGCATAAGGCACCTTTTAGCTGATAAGAAGCCTTCTTTATGTGATTAGGGACTGAAATGTACTGAAATGCTCTGAAATAAATCTGTTGTGGGAAGCAGGTGTTATTTCTCCCTTTATTCGCTTACTGTAAGTACCCAGGTTTTGTTTATTCTCGCTCCATGTCAATGTATTGTCAGAAATTGCATTTATGATACTTCTCTTGCAGAATTCAGTCTAACCGCATTTCAAAAACTTCGTCTGCATATACCCAAATACAGGGCAAGATTAAAGTCGCACACATCAAAGTTTAGCTGCCCGTAAAAGTACCAGTTTGAGAATTTAACTGAAAGTAAAGCATCACAGAGATTATTTGAAATGTTGGCTTTTATTTTTAGCAGACAAACTTTAGGCGTTACAATAAATGTTGGAAATGATGTCCTTTTTCGCAAATACAAAAGCGTGTTCGTTTTACCAGACAAACTTTAGGTGTTAAAATAAATGTTCGAAACGACACCCTCTTTCGATTCAGGGCTTGTGGCCCCCTCTCTCACCAGATTTATCACCCCCTGATTTCTTCCCATGGGGTTATTTGAAAAATGTGGTTTATGTGAATAGTCCACACATGATTGCTGAGCGGAAAACTAACATCACAACAGCCATTTCTAACATCAATACTGCCATGCTTCGCAGAGTCTTACGAAATCTGGTAAAACGAACACACTTTTGTATTCGTGAAAGAGGACGTCATTTCGAACATGTAGAGGCTTCCCACTGCAGTGTATTAAGCAATGTGAGAAGGAGTTTTATTATGCAGCAGGACACTGTGGCAGTTTTCCTCAATTGCATGCTGTAGATTTTGGAGCTATTGTGTGTAACGTCCATCATGATGTCTACACTGATGGGACAGCATCCCCATCTGATCCCACCAGATGCACAGCAGATCCTTCTTGCTGTAAATGCTGCATTTGGGCTGCAAGGATGACCCATGATTTTTTGCTTTTCAGGTAATTGCACAAGACTCATTTTTTGTTGCCAGTTATAATCTTGTACAGAAAAGACTTCTGTATTTGAAGACATGTGTCACGCTGTTGCATCCAATTGTTTTACGTCAACTTATGAGGCACCAGTCTTCCTTCTGTCTGGATTTTCCAAGCGCATGTAACCAACATTCGATGGCTTGGCGAGTTACTCAAACCTCTCTGCGATATCCTTTTGAGTCTGTGTCAAGTCTTCAGAGAGGACTGCTTCAAGATCTGCATTTGAAAACTTCTTTGGTTTTCATTGGTCTTAAATCCTTGGCAATCAAACATCAAACTTTTTATTGCTATGCCATCATCGAGCTTAAATGGATAATTAATCTTTGACTAGAAATACAGGATTATTCAAAATTATCGACTCGATTCATCTTTATTTCTTGAAATAAAAATTGTGTATGAATAATCTGCATGCTGAAAGAGAGAGGAGGTTCTAAAGTTTACGAATAGAGGTTATAAATGTTCAATGTGCCCCCCTTCTGCTGCACGGCAAACATCCAAGGAGTAGCCAAATTCGTCCCACAAGTGAAGAGGCATTTCTTGTGTTATTGAGTTCACCATGCTGCGATACGGTTTCGTAGGCCAGTCAGAGTTGTTGGTGGAGTTGGTACGTAACTGCTTCTTTTACATACTCCCACAGGAAAGAGTCAAATGGCGTGAGATCAGGAAGTCTTGGGGGCCAGATCTTCGTTCCCCATGCGACCTATCCATTGTTGGGGAAGGGATTCTTTCAACTTGCAGGGCTCCCTGCAAAAAAGAATGGCTCTAGTGGCAGAATACAAAACTTTAGAACCTCCTCTCTTGTTCGGTATGTAAATTATTCATATACAGGGTGTTTCAAAAATACTTTTACAAACTTTTAGGGGAGGTAGGATGGGTGATTCTAAGCAAAAAAAGTTCATATGAAGATGGGTCCGAATTTTAATACTAACTGGGATATGAACAGAAATAAAATGCCGCCACCAAGATCAACATGTTAATAACTCAGGTTCTATACTATCTAGGATGATGAAATTTGGGGGAATAATAGGGTGCCTAAATCTGTGTATACCGTTAAAATTTGATTGAATTTCAACAAGTAGTTTCAGAGTTACGCACTCAACATCGTAACACGTGCTGGTTAGTACTCGCATGTGAGCACTGTTATGATTTTGAACGCGTAACTCGGAAACTACATGTACTTGTTAGAATATGAACAAATTTTAACGGTGTACACAGTTTTATGTACACTATTATTCCTCCAAAATTCATTAACCTAGGCGTTATGGAACCTGAGTTATTAACTTGTTGATCTTGGTGGCGGCATATTTATTTCTGTTCCTATCTCAGTTAGCGTTCAAATTCCGACCCATGTTCATATGAACTTTTTTGCTTAGAATCACCCATACTACCTCCCATAAAAGTTTGTAAAAGTATTTTTGAAATGCCCTGTACAATTTATATTCAAGAAATAAAGATGAATTAAATCGAGTCCATCATTTTGAATAACTCAGTACTCCAACACAACTACAATACATTGTCTTGTTTTTCTTATTACTATACCGTTTTACTTTAAATTCAATCAAGCTATTTGTTTTTACTTTTTAGATGTTATAAAAAAAAGAATGGTGCCGGCTCAGTGGCCAAGAGTGCTAAGGCTCAGGTCTTGTTGCTCTCGAAAACAGCAAGTTCACGGGTTCAAATCCCGCTGAGGGCGTGGATGTTTGTGTTTGTCCCTTACTAAGAAGCTTCAGTATGCTTATCATCTGCTAAGCTTAATTTCCAATAGATCCAATGGTTATTTAACATCCTCAACATCGAAAAGGTAAAAGAGAAACAGAAAAGAGAAAAATAATGGTTAGGAAGGGGAAAAAATTAATTATAACAAGTAATTAATTGTATCAAAATTAATTAATTATTTAACCTCTTCTTTTGCTGTAATACCAAAGTCTCTTTTTTCCACTGCTGGCTCTTCACATGATATATAGAGTGATCACAAAGTCTTTCCCTGATAAAGAAAATTAATAATAATAAAAAAAGCTATGTCAGATAGATACATATGGTTTTTTTTTGAATTATGATCTTCATCTCAAGAAATTTGTCTTCATGTTGTTGGTACACTTCAATGTGTGTACCTTTCATAGCTCTGAGAACATCTAAACGATATTCACCACGTATTCGCCAGCATGTCTTCTGTTACCATTAATTTCGAATCCGTAATTCTTGCCTTTAATGTGTTCACATTGGGAACATGTGTTAGAAAACACTTTATCCTTAACATATTCCCACAGGAAAAAGTCTAAGGGTGTTATGTCCGGAGAACGTGGGGGCCATGCCGAGGACCATCTCTTCCAAACCATCGATTGGGAAATGTTGAATCGAGGAATTCACGAACTGGTAATGCCCAATGTTGCAGGGTACCGTCCTGCTGATAAATTACCCATGGTTGGTACTCCTATAATTGAGGTGCTACATAATACTGCAGCATGTCCAAATAAACCGGTCCTGTAATGGAGGACTCAGCTTTCTATCTCATAGATGCAATTTTCAATATGACTGATATTAGCACCATATTAGCATCATTTCGGCTCCTACTGTACCAGGATTTTAAAAACTTTTTGAAATGGAGATCATTATACAAAAAACCGTATGAATCTATCTGACAATTTTTTTTTTTTATTAATTTTCTTTATTTGGAAAAGACTTTGTGCTCGCCCTGTACATTTTATTTTTTTCTCCTATTATATGTGTACTCAAAATCATGTTAACACTCAGATGGTAGAAAACATTTATTCACAATACATAAATCATACACGATTACAGGATGGTCTCAAACTGGCTGTCAACATACTAAACCCCAACAACCAACAGCATCTTTAAGCCCAAACACACATTTCACAATGAATATTCCATTAGTATAACAAAGTTGACTAACCCTGTATTTTAGAAATATGTAACAATTCACATCCTATTATCCTCAGTGGCTGGGGGTGGCCGTGGCCTGGTTGTCTCGTCGGTTGGCTTGCCAATCTGATGGAGTTCAGTAACTTCAGGCGCGGCCAGCTGCTGGTTGGGTGACGGCCAGGGCTTGAGGGCCACCGCTGGCGGGACAGCTATTTGGGGCGCGGCTGTTGGGGGACTTTGGTCTGACCCATTTGCCGATTGACCATAGCTGGTTTTCCAGCAGTTGGTGACAGCCTCTGGTTCGTTTATCCCCAGCAGCTCCTCCATCATGAAACCCCCCGTGCTTCGGAGGGCACGTTAAGCCGTCGGTCCTGACTGCTACTGTCATCTCGTAGCAGTCGTTATTTAATGGGATGGCGCAAAACTCCCTCGTAGGAGTAGGTGCTGCAGATTATCGCTTGCGATAATCTACCCTCTGTACTAGATAGATGAGACAATTGCCAAAAATGCAAAAAAACATCAGACCACTTATTCATTCTGAATTCCAACTAAAAAAATAAATCTCTACACTATATATACAGGATGTCCTCACCTAAAGTGAACCAATAGCCAACTTCTAAAACACAAATCTGACAGAGTACTTTCAATAGTAGAATTGTTGTACTTTTATATGAGGGGTTTTTGTGTATTCCATTTCCAAATAACTGATGCCATTTTCAAATATGGTCGTCAACTGAAATGTAAAATGGAAACTCCTATTTTTAATGGTATTTTCAGATTGTGCACAATATTTGAGAAATGTTTTATTCTTAGTGTTTTTTCAATTGATCCAACAGTTTAGGAGATAGAAGCACTAAAACTGTGGTGTTTGGAATTAAAGAAAAGGCAAAAAACAGAACTTGTTCATCAATTTAAACAAAAACAAAGGTTGAACATTTATTATAACAACATTTATTATACAGCCATTGTTTGGCATTACTGCATCACATAAAAACACCCCATATAAAAGTACAATAATTCTTCCATTGAAAGTACTCTGTGGGATTTATATTTTAGAAGTTGGCTATTGGATCACTTTAGGTGAAACACCCTGTATATAAAACTTACATGTGGGGAAACTGAAGTTCAAAAAATCTAAACAACAAATATTAAAGGACTCAACATTCTTACTAACGGCATCAAACTGTGTAATGCACATGTTCCTCAAGGATAAGAAGATAAAAAAAAAAAAATAAAGAAATAAATAAAAAATAAATGTAGAACATGACTCAATTTCAAAAAAAAACAAAAAAACACTTCACAATGATGGTTAAAGTTTAAGATAGCGTCGCTGTGGTTTCTCTAAATATAAATGATTAAGTTAAAAGATAATGGAACATGTTCTAGTTGCAATATCAAATCTCCATGAATACTAGTTTGGTATTTTATAGTCAAACACACCTCCAGGGCAATGCAAATGAAAAGATACAGTGCACCCAGTCCTCCAGTCAACTGTTGACTATTTACTTTTGGTAGATAAAAGTACCCCCTCCACCCTCCCCCAAGTACCTTCGCATGACCCTGCATATCTATCTTATTGGAGTAAACTCTGGAATGCAAACAGGAATCAAAGATTGGTTGAAACAGAAAATAAATGAATAATAGTTGTAATAGTTATGTAAATGTAATTTTGAAGCATAATAAATAGTGAAGCATTCATTATGTAATTTTGAATAAACTTGTAATTGCACGATCTAAAAACCATTAGAGCATATTCTAAAATATGCATCATGAGGCCTCTTACGCACTGTCAACCAGAAAACAGGAAACCAAAGATGGAGACTAATTGGATAATCAAGTAGGAATTGAGTCAGCTGGCTGCCTCTTGAGCTGGACGTGGAAGATGTAATTGCAGAAGCAATGTGCATAAAGAATACACAGAAAAAGGAGAAATGAAATAATGGGTCTACCCCTTATTACAAGAAGCTTATAGTAAAGGGAATATTCAAAATATTTTTCTATGATTTGAGCAAGTATAAATTTATAAATAAATAAATTTTTCAATTAAGTTAGAATGTCAGCAATATTTGGGTGACACGATCCAAATTCATCTCCTCTTTTCTATTTCTAAACTAAATCTTTCAGCATCGAAATTCATAGTATTTTGCTGTTTTTTTTTTTTAATTCACAACATTTTTTTGGCACCTAACAAAGGAGATAATGATAACGAACAAAGACAGAAAAGTGCGGAAATGGAGTGGTTGCTGATTGGTTGCTCCCACAGTGCAAACACGTCTTAAGAAACAAGCCACCCCAGTGGTTGCCTACCTTCCTGGTTGCAAAGTAAATTGTATGACTTCCTAGTCTCTGACAAGCAACAAGTTGCCCGCAGCCATGTGAGTAAGAGCTGAGTAATCCAGTTACGGAGGTTGATTCAGATAAAATGAGACGACTTTGCAGTTCTGTTACGATGGTGTAATACCATGGCGCCACCATCAGTTGTGTTCGATGTGAGAACCACGTTGTTGGACTATCGCCCGGCACCATAATTTCCACTGAAGTAGGCCGAGTTTGAGGGAAGTTCGTTCCACACCTGCTGACACACTTTCCATAGCCCATCAACGGTTCTAGGTCGGCGACTTCCGAGCCGTCGTTTCAGGAGACCAAAACCACAGAAATCCATCGGTGATGCGTCAGGAGATTTTACAGGCACATGAGAGAAGGGAATAGCTCGTATGCCCGTCTCCTGTTCCATCTTCCTGTAGTAAGCCACAGATGACTTGGCAGTGTGGCTTGATGCCTTGTCCATGTGGATCCAAACTTTTGATTGCTCACCAGGGTACAGACGTGGGATATCCTGCCGATATATGTGGTCCATTACATTACTCTGGAAGTAAGCTGCACTAATTTTACAGTTTCCAGGAACTCAACGAATCGTGAGCAGTCCACGTGAGCAATATCCGGCAACCAACATGAAGCCCTTTGAAAACTTTTCCTTGCATCTTCGGACAAAATCGGACCTGGCCTTGCCCCCTCTTTCGCGATAGTAAATTGCCCTGGGTTTGTTGGTGTCATCGAGGTACACCCAAGCTTCATCCAAAGAGACAACCCACTTCCATCGGTCACCTGCAAGATGGTTTTCATACAGTTTTCTGGCGTTGGTGAATCGTTCCTGCACGTGCCTGGCCGAGAGTCTGTGACCGTGCACTTTATGACGTCGCTCCAGCCCAAGATTGTCATGAATTATTCTGGAGACTGTTGCCTGTGAAATACCTTTCCTTTGGGCTAGACTTCTGTGTAGGGGGATTTTCTTTCAGCACTTCAGACCGGATTTCTCACACCACCTGAGCTGGGCGTGTTGGCTGGGGCTTGTTTCTGGTCTGCTTCTCTGCTCGTCCACGTTCATTAGATGGTCGCAATTTGTTCTTTTTGATTATTCGACCCACAGTAGCTTTGGATACCACAATACCATTTCGTTTGCATAATTCCACAATGCACGAAAGACTGAAGTTAGCGTCGGAAAGGCCAAACATATACCCTTCCCAAAAAGCTGTGATTTTGGAAGCCATGTTTCAGCACGAAATGTCCCAAATAACAGCAACAAGTGCATACAAAGCTAATCCCCATGAACAGTGGACAAGTCATGCAAATCACATTCCGTCAAGGTCATACGCGGTGTTTAAAGTAGTCTCATTTTATCTGAATCAACCCTCCGTATGTCTCGTAGTTGCTGGGAAACCGGTCAGTAGTGAATAAGGGCCCTAATACAATACAGTGCTGAAAAAATTTATGATGTATCTTTGAAGGTTTGCTGAATAAAAACACGTTTTTTTTAGGTAGCGTTAGATGAGATGGTGGTGCTTAGTACTCGAAAATTTTAATGAGAATAAAGCATCAATATCAGAGAGCATTAAATGACAAGATCAGGTTAATATACAAAAATGGATAGGATTAATAGATGTTTTATCAATGGATAGAATGTGCTAACCTTGATAAACAACTTCTATGAACCCCCCCTCCCTCAGGTCACTGGATATCATGCCCTGTTAATTTTTTCTGTGGGAGTATGTGAAGGACATTATGTACAAACCACAACTTCCCCAAGATGTGCATGAATTGAAAGATCGCATTCGAGCTCTGGTACAAATCATTGATGAGAACATGTTATAACGTGTTTGGCTAGCATTGGATAAGCACAATGACACTCGCAGAGTAATGAAGGGAGCTCATACTGAACATCTGTGACTAACCAGCTTGTCCTAAGAATTCAAAACCACTGCCAGGAATAAAAGGTGAAACCAGTCAGAATTCTATGTATTTTCTTTCCTGTTATGTACTGCAAGGCCTCCATCAACTTCACTAAAAATTAAGCTTGGATGGTTCCATGTCTTCTGTGTGAAATTATATCTTGATTTGGTAATTTGTGAAATAAATATAATAATTTGAAAAAATTCTAAATCACACCCTGTATATTTATACATTATACCATTCCAATCCCACTAATACTGACAACATTCTGTCATAACCAACAATGAATATAAGCCTTTTCTGGTTTATTTTTCCATATAATCAAGTTTTCTTTAAGCCTGAATCATCTTACTTTACAAAAAAAAAAAAAAAAATACAAATATAAAACTTTTTGGAGGGGAGGGGAGAGAGGTATAGACACACAGAGTGCTTCGAACCTTTAGGGTCAAAATTCTACAGATGTTAGAGGACTGTAAAGTGAGTATTTTAAGATAGGGAACCAATGGTCGGAAATGCACGTTTCAGGCATCCCGAGATCTTCCTGTTGTAAAACGAGACAGGTAGCATTGCATCAGATTCTACTGGATTTCATACACCAAAGATTTAAAATGTCCCCATAGCAAAAAAGTCCAGAGGAGTGATATCTGGTGATTATACAAGCAATGGGACAGGACCTCCCCTTTCAATCCAATGATTAAGAAATATGTTGTCCAGGTGCTCGTGGGCTTCAACATTAAAGTGAGCAGTCGCACTATCATGTTGCAGCCACATCCTCTTGCAGATAACAAGATCTCGTCACACCTGAAACATGCATTTTTGACTACCGGTTCCATATCTCAAAATACTCAATTTACAGTCCTCTACCATCTGTAGAATTTTGACCCTGAAGGATCAAGATACCCTGCATATGTCCATACTTAAACACCTTAATGTATCAATGAAAATTGGATACAGGAACTAAGAGAAATGGTCTCTTATAGCAGTGGTTCTCAACCTTTTCACAACTGCATACCATTAAAAACAAAAATTTTAACAACCATATGCAGACCGAGGCCAAGAAAAAGCAGGGCGTGGTGCAAAGTCAATCCACAGTTGTCATGCAGGGCCTTTTAATAATAAAAATTATGCAGGCAGGACAGCACAGCTCTGTGTGGTCGCACCATTCGCACCCCCTCCGGCCAGCTATGACTGTATGCCATTCAAATAAAATAACTAACAAAACATTGCCAATGACACTTTCCAAGTACCACCACCAGTTGTAAGCATACCATGGGTTGAGAACAGCTGTCCTATACAGGGTGTATCTAAACCCCTGTCACAAATTCTGGTGGCGATTCCCCACAGCGAGATGAAAACAAAAGTTCATAAAAACATGATCTGGGTAACAAACCATTCATGAGATTTCTGCAATTAAAATTGAAGTTTCAGCAGCTGGTTTTTCTACTCTGTGAATGGCAGGTGACATGCAGAGAAGTCACAACAAATTCTTGAAATAACGTCCCATTTATTGGTTATTCAGGTATACCTAAACAACCATTCAGGGGAGTGAAACGGGTAGTGTAGTAAACGGTTCGTTATCCTCAATGTGGGTGTTTCGTCCCACGGTCATCATTTTGAACATTTGTTGTAGCTTCTCCGCATGTGACCTGCCATCCAAGAGTACAAAATCAGCTGCTGAAACTTCACTTTTAACTAGGGATATCTCATAGACAGTTCGTTATCCAAACCATGTTTATATGAATTTTAGTTTTCATCTCGCTAAGGAAGTTTGTGACAGGGGTTTAGATACACCCTGTAGAAAGGAAAAAATCCACAACTTTGATCAAACCTTATACTTATTTCACATGGGATAATTGTGGCACGGGCCAGCCCGAAATTCCGGGCCAGCCGTGCTGGATCGAGCTCTAGTTAAGCTCACTCCATCATGATTCTCCAGAAATCGCTTTTCACACGTGAGAAATAAAGCGCGACTCTTGTTTCTCCGGAAGTAGTTGCTGAGCATGCTCTTTCCATCAGACAGCTTCTCTCCTCTAGTGTGCGAGTTCTCTCCTCATCAAATCGTCGGGCGTTCGCATTGCATTGTGGGATAGCTGGCCCGGGCCAGATGCCTTGGCACGGTTGTGATAGCGTGCCGTGCTGGCTCCCTTTTGAAGGATGTGGCGCGGTCCAGCTCGCATTGGCTCAGTTTGCATTCAGATGTAATAAAACAAAATAACTGGGCCAGCACGGGCTGGTTCGGTTTGATTTATCCCATGTGAAATAAGTATAAGATTCAGGAGTAGAGACTGTGATCACGGGTTCGTGAGATTTTTGCACCTTCCTATTTTCACTTTACCCCCTTTATTTTAGTAGAAGAAGAGAATGCTAATTTTTTCAGTAGCCATTATCAGGATTAAAGAGCATTAATTTTTAGAAATTTCCTTGCCTCGAATTGTATAAAATGCTAGAAAATCCCGTCCTTTTATAAAGAAATTTTATAAAATTTTAGAAAGGCAACATACTTTATTCTCATTTAGCTTAAAATCATTTAAAGTTTTCCTTACATCTCCTTCGAACAGAAGATTGATCTGCTTATGTTCTTTAAAATCGCAAGTTTTTCTATTGCAAACAAGTCTTCTCATCGTGAAAAAAAAATCAGACTGATAGAAAAACTTTTTCACGGACCCTTCTATATTTCAGCTGCTTATGACTAGATGGCCATTGAAATTAATTAATTACTTCTTGACTAATGGAATATTTCCTGAACATATAATGCTATGAATTATGGAGCATAATTTACAAAGAAATAACTTAGCAATTCAGTGTTTAATGCCTTTCATATTACTTGACAACAGTATTAGAGCGCGCACCGCAAATTTTAATTAAAAGTTGTACTGAAACGATAAGTGGTTGCTATAGCTACGATCCCTTCGCGTTTTATCATGAGGCCGCTATGTGCGCTGACTGTGGCCAGTGGAGTTTCTTGTTTTCTTATGGAGGGAAAAAATTAGTTAAAAAAAAAAAAAATAATAAAAAAAATAACCATGGTTTGCTCAACGTCTATACGATTTAAATAATTTGCTTGCGTTTACAAATCTAACGTGACTATATCTTAAGTAAAACGTTTTATCTCGAATATTGGAATTTTTGGTCTTTTTTTTTTTCTTTTTTAATTTCTCTGAATATGGATTTGAAATTGCATTCTGCTTGAGAAATGATGTTCTTCTTGATTAAAAACATTCTCGAGTTATTAAAAGACGGCGCAGTTCTTAAATACTTCTTTCATCGAAAGCATCAGAAAACTTGATCAGGGAATAGGGAGAACTTGATGTTGAATGTTATGTTATGCGTTAGGATTCCTTGAAGGTCATATTCGACTCTTAAAACGGCCTATTTTAGTCTTAACAAAACATTATTTATGTTAAAACTTAAAGATGAGATTGCTTTAACTACGGCGACCAGATTTTTATAGGGGCAACCTGGGACGCGCGGGGGGGGGGGGGGGGCATCTCAAACGTTCAACAATGAACTCAAAGAGTTCGAAATACGTATATGTGGAATAAAATCCAGTTGTGGACAAGAAGTTGTCGTCTTATGATTATGATTAAAAAATTACGGTTTAAAACACACGTTCCTTACACAAAACAACTACAGCTATAAATCCCTTCCTCCCCTTAATCCCTATCCCTACTGGCATGACGTCATAGCTTAAGATGTGACGTAGCGCCTTGGCCTTCTTTCAGGGGGGTTGGTATTAGGCACTAATATGGAGTGATGTGATGTCATGCTGGGCAGTGTGACTTGGAAACAGAATGGAATGGGGCTTTAGTCGGAAGAAAAGTATGCAGTTCTTCGGAAAAAGTCCCAACCCGGGACATTTCCTGACCTTTCGGGGACGCCGGGACGGGTGATGCGAAAATAGGGACGGTCCCGGGTAAAGCGGGACGTCTGGTCACCGTACTTTAACGCCTGAAATTGGGCGTTACCAGTAATATAATAAGAACGAACTGACAAGTAATAATAATAATTTAATAATAATAATAATAATAATAATAATAATAATAATAATAATAATAATGTAACAACAACGAGGAAAACCGACCAGATAAACTGGAGGGTCAGACCCGAAGTTGTCCCCCAACAGGCCGAAAGCCCAAAACGGGGTTAATGAAAATACAAATAAAAACAAATAAAGAAGGACATAATGTGACAAAAACGACAATAATAATAAAAGGAATTATAAATTGACCGTATGATAACAGTAATAATGAGTTAGTAAAAAAAAAAAAGAAAAACAACAAAAAAAAACAGTGATAAAAGTGATATAACAACCTCGGGGGAAACCGAAGTTGTCACAACAAGCGAAAGACTTAAAAAGAAGAGAGAAAAAAAAAACTAATGGACAGTTGTTTTATTGTAGCAACAACAAACAGCCTCAGTCAAATAAGTTAAAATGTTTATCGTTTAATTCATCCAGGTTAAAATGAGCAAAGTTCTCCATATAATTTTTAATAAGCTTGTCTATTGGATCAATTACGCGCAGATTTGTTCTCCATTTATGTAGCTGTTGAAACGCATACCCTTTACGGGTTCGTTTAATATCATTAAAATGAAAGTCCTCCGAAATATCGGGAACAGACATTCTCCCGTGATATATGCTAAGTAAGATGTTTAGCAAGTGGCGGTTGAAAATTAAATTAATGTTGAACTCATTATTGTGAATGAACGGTGGATCCCTCGTTTTGAGTCTACTTCATATGAATTTCATTAAACCAGACACTTTTCGTTGTATGTAAGCCATCTTTTGTGTGTTGCCGCCAACCCAAATCCAGGTGCAGTAAAGCAATTTCGGAATCACAAAAGCTTTAAGCAGAGTTACAAAAATACTCATATCAGAAAAGAAGTGAGTAAGGCGCTTTATGAGTCCCACCCGACGAGAAATATCTCGATCGAGTGAATCCCAGTGACTCAAAAACGAACAATTGTCCGCAAAAAAGATCCCCAGGTCAATAATAATAATAATATATATTTTTTAATACACTATATATAATTAGCGAATGGGGCCCTGAGGCAAGTAATTTTAAATGTTGCTCAGTTGTAATTTATTAGGCTTGTGTTTACTTACTGTTGCATTTCCGATTCATAATATTTTACAGCTTACATGAAAATAGGAAAGAAAATTCCCTAGCCTGGGCTCGAACCAGGAACCTTCGACTAATCGTCACCAATAAAGGCACTGCGGATTGTTCCAATAAAGAAAATTCCACATGTCCATTTGGGCTGGTTAGAGCAGTTACTTGTTCGCAAGTCAGGACTAACTAGGTACGAGCCCAGGCTGTGGAATTTTCTTTCCTATATTCATTTATAATTTAAACATCTGAGGTATGGCATTTAAATCCTTGCAGAGCATTCATCAGTTATTTGCAACAGTTCTGTTTCTAGAAAGCCCACAAATGGTAAAGTAAAACTTGTATGGGGATTTGTGGTTACATTCCAAGACTTTTCTTGTAAACATTGTTAAATTACTTACACTACTGTGACTTGCATAGAGTGAATACTTTAAATAAAATTTTCATTAAAAATAATTCAAATCAAAATACCAGTAATAATACAAGTTAATTAAAACAAGAAAAGAACAACTGGGGGAGTCTGTGGCCTGGTGGGCTTTCACTGACCACACTGTAACTTCACTGAGCAACATCTGGCATGCGGCTAGTGTCACTGGATGGGCAACTAGTCACTGACCACGATCTTCAACTTAGTTGAGCTTCAAGGACGTTGCCCGAGTATTCCTGCTCCTGCTCACACAATAAGTCAGCGCACCGGACCTGATAAATAATTTAATACTGAATGAACTATTTGGAATTCCATCCTATAATTTCAGTGTTATGCAATGAATATGAAGGAATTAAACTATTTTTTTTGAATACTTGTAGAGCATCGTTTTCAGGTTAACAAAAGGGCACCCCCCCCCCTCATATTTTATTTTGAAGTCCATAAAGTAAATTAAAGTAAAAAAGTGATTCATTTTAGCTTCAATTTTGACATATACAACAATTCCCTACAACGAATATAACCAGAGATATGCTTTGTTTTATGCGAAATTTTGATAACTTTGATAATTAATTATAACTAAAATATACAGTGAGCCAAAAAATTATCCGTACACCTTGACTTTGTGAAATAAATCGGTTAATTTCATCAAGAAATGAAACAGAAATCGTGAAAAAAATTACATTACCAAATACTTCGATTTATTTTGTAGAAAACCATGTAAAAATATTTATTTAAACAAATAATTATTTTTACAAGAAAAAAAAGAAATTCAAATCATAACAAAATTGAAGGTCAAAAAATTATCCGTACACACTAATTTTTTCCTCAAAAATGCAACAAAAGATTTTCATATTGAAAAAATTTGCATATTTCACATCAATTATATAAAGAAGACCGTTACTGTTCATTTTGAGTTGCTGACATGAAGAAAAATGGTGAAAACTAGTGAACATTCCTTGAAAATAAGAAAAGAAGTCATAAACTTGTGGAAAAGAAAAAAAAAGCTTACAAACAAATTGCGGAACAGATTGAGTTACCTAAAAGTAGTGTTCAGTATATTATACAGAAATTCAGAAAGGACAATGCACTCGTCAACAAGGGAGGGAGAGGAAGAAAGAGAAGCACTTCGATCAAAATTGATCACATCATAACATGATCAATCAAGAAAAATAGTAGTTTACCTGCTACTAAAGTTGCCCAAGATCTGCAAACAAATTATGGGGTCGTTATTTCAGCACATACAGTAAGAAATAGAATGCATGAAATAAATTTCCATGGAAGAGTGGCCCGGGAAAAAACTGACATTAGTAAGGTGAATAGAATGAAGAGACAGAGATGGGCACAAGGGCATGTTGAAAAAGGTTTGAATTTCTGGAAGAAAGTAATTTTTTCTCAGATGAGAGTAAATTCAACCTCTTTGGATCAGATGGACACCCAAAAGTGTGGTGGCAACCCCATGAAGAACTAAAGAAAGAGTGCCTTCAAGCAACAGTAAAACATGGCAGTGGTCACATCATGGTTTTGGGGTTGTTTTTCCTGGGCAGGATTGGGACCCTTAATTTTCATTGAAAACACAATGAAGAAGAAGGACTATTTAGCCATTCTGCAAGAGAATTTGAAACCTTCTGCTAGAAAAATGAAGATTTCCCAGACATTCACGTTTCAGCATGACCTTGATCCAAAGCATTCATCAAAACTTGTGACATCTTGGCTGGAAAACAACAATGTTAAAGTGCTTCCATGGGTTGCTCAGTCACCAGACACGAACCCCATTGAGCATGTTTGGAATAATATGGAGTCCAGGATGGCAGAGAGGAAGCCGAGCAATAAAAATGAACTTAAGCATTAGTACTCAAAACATGGCATGAAACAAGCAAAAATTTCTTAAAACAGTTGGTGGAATCCATATCTTGACGTTTTAATTATTAGAAGTGTACGGATAATTTTTTGACCTTTAATTTTGTTATGATTTGAATTTCTTTTTTCTTGTGAAAATAATTATTTGTTTAAATAAATATTTTTACATGGTTTTCTACAAAATATATCGAGGTATTTGGTAGTGTAATTTTTTTCATGATTTCTATTTCATTTCATGATGAAACTACAGATTTATTTCATCAAGTCAAGGTGTACGGATATTTTGGCTCACTGTACTTTTATCTGGCAAATGAAACTATGCATGCCTTATATTTTATCCACTAGAATGCACTGATAAAGTTTGAGAAAAATCGGAGACCGTAGTCAATTTTCACCAGATTTTGTTCAATTTGACGTGGAATGTGGCTTGTTGATTGTTCAAGTGGGTGCTTGACTGAGCAGGCTAAGACTAGCTTCCTATTAGCAAAAATTCAGTAAATATGAAAATAAATGAATTTTTGATGGAGTGAATATCTGACACAGAGCAGCAGCAGTGAAATTACCATAAAACTCTTTAAGGTAATACTATGCTTGCGTTTTTCAGTATTTTTTTGTAATTGTGAATGTAAATCAAGGAATGGCGAGATAAGACATACCAATGCTGTATCCACAAATGCTTGGAAGGCTTTGGGGGTTAACCCTCTCCATTCATGGATAAGTGAAGATAAAAAGGATGCTAGTGTCCTCTTCTTTCATTAGTGGAATCTGTACAATGCTAATCAATTGTTATTTTCATTTAAAAATTACTCTTGAGGATAATTTGATTTTTCGATACAACCTGAAAGACAGCATCTCCAGCACATCCCCTTGTGGCATCCCTGAATTGGTGAAATCAGATTTTGAAAATCTTTCATACATTTCAAGAAAATCACATTACAGATGGACAGACAAAATAAAAACAGCCTCTCAGAACTAATAATGGTCAGAAGTTAGTAAAATGATTTAAAGAATTGAGCAATTTAATCTTATTAAAGATGACTGATGAATTTTCTTTTTCTTGTTCTTCTAAAGAAAAACTATTTCATTTAGTTTAGAGGATATTTCAACTATCCTTATCACTCAATAAGATGGCACAAAATGAATTTCATCCTATCCTTCATGATATTCCACTACATGTTCGCTTTCAAAACAGCACTGCTAGAAACGTTGAAGTGATATGGATTGATTATGACTGCAACTGGTTTCGTTGTTTGGTATGAATTTCATAAATAGATAATTAAAATGCTTAAGACTTTAAATCCCATAAATTTCATTAGTTTCCCATTCAAGGTTTATATCTTAATTTTATAGATTTAATTTTTTAAATTAAACAAAACATTACCATTAGTACAACCTTTTTTGCTTAATTTAAATCAGTTGTACTAGTTCTTTAGTTTCTTTATTGATAAGCTTACATCAGGAAATCAGTTCCACAGGTTTTCATGTATGAACTGCAGATTCTGTTAGCATTTCCAGAGAAAACTAATTCAGTCTGTTAAGGAATAAGAAAGTGCTTGTGTTTTTATTAATGCAAGGTCATCATAAATTTGGTCTTTACATTGAAAACAAATGTTCTCAACTTATTTGCAGACACTAAGTCCAGGAGAATTGTATGAGATTTTTACATTCATAACCCATACTTGGATTTTCCGGGACCGAGACTCTGGTATTCGGCTAAAGACGGTGCGTAATGGGAATGTGTATGTTCCAAGTAATGAAGATGTTATAAAAGCTGTCAATCTTTAAGGGCAAATATTTATGATTTCCAAACTTATAATGATAACAGTACCAAGTTAGCATTTTTTTTTTTAAACTTTAACAACAATTGTTAGTGATTTAATATGTAGCAGTAACTCATTTTATCAAAAGTACAGTCAAATTCCTATTTGTGATTTAATTGCTCAAAGTGGGGGGGGGGGGGGGGGGGGGATTTGCAAAACCAATTAGAAGAGTTTTTTAATGTATATACTTGTATTAGGAAAATTGATAATGAAAAATAAGTATTTTCCAGGGCTTAGAACATTGACTATTGCTTCTTTTTTAATGAAACCATGTATTATTACCTTGAGCTTTATAAAACCATTCATAATTCTACTAAAATCATCAGTAACACCTTAAAAAAAATGCAAAACATATTGAAATAGATGTGAATATATTATTTCCATCCACAATTTACAACCAATTTTCAACTGGACACCGCCAAAAAAATACTTTTTAGCTCATAGCACCTAAATTAGTAGCAAGATTATATCAAGGGAAATATCAGCAACTCCTACATATACCTCATGGGTGTAGCCAGGGGAGGGTCCACCGTGTCCGGTCAACACCACCTAAAGATAAGGCCTGAGCGCGGAAACATCCTACATTGTTATATCATCATAAAAAGTCATCTTTAATCTCATTTCTACCAATAATAAGGCCTAAATTATGACTTCGTATCATGATGTAACAATGTGTGACATTTCTGCGCTCAGGCTTTCTCTTTTGGAGGTGTTGGTCTGCCCCGGCCCCTCCCCCTCCATCGGGAAAAAATTCAAGATGTAAAGCAAGTGATTGATTGTTGGAAAATTCAAGTTATTGATTGTATTTATTGCATTAAAGTTAAAATATAACTTTTTCGGCATAGCCTAGTTCCTCAGTTTTTAATAAAAAAAGAATAGCCAAGATTTCATCATAGTCCCTTGTACCTTTATAGTAATCTTTTTGTAGAAAAAAAGCTAAATTTGAAAACATAACCCCAACAGCTAAATGCTTCTTTTAGAACAATTTTCTTTAAATGTAAAATTTATCTATTCAAATCAAGAGATGAAGCAAACTCTCTTGATTGCCTTCAGTCACAAGGGAGGGGCAAAAAATGTATAGTGTCATAACAGCAAAATAGAAAATTTACATGCCAAGATTATTACATGAAGACAACCCCGATCAAAGAAGACCAAATCACCATAGCCATGTGAGATTTTACCTTAAAGAAGGTTTCCCCAAGATAATGAATAGGAGCAGTGCTTTGCTATAATCAAGGTGTCTGGATTCTTCTGGTAAGCATACTGAGCATCTATTTTAATTATATAAGTCAAAGGCAACTTAGATTCATTCCTTGATGTTTTGATTCCTGTATAAATTTATTATGACAACTTTTATACACATTTTTTCAGCCCCCACTATTTAATGCATTTGGGATGTGTCTTAAGTATTTTTTATTTACTGTGGATGCAGTTTTGTTTCTCGTAAATTTATTGAAGAAATGAGTTTTTATCAAATTTTTCTTTGGATAGATTAAGACTACTATTTTATTTCGTTGTGTAGCAAATGAAGTTCATTACTTTAGGTTTACCTTAAATTATACTAGGTATCCCAAAAATGAGCGACGATTTGAAAAATCAATTAACGAAAAATGGAAGGCGATAGAATGTATGGTTTACTGCATTCTGCTTAGGAAACCAGGGAATTTATTCGCAGCAAGTTACAAAGCTCATCAATAGATGATGCATTCTGTTCAGTCAGATCGGCATTCGACTAGTGTGTGCTTCGAAAATGGTTTATTCGTTGGAACCAGCAGCTATTTCTTATTTTGGAGTTTTGTAGTTATCCCCATCAGCAGCACCATCTGTTGACGAATTTGTAACTAATTTTGAAACTTGGTCCGAATAAATTTCCTGGTTTCCTAAGCAGAACGCAGCAAACCGTACATTTCTATCGCCTTCCGTTTTTTTGTTAATTGATTTTTCAAATTGTCGCTAATTTTTGGGACGCCCCATAAAATCATGAAGCTGATCAACATGGTTGCCTTCCACATTTTCATAGGGTAATCAAGGCTAAGCTGGTGAGAGAAGGATTGTGTGAACTATTCCAATTTGGACAGGAATTTTTCCACTGAACAGTGGAAAAGTCATTAGTAAATATATTGTTCAATCTAGACACATTGACATAAGGAAGCATTTGGGCTTACTAGGATAGTATTTTCCATATAGGATGCTAGCAGTTGCTGTTTTTCCAGCATTGGTATAACAGGATTGGTCTTACTAAATACTAGAGTTGTCCACAAAATGAATAGGAATATTTCTAGCACAAATTTTCATATACAGTATGTTGAAGAATTTATTTTCTGAATAAAATGCTTTACTATTTAATTGCTTGCATAAAAATAGTTTGAGAATATAGAACAGAGGATCTATGATTAAGCAAAAAAAAGAAAAAAAAAATATTCTGCAGAATTTTTATATGCAGGAGCCAAAAACTTTAATTTACAACTTTTGTTTTCTTCTTTATCAGTGCTCAGCTTGAAAGAACGGTGCATGGAAACGACTGTTCACCAAGTGCAGAATAAAAATAAAATTTACAACTTGGATATTCCACAAACTTTAAAAGCAGCTATTGTGAGAAAAATGGAAGATAATGAAAAGCAAATTATTTCTAATTATTTTGTAAAACCTTACATGTAAAGCAGTTGCTTTAAATTGTTTTTCCCTTCATGTAAATAGTAGTGAAAATGTTTACATAAAATTCTTATATTTCCCCCAAGAATATGCAAAAAATATTTTGTTTTCTATATATGTTACAAGCTTGAAAATAAATTTGTTGATTGAAAATGTTATTTCTGAATCTTGAAAGCACTCAAGTGACAAGTATACCTCAAGAACAATTTTACAACAATTTTAATAAAACCATATATTACATTAAACACTATTTTAAAAAGTGTCCACACAAAAATATTCAAATACAGATCAGATAATAGTAAATTTATTGATTTATTAATGTTCCTCTCATTCTTGATCTCTTCTGTTCTTGATCTATGACACCACCCTGATTTAAACAAGAGAAAAAAAAAGAATTAGGGAAAGCTTTCATCATGGTTTTAGTATTAAATTTCAATGTAAAATTTGGATAGCTTTATTATGAGAGATCTTATATATAAAAAAAAAATATGCTGTTTATAGCTCTATTATAAATACATTTAGCCTACCTGCTCTGATGATTTACGTTTATTAACACCTTTTCTCTCCAACTGTTTTTCTATTATTCTAGCGTTATTAGCATAAGAATCCGCAACTTCTCGCTAAAGAAATTAAGACGAATGATAAGCCATTTTAATTAGTCATGTGATGTCATTTTTTTAAAATTGTATATTACTACAAACTAATATAAAACATCTTGGAGACAATGATGCAAACAATGAACTCTGCAAATGAGCATACTTGTTAACTGAATTAGTCATCCTTATAAATAATTACAATTTCACAAGCATTTATTATTAAGAGAACTATTGTAAGATTAATATAGCAAAAACCAATCAATCTGCACCTATCCTTTAATCTCCAGCCCTTATTAATTCCTCTAGCCTCTTGAATGAAGACCTGTGGCCTAAGAATGCAACATATAGGTCGTTAATTAAAAAACGAGCCAGCGGATATTGTAGGAAAAGTAGCATATGCACGAACCAGAGACGGGGCTAAGATGTAGATACAAACCTGACGAATACGAAGCAGGCACTGTTCCCCGTTGTTGGCAGCACTGTCGAGCAAGGAAATTAAAAACAGATGATAGGCGTGCAGTGTGGCCATCCAGATAGTCAGTTGCTGTGATTACAACATGAAACTACCGCAATGCAGGCATCCAAAGAAGCGCAGCGGGTCGCAGAATCTCCTGTTCCACTCTTTCACCCTTGCGAATGACATGCAGTGCTCACCGTACACCTGCACCATTCAACAATGGATTTCATGACTCCCTACACCTTCTGCTGTCAATAACTGCACAACACCCTGCTGCTCTTCTTTGGATGCCTGCATTGCAGCTGTTTCACGTCGCGATCACAGTAACTGACTGACTGGATGGCCACACTGCACGCCTATCATCTGTTTTTAATTTCCTTGCTCGACAGTGCTGCCAACAACGGGGAACAGTGCCTGCTTCGTATTCGTCAGGTTTGTATCTACATCTTAGCCCCGTCTCTGGTTCGTGCATATGCTACTTTTCCTACAATATCCACTGGCCCGGTTTTTAATTAACGACCTAATATATCACCCAAAATCAAAATTTAAAGGTAAGCTTTATGGTCACAGCATACAATTTTGTTAAAATGACAGATGCTGACAAAACAGAAGGGCCACCATGATGTTATGAGAAAACGACACTTATGGAAAAGGAATAAGAAGGGAGTCCTGAAGTGTAGGGAAACCCAATTTGTTATGCCTAACGATAAGCATTCATATATTGATACTGCTCACGATATTAGAGCGTAGATCAGGCAAATCTTTGATTTGATAACATCTATATGTCCAGAGAACAGAGGATATGTCAGATGAAATCACCATTCTTTTGCTTTTTCTAAGTGTTTTTCCTAATAAAATATTCAGAAAATTAAATTTTATTTTTTAATTGCTATTGCAGGGTGTCTCACCTAAAGTGAAGCAATAGCCAACTTCTAAAATACAAATCTGACAAGTACTTTCAATGGAAGAATTATTGTACTTTTATATGTATTCCATTTATAAAAAAAAAAAAAACTGATGCCAAATTATGGAAGTCAAATTTGAAATGTGCAATGAAAACCCATATTTTAATGATATTTTCAGATTGTACACAACATTTGAGAAATGTTTTATTCTTGGTGTTTTTACAATTGATCCAACCGTTTAGGAGATAGAGGCAGTCAAAGTGTGGTGTGCCAACCTTTGTACTTTACTCTGTCAGATTTGTATACCGTAAAATCTTGAATACCGGTACACGCCTGGGCGACT
>JAHWFO010061741.1:804082-824433 GCA_023313115.1 Rhysida immarginata | reverse complement strand
CTGAGACCCGGCGTTAAGGGCTATTCCCATTAACAGGGTGTCTAATAGGGTGTCCCAAACGATTGCGTAAAATTCCCTGACCTTTCCCGGTTTTCCCGATCGCTTGTCACCCCTGCAATAAATCCGACAAAGTTTTGAATTGAAATTTAATAAAAAAAATCTTTTTAGGAAAACTAAAAATTAAATATTAAATAATATGATCTTCAGGTCTTCTTTTCCAGTCATGAATTCTTTTGGGATGCACGGAAAACAATCGAGCTGCTGCTTCGCCACTTTTTTCCTTGGCATACTGAATGGCTTTTAGTTTGAATGCTACACGTACATCGCATGATTTTCTTTTCTCCGATTCCATGTTCACCTGCACATTTAGTTAACCACTGAGCATAAGAAGTAACTTACCGGTAATTAAAATAAAATAAAATAAATGAAGTAACAAAAAACTAACCTGAATGGAGAAGAATAACAACCTTGATAACGACGAGCATCGTGTCCAAATCATTACCCTACCTATGAGAAGTTTGTAATGAGACCCTACGAACAACATTTAATCTGAAACCGAGGAAAAACGCCGGAATTTATATCGATGACCCAGCGATTAATCTATTTCTTACACCCCACCCGGCTTTTATTTGAGACCGGCGTGTATTCAAGATTTTACGGTATTTTATAAGTTGGCCATTGGTTCATTTTAGGTGAGACATCCCATATACTATCTAACCCTTAACCCTTTTGCTGCGTAAAGCGAATATACCCACACAAATTTTATTCCTTTACCTGCGGAAATCTGATTCATCCCACAAGGTTTTTAAACTACTTGTTATGCTAGTAAAAGTGGATAATTAAATTTTCATTCCCGAGATGATGGAATTACGCAGTGAAAGGGTTAAATAAAAATGTTATGCAAAATAATTAGAATTAATTTTCTGCACAAAGTTTATCTCTAAAGTAACAATTAAGTAAACTAAGTTGATAAGATGTACTGGAGATAACTATACTCTGTCCAACAAAAGTTTGACTGGAAGTGTCCGATTAAATTTCCAATTTCGATTGTTAAACATTGTTAATTTTACTTTGCAACAATGTCTAATAATTGAAATCAGAAATTTTAATTGAACATGCCCAGTCAAACTTTCTTTGGACAGAGCACAGCTTATTTTAAAAATACAGACGTAATGTTTTCTTTGGAAAAACATTTAAACGTCATACCGCTTCAATTTCTTCTTCTTCTTCATCAATAGTTGAGACCGTGACAGAACTAAATTTACCCATGTTCTTCGTATGTTTAGTTACTAATATCTGTAAAACATAAAATAACTTTAAAAATGAATATTTAATAATAATTTTCAGCTGGAAATTTTTAAAATGTTTATTAATAATTCAAAATAAAGAGTGAAATGATTTACTTTTTTTGGCTGATCAGGAACTTGGCTAAAAATATCAGCTTTGAGTGGGCCCTGTCCAGCACGAACCAATGCTCCTCTGACAATGAAAGTGAGGTTATTCTTTAAATCATGTTGATAATAAAGTAACAGTCCACATCTAGGATGGAAAAAAATTAAGATTTTAACATATGATAATTTCAACAAAAATAAATCATGCCTAATGATGTTTTTTTTTTTTTTTTTGTAAAACTAAAAGTGTACTTTTTGCATTTTTTTCTGTACTGTCGCTCAATTCCTTCTGGCCGTTTTAAGTGGACAGTTTCATCAATGTCGCAGGTAAGCTTGTGGGCATGTTTACTGCCATCTATTACACGAGCACCATCTCGTTTTCTTAATGGAAGCTTATCTATGGCACAGTCTGAAATGGTAAAACAAGAAGACCAGCTGCAATTACAGGGTTCATTTTAGGCGGGGTTTACAGGGCACGCCACTCCGCTTGCCCTTTTGATAAAAAATTTCCACCCCGTTGCCCTTTGATCCTGATCACGTGCCCCAATACCCAAAAACACACCCACAGACAAATCTAAAAATTTTGTAAAAGGGTTATGGAATTTCAAAAAGAACAATGCATTTTTTATAGAAAAAAAAACTTTTTTGAAAACAATGCCCTTTTTGAAAATTAAGTGCCCATTTTAGCCCTTGGCACGCTGCCCTTTTTTAAGTCTAGAATGAACTCTGAATTAACAATTATTCAAACTATATGCATGCAATTTCCCCCTTTCCCTTTCAAAGGTCAAACTTATTTCCTGTAATCACATTGACGACTAAAGTTTTCTAGGATCACAGATAAAATATAATAATAATATGCAAACTCTGAGTGATGTACTCCATACTAAAAATGTATCCCAGACACTGTCTTAAACGATAGAGCACAAATTATATTTTGACAGAGCTATACAAAATGACAAGATTATCCCTCAACCAGGGATCACATTTGTAGGTAAGCATCCAAGGGATAAACGCAGTGACCTATGTAATTGACGTCTCCATCCCCAATTCACATAATTTACAAAAGATTTACACAGATAAAAATCACTAAATATATAGATATTACTTACTTACTTACTTACTTTTCAAACCCGCTTATCCGTTAGGGTCGCGGGGGCAGCAGCCCTATGGAGGATCTCCAGCGATCGCGATCTTCCGCCATCAGGCGCATGTCCTCCCTGGTAATATCCAAGCGACTCGAACCCAGATTCTCCAGGTAGTCTAGCCACCTGGTTCTAGGCCGACCCCTTGGTCTCTTACCCACCGGCTTGGAAAATAACAACTGCCTAGGAAGACTAGTTTGCGGCATCCGAATCACGTGGCCATACCAGCGCAACTGAGACCTCTCAATGCGGAGAAGTAGCGGCTCAACACCTAAAGATTCCCTTATTGTATTGCTGTACACTCTATCTAGTAGGGTAACACCTGCAACACCTCTCAGAAATCTCATTTCGGCCGCTTGTACCCGCGATCGCACTCTTTCGGTCATTACCCAAGCCTCATGACCATAGGTGAGGATGGGGACAAAGATGGATTTGAAGACGGAGAGCTTAGCTTTGTTACTCAGCTCGCGTTTCGTTACCACGGATCGCCACAGTTCACGTCTGACACAGCTTGCTGCACCGATCCGAGCATCCAATTCTTTCTCCTGCCGTCCATCACTCGTGAATGCAATCCCGAGATACTTGAATTTCTCCACCTGTCTCAATGAGGCTCCACTAACATGGAGAGCGCACTGAGCAGGCTGTCTTGAAAGGACCAGAACCTCGGTTTTAGCCACACTGATCTTCATCCCAGCTTCTTCACATTTGGCTGCAAGCCGGTCTAGTGCATGCTGAAGGTTCGTGCGAGAAGACCCAAGGAGGACAAGGTCGTCAGCAAAGAGCAACCTCTCCACCAGGCAGTCGCCCACACAAACACGCTCATCGCCTCGGCTGCCCCTGTCTATCCAGTCCATAAAGATAATGAACAAGACGGGCGACAGTACGCACCCTTGGCGGAGTCCAACACCCACGGTGAACGGTCTTGACTTAATGCCATTTATCCGGACACACATCTCAGAGCTTTCGTACAGAGACATGATAGCAACCAGTAATTGCCCATCCACTCCATACTCTTGCAACACTTGCCAGAGCTTCTCCCGAGGAACTCTGTCATATGCTTTTTCGAGGTCCACAAAGCAAGCGTAGACCTCTTTTGCATACTCCCAGGATTTCTCAAAGATTTGCCTTAGAGCAAAGATGTGATCCGTCGTGCTTCGGCCAGGTCGGAAACCACACTGCTCCCCTGACAGTTTGGAGTCGACTATTTCCCGACTTCTCTTCTCCAGACACTTAGATATTGCATACAAAATAAACATGGGGAACCAACAGTGTACATTATTGTTTCTATCGCCCTTTCTGCCAACAGGATTTATTTTATACTCACTACACAAAAGCCATACAACATCGTATATAAATCCACACATATGAAACCTATTGAAAGCCACAATCTTAGAGCCAATCCATATTGTAAAAAAAAGTCCTACACCCAAACATTAATGCTTTCACTAACAAATATCATTTCAGTCCCATGGCTTGGCCCTATTTTAGGTCTACCTTTGGGACTTAACTTCAGATTTGTTCAGAGTTTGGTCTTTACAATATAGTAAAAACTCATTTTAAAGTACTCCAAGGGAACAGCAATTTTGAACGTTAATCTGAAACTTGGGAGGGGCAGGGGGATATGCACACTACCTAATGAAGTACAGTACTGCTTCTGCATGATACACTAAATAAGTGCATAGAAAAACTGAATACATATAATGTAGCAGATTTAGATTTAGAATAATGTGTATTTTAATTTAAATCACAAAAGAAATACAGAAAAATAAAATTCATTATTTTATATATGGTATTGAACAATAGAGTAAGGTATTACAATAGATTAATCTATGAAAAAATCTAATTGCAGTTTGCTTTGTTTACAGAACTTGCATTCCCAAAAATAACGGCACTACTGTACTAAACACTGAATGGCTGCCACTAAGTGATTTTGATGCTTTCCCATTCATCAGTTTCTCACTGGCTGTTCAAGTTGTTGACCAATCAGAGCAAGGCTTTCAACCTAATGAGTTTCCTAGGGAACGATGAATTAGAACATTAATCTGATATGCATGTTAATTTGAGGATGTTAAACTGAAACATTTTTAACATTAAAAAAAATTGGATTTCTGTGAAGATTTTAAATTTGAATGTTATTTTGAAATATATTTTCAAGTGAGGTAAGGTAGATGTACCAGTAGTTGACAGGTACCAGTAATTGACAATTCTTGATTTAAGGGCTTTTAATAAAGTAACAAGGCAATAAAAGGGACTTGTGTTGTCACCTTGTATTAAACAATATATTAGGCTTCCCAGAACAGCAATAAAATTAGGAACTTTGCTCCCTATTATGGCCACAAACACATGTTGATTGTTCAATGCCTTACCAAGTCGAAAAAACCTTGTAATGAACCACTATGCGAGGGTTTGATTACTTGAATTTATTTCATGAATGTTATGCAATATTTGTTATTAATTTTTCATGAACCTTTTTGTGTGATCAGTGGACAATATTAGTAATAACAGAATTTCAGATGACCAATGTTTTAACTGTTTTAATCCACCATCAACTACTAGAACCCAGATATGTAGTGTCACTAGTAATTGACATAATCTGTCACTTATTGATAATTAATGTGTTTAAAAAAAATGAACAAAAAATATACTATTGCAATATAGAATGTAGGGTAATAATAAAGGAAACATGATAGTTTTAAGTGTAACTTCTTAATTTCCAGTAATTATAGGAACTTGACCGTCAATTTCTAGATCATCCACTTTGACATAAATCTTCTAGGCCTTATTCGATGATTCTTTTTGTTGGTCCTGAAATTTGTCACAGAGATGATCAACAGATAGCCCAGGACAAGTTTATCTTCCAAGAAGAAAACTACTACTGGAATTCTGTTTACTATGAGAAGTAGCAAAGGATGAATTGGATGAATTTTGCAAGTAGGAGAACAATTGTCAAAAATCAAGTTTTTGTTCGAACAATATGTTGGCGAAGATCTAATGATATTGCACTGGAAAACACCTTCATTTTCTATGGTCCTTGCACTCTACATGGGAGTGGACTGATTTTATTTATTATTTTAAAGGAAAAAAAAACAAAGATAAATGATCTGTATGAACAAGTTTTAAAAAACACAATTTTAGTTAATGTTAAATACTTTACACATTCTTAAAAATTCTTGATTTCATCAGCTACTTTTTGAATGTTATCAAATTTTTTTTGTTAAAATATACAGGGTGTAAATTATCTCCTTCAATAAAACTACACTAAGATGAATGGCGTGGCGCTGCGTAGCACGAGCCAAATTTGGGCGGCTCGACCCGCCAAAAGCTAATTGAACTACCAGCATTTGTTCATTTCCACGATACTTTTTGATGAAAAACAGGATACACGCTATTGGTATTAAACAAGGTTGGTAGTGCTTGTGCTACTGGCGCGAGAGCAGAGTACGTCACGTTGGAGTGAAAGGGGGACCTCTTCAGGATGACGTAGTGGGGAGCAGGGGGACCAGCCAGGCCGTGCCGCGCGAACACAGTCACCCAAATTTGGCTCGTGCTACGCAGAGCCACGCCATTCAGCTTAGTTTGAGGTTCAATTTACGGCGTTGCTTGCGATTTGCGACCCCAAGTGTCTTATATCACTTTAATCTCCTGAATTTCGTCTACATTGTAGTGTAGTTTTTTGAAGGAGTTAATTTACACCCTGTATAATAAAAATGTGTAATTAAAACATTGTCAATTACTGGTGAAATTGCCTGTCAACTTCTGGTGCATTAACTGTCAGTTACTGGGGATTCATGCATTAGTTAGGAAAAAATTTAATAACTTAAAAGCTTTAAAAGATACACTGTCATATCAATGAATTATGACCAGCACCCCTTCAAGGCACATGCATGGTTCGCCCCAACAACGATTACACATTGCAAAATTTGCATAACAGGTTGAGAAAGCTTTAAAGCTGGTGCATCAAACGGCAGGTGCACGAGCCTCAGGATGGGTAAACGTTCGGATTTAACAGACATCCAAAAAGGGATGATAATAGGCTATCGCAGCAAGGCGGTGGCACCATCTTCGAAATGGCGCGATTTGTGAACTGTTCATGGTTCGCTGTAGTGAAGGTGTACAAAGAGTGGACAGCAGGGACAAAAATTGCGTCCCAATGCCATCACTGTAAAGGGTCACGATCTATCGACCAACGGGGTGAGCGGTACCTACGACGACTCGTAAAAGGTGACAGAAGAGCCGCAGTCCATCAACTGACGACCAGATTCAACAGTGGTGCCAACAGACGTGTATCCGACATTACCGTTGAACACACCCTGCTATGGATGGGCCTGAACAGTCAACACATGGTTGCTGCAACTATGTTGATCAGGGGTCATCATCAACAACGCGTAGACTTTGCATGTGAGCACCGCCATTGGACCACGGACGAGTGGGCTAAGGTCACCTTCTCCAACGAGTCAAGGTTTTTGCTCCATAAGATTGACGAGCGATGGCGAATGCATCGTGAACGCCATGAAAAGAGACTGCAAGAGGCTATTGTTGGCTGGAAACAGGCTGGTGGGGGTAGTGTGCACGTGTGGGGGAACTTCTGTTGGGAGCAGTTAGGTCCACTGATTCGTCTAGAGGGCAATTTGAATGCCTGTGGCTATCTGTCAATCGTAGCAGACCAGGTGCACCCGTACATGCTCACGATGTTCCCCCAATGTGATGGTATGTTCCAGCAGGACAACGCACCCTGCCACAAGGCACATCTCCTTCTGGATTGGTTCGAGGAACACTCTACTGACTTTCGAGTGCTCCCTTGGCCCGCTAATTCGCCAGACATCAATCCAATGGAACATCTGTGGGAGCACCTTGATTGCCATGTACGGCAGCTGAACCCTCCACCTATGACTCTCAAAGCTCTGTGGACAGTGCTTCAAGCAGAATGGACTGCCATACCATCGGACACATACCGCGCACTTCTTGCGTCCATGCCACGACACGTAGCAGTAGTTATAGCGGCGAATGGTGGCTACTCCCATTACTAAGTGGATGGTCATAATTCAGTGATGTGACAGTGTATAATAATTGTTTAGATATCGGTACATTGTGCATTATATTTACTATTTAATGATAATAACTAGAAAAAAAAGTTTCAGAATGCAATTTGATTTATGTACACAATTTCGTTTCAAGGTAGTGTCTTAAACTGTCAATTACTGGTACATCTACCCTACATTGTAAAGGATTTTGCTGTAAAACAAATACTATAATAATATTTATTTATTTATTTATTTTTATTTATTTATTTATTTAAAATTCTATACAATTCATCAAATTCATATATACATCCCAAATCCCGAAGCCTACTACACTATGGAATTATAAAGCTTGTATGGAATTATAGGGACAAATTTCATGATCAAGAACAAAAAACTTAAATATATACAAAAAACAATCTCAACGGGTATAAGCGGCTGAAATGAGATTTCTGAGAGGTGTGGCAGGTGTTACCCTATTAGATAGAGTGCACAGCAGCACAATAAGGGAGTCTTTAGGTGTTGAGTCGCTACTTCTCCGCATTGAGATCTCAGTTGCGCTGGTATGGTCACGTGATACGGATGCCACAAACTGGTCTTCCTAGGCAGTTGTTATTTTCCAAGCCGGTGGGTAAGAGACCAAGGGGTTGGCCTAGAACCAGGTGGCTAGACTACATGGAGAATCTAGGTTCGAGTCGCATGGATATTACCAGGGAGGACATGCGCCTGATGGCGGAAGATCGCGATCGCTGGAGATCCTCCATAGGGCTGCTGCCCCCGCGACCCTAACGGATAAGCGGGTTTGAAAAGTAAGTTAGTAACAATTTCAACTTTATATAAAATACAAAAAAAAACTTTTGCATCAAGAAATTATCATCTTGTTTATGTGGAATTATAAATTTCATTAAATGTTTTATTCAGATTTAAACTCATCTTATTATTTTTTATCCATTTAATTGTCAGAGCTAAATTTTTCTGCGTATCTCTTAAAACTTTTTCTTCATTTTTATGCATAGTTAGTAGAGCAACATCATCTGCATATATATAAAATTGTGCATTAGGGACATAATTGGGTAGATCATTTATAAAAATGTTAAACATTACGGGACTTAATATTGACTCTTGAGGAATACCATTTGTGATTTCACAAACTGAACTTTCAGAATCATTTACCTTAACCTTTTGCATTCTATTGGTATACATTCCTTTCAACAAATTTAAGCATTGTCCTCTTATACCATATTGTTCTAATTTTAAAAACAAAATATCACGATTCACCAAATCAAAGGCTTTATTTAAATCCATAAAAATAACTGTTGAATTAACACCATAATGAAAGGATTTGTTTAATTTTTGTGTCAATTCCATTAATAAACTTTGGGTTGACATTTTTTTTCTATATCCATATATTTCTTTACCAAAAATATTGTTCTTTTCCCAAAATTCCTCCATTTTTATTTTAATCCAATGTTCAAAATTTTTTGTAATAGAAAGTATAGATATTGGTCGATAATTATTTAAATTTGTCTTTTTACCTTTCTTATAGATTGGTCTAACCTTTGACATTTTCATCTGCTCCAGCCATTCATTTGTCTTCAATATTACATTGTAAACGAGTAAAAGGTTTTACAAAAATTTTACCATTACTTCTAATGTCCCTTGCCCTAATTCCATCGATTCCTGAAGACTTATTTAAATTTAGACTTGCAATAATTTTTTCAATTTCTTTTTCTTCCACAAAATTCATAATAATAGAATTTAGTAACGATATAATTTTACTTCCATCATATTTCTCATCCTTAACTCCATCTTAACTTGTTCTTGAAAGTTGCTATTAAACCCTTCTACATGCTGTTCAAGGAATTTATCCTCATTTTCTGTAGTTTTATTATTTTTCCCCACTAAATAATAATAATAATAATAAAACAATACCGCCAATACTGATAAACAGTTATTTTACAGCAAATTCCCTTGAATGAAAACATGAAAGATTCTCCTGATCACCATATGTATATGGTATAGTAGTAGTCATCGGGAGAAAATGGGATTGATCAATCAATCTCTCGTTCTCCACCTCGTACTCGTATGGAAAGAAAAAAAAAAAATTTAAAGAACTGCATGCCATAATCCTCCTGAGAAGATAGACAGCCCTTCATAAATCAGACTTGGGCTAAAATCACTCCAATCAAACAATACCAAACATCCCTTTCTCTACCTGCAAACTTGATTTCATCCACAATCATCCTTTCCTTCAAATTTTCAAAAGAATACAATCTTGCCTCATTCTCCTGGTATTCCTCTACTTCACCTTGTCTCACTCTCCCACATTCCCCTATCCATATGGCTTAAATACATTCGTTTAGTCGAGCATTCAACACTCATTTGGTATTAAACCATCTCAATTAGAATTTACAAAATGCATTCATTAGATTTCTTTTACTCCATACTCATCACTTATATCATCATTCAATACTCGGTCACACGCAGTCAGGACTACCATCCTTAGTAATTTCATATCCACTGCATTCTGACATTATGTATCACTTCCATACGTTAGCGTTGGCAACAAATTTACCCAAATTAACCAAAATCTTTCATACATTACCATTCTCCTTTCTCGCTACCTTCTCAAAACATCAATGGCTTGCTGCTTAGATCTTAAAGTCTTGTCATCAAGACCAACTTCTTTCTCCATGCAATTCCCACACAGTCAGGCCCTTACATAAAAACTCTGGATTAAAGATAACTCCACTTAAAAGAACTCTGCATAGAAAGCACATTTTGTTGGTTTTTTTTTTCAAATTTGACTTCAGATACAAGAGCCAACCGTAATATTTTTGCTTTAAATCAAAGCATAGTTTGCATTTATTCATACACTGAGTGAGCATATTATTATGACCACCTGACATGTTTATGCAAATGCGTGCACGGACGTCGCCAGAATGTTGCTAGTGGGCCGGACCAATATAAAAAGGGAAGCGGAGTGTCGTCAACAACAGCAGACGTGTTCCATTCTTCAACTATGGGTAAACGACACAATTTAATAGCTTTCGAACGCGGGATGATTGTAGGTGCTCGGAGCTATGGAGCGAGCATCAGCGAAACAGCAGTATTCGTGGGGTGGTCAAGAGCAGCTGTCGTTAAAGTATTTAAAGACTGGACGGTTAGCCGGAAGATGGGGTCTGAATGTTCGCGTTGTGGCCGCCCGCAGATGGTTGATGATCGGACAGAACAGAGACTGTCACGACTAGTAAAGGATAAAAGAAGGGCAACTGTGCATCACATGGGATACGGAAGCCGAAGACCTGTCTGCAGCCAACAAGCGGAAACGACTCCGATTCACTCAGGAGCACAAGGACTGGACTATCGAGAAGTGGAAACAAATCATGTGGTCTGACGAGTCACGATTCCAGTTACATCATGCAGACGGCCACGTGAGAATCTGGCGGAAACAGCACGAAAGCATGGACCCCGCATGCATGAGGAGTACAACCCTTCAGGCCGGTGCGGGCAATGTTATGGTCTAGGGAATGTTTTCCTGGCATGCGTTGGATCCGTTAATACGTGTTGAACAACGTCTGGATGGCACAGCATACCTCCGTATCGTCGCCGATCAAGTCCACCTTGTCATGTTGATGGCGTACCCCAATGGAGATGGCTATTTCCAGCAAGACAATGCACCATGCCACAGAGCTCGTATTGTGCAGGAGTGGTTCCAGGAACATGAGGGGGACTTTACCTTACTTCGGTGGCCCCCACAATCCCCAGATCTCACTGCAATTGAGCATTTGTGGGACGAAGTCGAACGAACCATCAGACGGTTGGATCCACCACCGTCCCATCTAGCACAACTAGACCGTTCTATCCATCAGGCATGGTGTCAGATTCCTCCCACCACCTTCCAACATCTCGTGGAATCAATGCCACAAAGAATCACCGCAGTATTAAAGGCAAAAGGTGGCCCAACGAGATACTGACAGGGTGGTCATAATAATATGCTCACTCAGTGTAGATTCCACATGCTTTTAGCCAATTAGAGTTTCTTTTTCAAACCGTGAAGAGATTCTACAGATTTTGTACATCCTTTTAACCAATCGGAAGATAGCATTTAATTGTTCAGAGATACACTACGGGTATTTAAGGAACCATCTCCATGGTGAGAAACCATCCCTTCAACTGTTGATTGTTGAGAAGCCATCTCTGAGCATATTTTTTGCAGAGAGCAGAATGGCTTCGTCGGCGAAACATGTTATCAGCAGAGGATAAGGTTATGGTTTTATTAGCACTGCAATACAGGACAAAAGAGGAAGTTGCTAAAGAGTTCAACTTAGATAATTTAAATGCCGCCTGCCATGCGGAGACAACAGAGCTAAGTAACATAAGACTTGTTTGTTTTTTTTGTTTTGTATTTTTTTATTTTTTTACTCCCAAACACCACATCATTGATCCAGCCACTTGATCGGAGAATGATGATGAAGAAGTAGTGAATGCAGAGGAAGATGAAAACTTGAAGACCCGCCAATATCAGGTCATCGATTATACGGTCATCGAAGTAAAGGATATGATTCTTAAAAAGTATTTGTTACAAAAATCAAATAAAGATAACAGATTTTATACATGAGATTCACCTGAAACTGTGGATGAGAATTTACAAATAAAACAAGAGAAGGAAAACTTTTTTTTTTTTTTTTTTTTGTAAACTCCGCTTATAAGCAAGGATTTCCAGTTCCCCAGTTGTGCTCCTATAAGCGGGGTCGACTGTGCACAAATAATATTGTGACCATATGTCCCGATTTTTTGCTATCTATCTCGAGTCTCGAATAAGTCATTTGGGACATATTTTTGTCCCGGTTTTGTCTTCTGTGAAGGAATATATGAAGGAATTTGAAGTCATGACATATTTGAAGTAGGTGGGAAATACATGAACCATCTTTTTCCTTTCCTGTACAGGTTTTCAGTGTCCAGGAAATGGTCACATTACACAATTCTCTTGCGCGAGAATGGATCCATTCATTTCCATTTTGCAGTTTGCTATACCTACACTCCTTTCAAACACAAACACCTTCATTTTCTTATCATTTATTCTCATATTTGGCTTTTGACACGCCTCATTCAACACAGCACCAAGCCAACCTAGAGAGAAGGCCTGCGGACAAAAGGTGCCTACATTGTTACATCATCATCAAGTGGCCAAATTTAGGGCTTATCAAATTTAGGTAGAAATAGATTAACATTTGTCCACAGCCCTTTTTTCTAGGAGGTGTTGTCCACGGATAAAGTAAAAGTCCATTTGTTTTACTTTATCCGTGGTGTTGTCCAAGCACACATAGGCCCCTTCGCTTTCTGAAGGGAGGACAGTATCACCTGCATACAATCACCGTTGTCGTCACCAATCGTCTTATGTAATATTAATTAAAAATTCACGATTTCTTATAAGTGAAGAATGTGCTTACCTAATATTAATGACATTTGCCCGCACAAACAATAATAAACATTTAATGGTTTATCTTCGCTATATTCTTCCTGATCTTTAGTATCAGAACAAACTATACTACGCGACACGACTTTAGGCATTTTTTTAACTATTTTTATGTCTCGTCTTTTAAAAAAAGTATACGACTGTACGCAAAACGATTTGTAATTTTATAAGTTATGAACAACATCAAGGTATATAAAGTTATCTTTATATCGATTTAAATTTCCATTGCATCAAAATAGTCGATTAAGTTCCGAGACTAGATGGAAAAGGGCTTAAAAGTACACTACCATTTACCTTCTTCGACTCCGAAATAAAATAAAGTGCGATTATGGCATAGGCTAAGGTCAAAAACCCTCACCGGTGAGAGAATGATGACGTAATTTCTCACTGGGCTAACCGTCTTTTTCTCGGTGAGACTAACCGGTTAGGCCATAGCCTACATGATAAGAGAGGCTATGGTTAGGCATAGCAGCACTAACTCGCGTTTCTGACCGCGTTAAAATGACGTCACAATTTTCTCACCGGGATTTCTGACCGACCAAGCGCTAACTCTTCTCACCGGTGAGAGTTTTTGACCCATGGAGGTAAGAATAAGTGTTTCTTATTCCTACCTCCATGTTTTGACCTTAGCCAATGGAAAAAATGAGCGAACGGAAGTTTTATGCCCGCCGGAAGCAGCTGCCGCGCAAGCGCGTGCACCGCCCACCTTCTTACTTCAAAGTGAATGTTACATGATTTCCGTTTCCTGCTCTTATCTACTTCCGGGTTTCTTGTGAATCCATGTGTCAAGATGTTCGAATTTGTTTCCATTTCTCTTCAAATTGTTTAACAATAAAGACAATATTACAAATAAAAAACACGACTATGAAGAGATCGTTTTCGTGATATCGATGAAAATGAATGTGCCTCCACAACAACAACAGCAATCGCAGTTGCCCGCACCCCTGTCCTCGGAACCCAAGAGTGAATTTGAAAAATACTGTAGTAAAATTGAAGACTTCGATTTCCCCTTTTGCGATGAAGTCTCTAAATATGAAAAACTAACGAAAATAGGACAAGGAACGTTTGGGTAATTGCATGCTTGTTCAGCTATCGTTAATTTTGCTAAAGGGCTATCATATTCTCATTGCATCTTGAGCGTGCCTCTTCCGTTGAACGTATTTCACTTTTACACATCCTAGTTAAATAATTTAAAAACGATACAGTATAGACGTGATAAATAGCGAATAATGAAACGTAATGTAAAAAGAATCGAAACAGGCCTCTAAGATGATATCGGAAATAACTTTTACTTTATAATCAAATGTATAGGATGTACCAGCTCCAAATGATCTTAAATGTCGGTAGTTAATAAATATCACATGCTCAATCATTGCCATTTGAAGTGATTACAAAAGTATACGAAGATCGTGCATGATCTTTCAAGCTAGAGCTCATCAGCTTTAAGGTCTTGGGAGGCGTTATCAGAATTCAGCAATCAGGATATGTGAGCTAGCTTTACTCGAAAGAAAGAATATTTTTAGGTTTAGGATCTCCTAAATAAATACGAAATGAAAATTAAACACAGGGTGGTAAGACCCTGAAAAAAAAAGCTATTTTTGATTATTTAATTCCCACTCTGTGTTTAATTTTCATTTTTTTTATTTTATTCCAGGGTTCTTGTGACTTGTCCTTTTAAATAAATACGGGTAGAGAGCAATGGATAAAAGTTTAAAACAAAGTTATACTCCAGAGAACAGCTGTGAGAAAACATGCCTTTTCTCTCTTTGTATCTATTGACAGCAAGCTGTTAGTGAATACTTCAAGAAAAGAATTCCTATGTTACTTCAGTTTAATTTCAGCAAATGCTGCATTGGATAACTCGGGAATTATTCACTTTGGAGTCATGATTCCAAGTCATTTGATCATGTAATTGAAACACCAGGGCACTGATGAATAAGATGTTTATAGAGTCCACAACATGGTGGTAAATAATATGAAGAAATTGGCCACTGTGAATGCACAATTTTCCTCCCCATTTTTAGCCAACTGAGTCATTAGAAAAATAAACAGTTCATAATAGCTGAAAACTATGCAAAACCGGTCTCCAGGCGATTATTCCACCAGTTTAAAATGCGTGTTTGTTTTTGCATTGTGGTGGTTGCCATGTTTGTGACTAAAATATATAAGGTGCTATCTTGTGACTCTGATGACTCCAATCTGAAGATGGGAGTCAAAGGGATTGATCAGGGAGTTGTGATCAGAGTCATTCCAGGTATGAAATGGAAAGCATGAAGCATTCCGTTTTCTAAGTTTTTGTCTGAATTGGAACAAGTATTGTATGTATACAATATAATAAACAGGTTGCTACATAGAAATTCAGTATGAATGTTGACATTATCATCTTTTACAGCAGGGGTTCCCAAAGTGGTTATTATGGCATTCTTAGGGGTCGATTGGAGGTCGAAAAAATTAAAAATCACTGATGTAATAAAAAACTAAAGTTTTCTTTCTATAATATTTATCATTGGTAACGGTACATTAAAACACTTTATGGAAAGGATGTTAAGCCAAGCACGATCAATCGGACAATGAACCTCTAATTGGTTAATTCAGGACATCTGTGGCTTGCCTAGTTTGCTTGTTCAGTTTAATTATTTATTCATGAAGTACCCGTCTTTGATGCATTTTCAAAACTATGGTAGTCATGTAGAGCATATTAAATGACAATTGGTCGAAAAGTAATGCCTCAATGACTGTAGTTTTTTTATTTGTTATCTGATTTTCAAAATTTTAATTGTACCTGATACTTACATTTGTCCTCTATGTAATGCACAACTCACTTTTCGACAGTCCCCATCCCCTTCCATGCATTGCGCCAACGCGTTACTAGTCTGGTGAATTCATTGGAGAGGAATTTCGGGGTTGTTGTCGACACAAGGATTGAATGGCATCTTTCACCTCATCGTCAGAATGCAACTCGTGTATCTTAAGGTGCTCTTTCTTCTTTGGGAAATGGTGAAAATCACAAGGTGCAAAGTCTTTCATCTTTGAACTGCAGTTTTTCACCTTAGAACTGTAGGTGCTGCAATGCCTCTGGTGTATGGCGATCGTGTGTGGTGTTATTGTGCTGCAGAAGAGGGTCCACAGCTGCCATTTATTCCTGGTGTCTACAACAACCCCAGAATTCCTCTTCGACGGATTCACCCGACTAGTCACGCGTTGGCACGGATGGAGACTATGTCGAAAAGTGAATAGTGCATTACATAGAGGGCAAATGAAAGTATCAGATGCAAAAAGAATTTTGAAAATCTGTTAACAAATAAAAAAGTAAAAAAATAAAAATAACAGCCATGGATGCATTACTTTTCGACCAACCCTCATATAAATAAAAATGGCTTCATAAAAAAAAGTTTATTTTTCCTATGTATGGAAACTTATGGGGCACCCTGTAATTATGCAATAGTAGAGGGGTCAATAGAATGTTGAGAAATTCTAGAAGGGGTTGACAATCTAAAACATATGGAGAAGGAATAGCTAGTGTTTATGAGGAATAACTGATTGGTACTTTTCTTAAGTATAGTCTTACTGTAGACAAATTTCTCTATGACTGATTAAATATAGTTGTAAATTTTGTCCAATGAAACATCAATTTTGTCATGCTTGCTGTTATTTCGCAATTCATTGTTATTAACATTGCCTTGCCTGTTATAATATTGTGGATTATATTTGCCTTATGGTAAATTACCATCTAGATGATCCCCCTTCATCTAATCTGTCAACATAAAATAATGAATCTAGTAACACTTCTGTTACATAAACTTCTAAATTTAGATACACAGAGTATAAAAAAAATCTTTTTTCTTTTTGCTTTTCTAGGGAAGTTTTTAAGGCACGACATCGAAAGACAAAAAAGTTGGTAGCTTTGAAAAAAGTATTAATGGACAATGAAAAAGAAGGAGTGAGTTTTAAATATATTTCTAGAAATTACGCAGTTTATATAATGTCTGAAAAAATTAAGTTTACATACTTAAATTAATAAATCAAATACTATACTATAAGTCAGTAAGATATGCTATGTCCTTTTTAATAGAAAATTTAAATTGGTGTAAAAAATTAACATTTAAGATGGTCTTAAAAAACCTATGTGCAGAGAGAACCAAAATAGTCCATGAAAATCAGAAGTATTATCTCTTAGATTTCTATGCCATGTGGATTTTAAAATTTGCAGTTTTCGGTGAAAATCCATGATTTCCCTAATTGGGAAAGAAAGACCCGAGACTTAATTTAACTGTGTTTTTGAATTTGGCTGCATCATAAGAACTCCAAATGTTATTAAATTAGAGTGTATAATTTTTAATATCACTTGTGGTGCCCATAAAAATTATAAAAATAATTTAAAAAAAAAATAAAAATTAAAAAAAATAAAAATTTGAAGTTAAAAAAAGTCCACCAGAAGGCTTTGAAGAATATATTTGCATTTCAGGTATCTTCCTCTATGCAGCTTTTTGTACTGGCTTGATATGACAATAGCATGAAAGAAATCATGTGTTATCTTTTTCCTGAAAATAATCATAGGAGGCAATTTTCTCCTATCACTTCAACTAATGTGATTTTTTCATACCTGTTACCATGACTGCCTTCATCTTTCTCATTGATATTTATCACATCTTTGTAACCAGTGTCACTTACCTTCTGTTTTTTCTAGTCAAGGGTGTATTTTTTTATATGGCATCTGTGTATTTTCTTATACTAAATTACAAAATCTTCTACTGCTTTGCTGTGGAAATGATCAATTGAGGATTCTGGTTTTCCACAACAAAATAATTTTTACTCGGCAGTCTTTTTCAGCAGAGAGAAATTCACTTAACAACCAGGATAACAGAAAAGTTTAAAAGTGCCAATCAGGGAGTAAGAATATATACAAATTCAAAAAACAATGTTAAGTACAACAATTACAAAGTGGCAAACAATACAAAGGTAACAAAGTTAGATAACAAAGAATCAAAAGATAAAAAAGGAGCAAAATAAAATAAAAATCCAATAATAAAATAAATATATAAATAAATATATCTATATATAAAATATATAAATAAATAAAAAATAAAATAAAAATCAAATAAAAGTAAAAAGATAAATACATAAATAACTATGTTAAAAATCTAAAACTCATTAAATAATTTTTTAATTATTAGTCTCCTTTTGTTGTGGAAAAGCAGTATCCTAAAGTGATTATTTTCATTATATTAATTTCTACAGCTTCCTGGTATAACTTTCCGTATAATTGATCATTCAGGGTTCCCACATTCTGGAAAGTCAGGGAAATGAAACGTGGTCAGGGAACGTCAGTGAAGAAGGGCTATTTTCATGCATTTGTCAGGGAAATGAGATTCTTCCTGGGAAAAGTCAGGGAAATAGATTTTACTGGAGACATCTATACTTAACATTTGTATGTCCAGTTATGGACCATGAGACAAAAATTATTGAACAAGCCTCGTAATACTGATACCAATACTAATTTTATATAATGTGACAACTAATAATAAAATTGTCTGAAATGCTGTTGTAGAGACATGTTTTTTTTTTTTTTAAATTACGATTTGGTCAGGGAAATGAGATCGTCGATGTCAGGATAGTCAGGGAAACGAGATACAGATTTTCTGTGTGAACCCTGTCATTGAATTTGCCTTGATGGATGCTCGATAGAGTGAAACATATATACCACATGGGATTAATGAGAAGAAAGGGTTAACTTTCAGACATAGCTATTGCTTGGTATACCATTCTTAAAATTGATTTATATCATTTAATGATGATTTTAAAATTTCTTTATAAGCTTCTGTATATTATAATTGAATCCTTCCACTTTAATGTAGAATATGTTGACTTACAGTCCAAAGATTTTTGGCATTTTTGCAAAGCACATGAAGTAGTGGATGTTGAAGTTGAACTAAATTTAAATAAGTCATATTCAGATACGTTTTAATGATCACTTCATTATGTGAAATAAATAAATAAATAAATAAATAAATAAATAAATAAATAAATAAATTTGATGTATTTTCAAAACAATTGTAGTCATATAGTGCATGTTATATACAGAATCGAGTCACATTATTATGACCACCAGCTAATATCCCAAATAACTGCCTTTAGCGGCACGGACAGCAGCTAGACGGCGTGGGAATGAGTCAATAAGATTCTGGTAGGTTTCTACTGGTAGCTGTTGTCATGCACACTTTAAAGCATCCAATAGCTGCTGAAGGGTACGCGGTGGTTGTTCATAGCATACACATGTCGATCGAGGTGATCCCAAAGGTTCTCGATTGGGTTGAAGTCTGGGGAATAAGGGAGCCAGGGTAGTACTTGGAACTCTTGGCCGTGTTCCTCAAACCACCCCCGAACAATTGCAGCCGTATGACACGTCGCATTGTCTTGCTGGAACGTGCCATCCCTCTCTGGGAAGACAGTTGCCATGTATGGGTGTACTTGATCTGCAATTATGGATAAATAACCGAATCGGTTGAGAGTGCCTTCCACGGGTATCAGTGGGCCCAGCCAATGCCATGAGAACACTCCCCACACCATGACGCTGGTGCCACCAGCTTGGATTCGTCCAACAATGGATGCTTGATGCTTGTTCTCGGAGGTTTCTTACCTCATCTGCCAATGGCTGTCACTTCTGTGGAGCAGAAATCGTGACTCATCGGAGAAGGTAACCTTTTTCCAGTGAAAAGTGGTCCAGTTTCTGTACTGTTGGGCAAATTGAAGCCATTTTTGGCGATGACCTTCGTCAGCATGGGTGCGGTGACCATCTGTCTGCTGCGGAGGCCCATACATAGCAGGGTCCTCTGTACTGTGGTTTTAGAGACATGTCTGATAGCACCCTCGTTGATTTGAGTGGTAAGTTGGTCCATTGTAGCTCTTCGGTTGGCCTTCACACACCTTCACAGCTGACGTTCACCTCTCGACCCTGTAGTATAAATGAAAATGGTTTTCAAAAAAAAAAAAAATATTTTTCCTATGTATGGAAACTTATGGGACAACCGATACATACAGGGCGATCCAAAAGTCAGGGAAAAAAGTTTCAAACTCAGTAATTCTCACATGCATGCAGATAAAAAAATTCTGTTTGCACAGAAACTATTGAAATGAAATCTGATTTTTTTCTGGAAAAAAAAATTAATGCTAGAATTGTTCGGTTTTTGACTAACATATGGCATTGTCAGTTTATGCACAGACAGTAATGCCCTGTCCGCAATGCAAAATTCTAGTCTAGGGTGTTTGCACTACCCCCTTCTCAAGCCTTATATAACTAAAGTCTAGGATTATATAACTCAAA
>JAHWFO010061741.1:790051-803682 GCA_023313115.1 Rhysida immarginata | reverse complement strand
TATTAAATAATCATTCACAAGGAATCTATCATCATTGCATTAATAAATAATTAATTGTTTTTTAAATTAATTGTTGATTAAATTTATTTCATCATTCATTTAAATTTTTCATTTTTTATTAATAACAATTGCTTCAGCTATCTCAAGCCATATCCTATAATAAGAGAAAAGCTATCACCATTGTTGGCTTTGCTCAAGCAAAGCTAAACCAGAAAAGCTATTGCCCCCATTTCTTGAATGAACTGCCTCGGCCGACTGTACATTCATACTAAATGCAGTAATTTTCATTTGTTTCCGTACGTAATGTCGTCAATGATTTCCTCCCAAATTGTAATCAGGGTTCAAAGTTCGTCTGTGCTTCAGTCTTCTTTTCTTTTTATTGAATTATCCATAACAGATGTTGTAGCGAGTGATGCTGCCATGTTCATGATGTCCATTGTGGGTACCCAAGATGCAACGTCGAGCTTTCTCAATGTGCTAAGCTAGTTTAAGAAACCGGCCTAGCTAAGCTAACTTATGTGAACATGAGCTAGCTTATGATAGTCCAGAGGTGAATTCAGGAAGGTAGCTGGCTTGCTACGGCTAGGTGGGCTAGCCTAGCCTTTTCCCTGAACACGTTCGCTAGGCTTGGCTAGCTCCGCCCGTCCGTAGCCAGCTAGGTTTTTAAGCAAGCTTCTCAAAAGTTGGCTTCGTTGGTCATTTTCAAGATGGCTGCGCCCACAGACGCAAACGTTCATGAAACTATGATCGAAACACGAGTCATTGTCAACGGACATGAATTTATTTTACACAACAACGACGAGATATTTACGGCTAAGTCAAGGAGAGATTGTAGTAATGAATGCTTTCTTACTTCTGCATGACTAATAAAATGTTTAACTTTTATTTTGAGATAATTAACTTGTCGTTGATTTTATTATTGAATTAATGAACAATTAGAGCTTGCAACAGAAATTAATCAAAATAAAGCAGAAATTGTTTATTCTTTCCTATTTTTTCACCCTTTTTTCATCCCTTCATTGTTTCTCTTCGATTTTGATCTTCGATGGCTAGGCCCTAGTCTAGATCGTTCAAAACGCTATGGCTAGATCGTAGTGTATCACGTGACGGCTAGGAGGCGATACCTTCCTGAATTCACCTCAGGTTTGTTTGCACTATTGTTTAGGCTAGCTTAAGCACGTTGAGTTTGTAGTGCGGATGGGGTATAAGATGCTGGCTTAACTATTAGTAAGATGGAACTGTCACTATCTACAAATAGTGTTTGCAGCGAGTGCTGCTCTCTTTATATTGTCTGAAGATGTGCATAAACTGATGTCTGAAAGTTGATAGAATACCGTTGTTGGTGGAGAAAGGAGTTTTTTTCGTAAACTTCCTCTTCCAAACAACATTAGTTAGTAAAATCAACATCATGAAGAGCAATTGGCAGGCTGGGAGCAAGCCATAGCAGATGGTAACTGTTTGAGTGTCACAAATGTCATTTCCGTATAAGTTTGGTATACATACTTTCGATTACTAATTGCATTGTTGGTCTAAAAATATATCTCAAATGTTAAATGGTTGTTTGGAAAGGAGTGCCAGTAACCAATAAAGATTTTCTGAACAAAACTTTTTATTTTACTTCTACAGTTTTTCTAATAACTCTGATCTTTATATCCTTATTGAAACTTTTTGGATTTCCTTATCTTACATCTTTGTCATTCCATTTAGAAATATAATGGCTGCATCCTTAAACTCTTCCTCAATCTCAAAGCCTTTTCCTCCCAAATATATTTCATTTTCAATCCAGAAAACATAGTGCACCCATACAGTTTTTGTGTTAATAGCTAAGCAGAGGTAGAACTAATGTAAACTTGCACAAATGTTTCCATTTACCATGTGGATTATGGTGCAAGAATCGTGAAGATTTTTCACAGATTTCATCAAGTGTGTTATTCTGGTATTTATTTGATGAATACATCAATAGGTGCATTCGTTTACTCGTTCAATGTGATTTTTCTGCGCTGAGTGCACGCACTAGCCGTTCGAAGTAGCTCTCATGCGGTCCGTGAGAGGTGTTCGGAGATTTCCGTGCACTTCGTTCTCTTGCGCGAACCAAGCGCACGAAGGTAGAAGCAGGGTCGTTTCGTGCGTTTTACAATTGCAAATGGCAGCCTCCAATCCAGCGAAGCTCCAGCTTTCAATCACTGTCAGTGATGGTCAAAATTTTGCTTTCAATTGGATGAAGAGGTTTTATATACAGATTAAAAAAAAAAAATTTGAAAATGGAAAAGACTTTAAAAATTTGAAACTTAGACTGTTGAGGTGATTAAAAAGGAGTCGTTGAGGCATCGCCATGTTGTTGGTTTGGCTCAAAATGCACGGACCATTCGGTGAAAGATTGTGCAGAGACACAGAAACCGCACTGAACACATTAAATGGTAATTGCATGGGGTGCACCATCGAAGTCATCATCATGCAAATCATACGAATAAATGAATGCGCCTAATATAACTCAACACAGTTGATTTATATAGGTGCCTGGTTTGTTGATTGTCGTGGACATATGGACATTGTCTCTCCCAAAATTCAAGTTTCAGTGCCATTGCCACACAGTTGATTCATCCATGGTTTTGTGATAATCAAAATTTAACAAGTCAATTTTGAATCGCTGGTCAAAAAATCAAGAATCAATTTTTAACAAAAGTGCCCATTTGACACGTAAATTGCAAGTAAGTGCGAACCCAGATTTATTTTACAAATTGGTTATGATATTTATGATTTTATGAATGGAGCACAGTTGATCTCATTTGTTATGTTAAAGCTTTATTTGATACCTAATATCAGGAAACTTATGGAATGATTGAAATATTCTATGAACTCTGTTTTTAAGAGGTATCTGATCAACTATTAGGCACTATCAAGGCACTAATCTAATATTACTGTAGGTATGCACAGTATGTTATTTATTAACTGAGTATACTTTAATGAGTTTTGGAATAAATTTTGCAGTAAACTTGAATATATTGCATCTTGATGTTCAGTTATTGCAGTCAAGGATGAAAGTTTCCATCTGATGGAAATCTTTCTTTAGGAAGGTTTAACATTTCTCAAAAAATTTAAGTTTAATTTTGCATAGTGATTCTTTTAGGTAATTTTAAATGCTTTCTTTACAGTTTCCCATAACAGCATTAAGAGAAATACGAATATTGCAACTTCTTAAACACGAAAACGTAGTTAATTTGATAGAAATCTGCCGTACTAGAGGTAAGAAAATCCTTTTATGGTCATTTAAAATTGTAAAATTAAACCTGGACTTTTCTAATATTTTAATTAATTAACAAGAAAAATAATAATCTTCTTTCACTTAATTTGAAATTTCATATCCATTTAGCAAGCCAGTTTAATCGCTTTAAAAGCACCTTCTTCCTCGTGTTTGACTTCTGTGAACATGATTTGGCTGGTCTGCTAAGTAACATCAATGTGAAATTTTCACTTGGAGAAATTAAAAAGGTTAAATGTTCTGGATGTTCTTTCCTTAAATGTCACTTTATTATTTTCATTATTGTCATTATTTTAAAAAATATTGTTTCAGTTAAATTCCAAATTTGTGAACTGAAATGTGAATTGGGGATTATAACTTCAGATATCAGAATTTTGCATCATATTTCAGTGTCACTTTTTTCTATAATGTTATTACATAAATATAAAAAAAAAATGTGAATGATTCCTTTGAGAGGATGAAACCGTAAACTCTTATATATTTGATATGGGAAATAATAACAAAAAAGCCTTAAAATTATTCACTAATGTCCATTTTGCAATACAATAATAATTTTATTCGTTATGAATATATCCGACTTTCTTCCTTTCAGATTTCTTCAGTATTCATTTACAACTGATTTTTTTAAATTTCTTACAATGCAATTTTTTAAACTTAAACAATATTTGTATAATCATTGATACATATTTTACTCTGTTACATTTTTTTTATTTTTTTGAGATTAAAATGAGCTGTTCCTAATTATTTTATTATATTTTATTTTACATTTAGTTTTAATATTGTGTATGATATTATTTTTCACTAATTTTTAATTATAAAGTTCCCGTAATTTTTGGTTTTTGCTTAGTAATTCTTTTCTTTTCTCTTCTTTTAGTATTTGGTTGAATAATAAATTGCTATCAATTAATTCCATGTTATTTAAAATTTCTTGTGGATAATATTTGTTTAGCATAAAAATAAATAAATTTTCAACGATTATTATTTCTTTTTTTATCATTAATTTTGTAGATTAGTTTGCATGTTTCTTCGTAATTCCCGGTTTTATGTTTCCTTAATAGAATGTGTTCTGCTTATTTGGAGTTTTTAGTGCATTTTTGACATAACATACAGAGTGGACAAAAAAAACAAACTCGTCACTGAAAATTTCTAAGTCCAGTGGAAACTGTCCACAAAGGGGTGAGCGATTCTAGAAGGAAGAATGCTACCATTAATTAAGGCAGGCGTTAACGTTAAATGGAACTAGTCGATTTCTAGACGAATGGTACCAAGAGTTCTGGCAAGAAGCGTTGTAAATGTTCAATGTTCAACTCTGACGAACTTTAAAAAGTCAACATGGTTCAATTCTCAATTCCTCATTAAGCAGTATTACATTTTGAACAGCGTACATAGCAATGACAATTCTACACCTGTCCAGCAACAAATCTTTCGTGAAGTTCAGCGAAAGTTTAGAGAAGAATTTCCTGAAAGACGTCCGCCTACAAGACGTGCACTACACGATATACTCGCCAAATTTGAAACCGATGGAACAGTAAAAAATGTAAACCGAGGAAGGAGTGGTCGATGGAGATCTGTGCGAACAATCGAAAAGACTGCTGATGTGCATGTGATCCTTATGGATGAACCTGAAACATCAACAAGGTCTCTTTCTCGACAAACAAGCATTTCAAGGTCATCCTTGCGTAGGATAATCAAAGACATCGGATTGTTTCCTTATCGCCCGAGATTAACGCATTCTTTAAACGAGGACGATCCAGATAGATGCCTTGAATTTTTTTCCACGTTTTGACAATGATTCAGAATGATGCTTCAATCTTGGATCATATTCTTTGGAGTGATGAAGCCAAATTTCATCAAAATGGCAAGGTGAACAGACATAATTGCGTTTATTATTCCGATGAATTAACCCATCAAACAATGGAGAAGGGACTGACCAGTCCAGGTCTAAATGTCTGGGCTGGAATTTGGTCTGGTGGAGTTATTGGTCCTTTTTGTTTCCAAGAAGCTCTGATTGGTAACAGGTGCCTAAATTTGCTGTGAACCAAAATCGTTCCAAAATTGGCAGTGGCTTGTGAACACGAGATGATCTTTCAGCATGACAGGGCACCGCCTCACTATGCTGTATAAGTGCGAAATTTTCTTGATGATTGCCTTTGCAGACAGTTGGTTTGGCAGAAGAGGATGGATAGAGTGGCCTCCACGTTCTTGTGACCTAACGCCTTGCGACTTTGCTGTATGGGGAATTTTCCGTGATTTAGTGTACACTGAAAACCATGGCGATCTTCGACTTCTTCAAACAGCTACTGAACATGCATTTACACATGAAACGTGCAAAAAGATATGCCGTAGTATTGAAGAGAGATGCTGTGAATGTGTGAATGCAGAAGGTGCGCAGTTGAACATCTTTGAACATAGTAAAACTGTTTATGTTCTTTGTTCGTTTTGTTTTATATTCCATTTTTTCTTTTGACTACATGAAACTGGCAGTGCAGTACTTGGCTTACAACTCGATGTTTCTGACATGCAGTTATACGAACTTAATCGTAAAGTGTTTATTTTTCACTTTCTATTAGTCAATAGATATTCAATAAAAGGGACAATGATATAAAAAGTGTACAATTTGTGTATTATTTAAGATTTTGTTCAACTCATCTAGAAATCGACTCGTTCCATTTAACGTTAGCGCCTGCCTTAATTAATGGTAGCGTTCTTCCTTTTAGAATCGCTCAACCCTTTGTGGACCGTTTCCATTGGACTTAGAAATTTTCAGTGGAGAGGTTTTTTTTGGTCCACCCTATCCTCAAACATACAAATTGTCTGAACATTTGTTAGGGAGCTGAAGGGAGACACTTGTATCGCTTTGCCTCCTCGAGAGAGACTATCCTCTCTATATCGTGCTTTTATACTCATTTCTAAATTTCGATAAGTTTTTCCAATATAAATTTTGTAGCATTCTTTACATTTAATTTCGTATACCCCACTTAGTTCTTTTTCTGTAATTTCTCTTTTGTTTTCTAATAATGTGAATAATCTATATTTTTTAATTTTGTAGCTTATGTTTCCGTGAAATGTTAAGCAAATTCTTTTCTTTTTCTTTTGTATTTGTACTGTTTTATTTTTCTCTAATTCTCTAAATTCTCTCTAATTTTGTTGCTATATTAATGCTTGTTTTATTTGTTTGATCTTCTTTGTATTCCAATTTCTTTTATTATTTATAATTCTTTTCTTTATATTCTTCTTTTATAAGCTCTATTCATTAGATTTCTAAATGCTGAGTTTTAGTGGCTCCATGTTTGATTGAATTTTGTGTATACTATTTGTAGTTGTAGACGGTTTCCTGTAAATATTATATTTTAATTTTATTTTATTGTTATTTTCTATTTTCTCTATCATTATGTCAAAATAATTTATTTCATTAACTTTTTCTATTTCATATGTGAATTTTATTTTGTCATCTAGTTTAAGTCTATTAGTATTTCTTCTATGTCTGCTATATTCATAACGAATAAAATTATTATTGTATTGTAAAATGGATATTAGTGAATAATTTTTAAATACTGTACAATACAACATGAGTTGAATAATGAATCTAAAAAAGCCTTAAATGAAAAATTGAGAATTTAGAAATATTATTTGAAATTGCAAAGTCTGACATAGAATTTAGTTTGATTTATTTCTTTATTTTTGACATTTACAGTATATACAAAAAAATTGCTTTGACATAAATCAATCTTTTGATTAACACATTGCCAGATTGATAACGTTGAATTAGATTTTGTCTAGCGAGATTTGGATTGAGCATGGCCTAGTAAATTAATCATGGCCGGCATTGACGTGCATGGAATTATGGGGTTTCTTTATTATCCATGTGGGCAGCAGTCAGTTAATATTCACATGTTTTATTTTATTTTTAATTTAAAGTGCATTAAAACTATACATAGCATTATTTGACTACCAAATAAAAAGTAAAATTTTTATAAAAAGGTCTATAATAGGATGTAAACTAAGCATGATCAATTGCACTAAAACACCTTTCTCTGATTGGCCAGTTCAGAACTTCCAAGGCTCTGTCAAGTTCAACTCTCACTGGATGAATTATAGTTTTGAATAGTGTGCAGTTTAATCTGATAGTCTGCAATAAATTTAATATTAAACATGTAATACAGGGTGCAGCAGAAATAACTCCCGAATTTCAAACATAAATAACAAAGCAATGATAGAAGCTAATCAAAATTTTATTCCACAGTTTGAAAGAACAATGTTAACCATTTATGTCACATACACTATCATTTAGTTTTGAAAACAATATCGTCCAATAACAGGCGACTTGCAAAGGCCAGCATGCTCCGCCGATCCCACATCTTGCGATTTCTTTCACCAGGGGTGGCTGAAGGCTCAAGTGTACAAACAAAAGCCGGAAACACTAGCAGGACTGAAAGCTACCTTCTGCCAAAAAATTGTGGCAATAGCACCGGAAATGACCGGGTAATGCAGAACTTCAGGGAGAAGCTACAAAATAAAGGTCTGCATTTGGACGATATTGTTTTCAAAACTAAATGATAATGTATGTGATGTAAACACTGTTGTTTCAAACTGTGAAATAAAATTTTGAATTACTTCTATTATTGCTTTGTTATTTGCATTTAAAAACTGGGAGTTATTTCTGCCACACCCTGTATAAATGGTTATCAAATTATATACAATATTAAAATGTAATTCAGATTATTAACTGAATTCACTTAGATATTGGCCATGACTAATATAAAGAAAGGGGTGGGTCAACTTTATGATGGCCGATACTCAAAACAAAAAAGACAATATATTATATACAATATATACAAGTGAGTTGGTTCATGGGTTTTCCAGTTTCCTAATCCATTGGATCATGGGTTTGAATACTGCCATGAATGTGAATGTTTGTATTTGTCCGAGAGATGTGCTAGTTGAATTGTGAAAGGGCATAAATTTCCTAGAAGTTGGTGTCCATAATTTCAAATCAACCAATCAACCATTGATGGAATACTTTCTTTTTGAATGTCCCCCACTTCATTTGATAAATTCTGGGAAATTATGATGCTGTTTCTGATCTTGAGCATCTATATAGATTAAAAAAAAAAAAAAAATTATAAAATTTTAGATCTTTAGATTATTTAATAGGCTGTGCCATCTAATAATGATATCCATAAATTATGATATTCCAGATTAAGATTTATCTATATGTTTTTTTTTTTTTTTTAATAATCGATTTTCTATTATTTTGTGTAACAATCGTTTAAAGTTTTCATTTCTGGATAGTTCTTTTGGTTTAACGTTTCTGCATATTAGTTTTTTCTCCATTACGATTAATGGTATTTCTCCCTGTTAATAAGTTTTCTCTAGTCCGTATTTCTTGGTTTTAATGCCCCCCCCCCCCTCCCCCCTCAGTGTAGTGCCAAATCAAAATGTTCTGATTTTCACAAAATACATTGCACATTTACTTTCACATGGGAAAATCATGCACGGGATGTGTTAGGGGCCAAATGGGTCGCATGACAACTGATGAATAACGAAACATTTTTTTTTTATTATTTATGTTTTGACTAATGTCTTTAGCATTTCTTGTTCACATGCATATTTGAAGAGAAAAAACCCTGATATTTCTGTTTGAGCCTCTAAAATTCACTCTTAAATTTCCCGTCTAAGCACAAGTCATACTACTCTTTAGCTGTGAAAGCATTCATGATAGAAAAAGTTTCATGGGAATAAAATAAGAGTTGGCCAAATCCTTGGGATTCCAATCTCTACCTTCAATTAGTGATCCCCAAAATCTGTGACTTGTGGGCCCAAATGGCACGTATGATGTAACATTCAAGCATGCGTATTTTCTCATGCTTTTTTCCCCTATACAGAGTGACTTGTCTGATGTAGTATTGCTGAACTTAAGGGGAGACACCCACAAAAAATTGCATGTTTAAATTAAGTACAATTAAACATGTTTTCAATTAGTCTAAAATATTCATTAATTTAAATAAGCCTATAATTAAACATTAATGCCATAAAAAGATGTGATATGACTAAGGGTCAAAAAAGTTTTCGTTCAAGAGTAGTTGCTTGGTTTGCAAGATGAGCCTATTGGTTGCTGAGGTGAAAGTATGTCAACTCCTTGCATGCGATGCCTGCAATATCCATATGAGTGGGGCTACTGGCCCATCGCTCCAAAAGTTAGGGGACCCACTTGAAGCTCACTCCAGACCGATTCCCTATACTAAAGACTTAGAAACCCATCTGCTGGTGTTTCGACTATTCATGCACAGAAACTCTCCTCTTGTCTAGATTTTACAGGATTGCTGCTCCCATCACACATGGACACATTTTACCTTATGATTTGCTAATCTCTGAGAAAAGGAGGATATTTTTACAAGTACGATGGAGTAATTGTATGATCGTGACTATTGATAAGCATAATTTGTATTTACTATAAGCCGTTTACAAAATTGTTATTTTATATTGAAATAACTGAAAAGGCCAATGTAGCAGGAACATAGATTTCTTTATTATCACCTTAATCGTTTCGATCATGAGATCATCTTAAGAATTTTACAGATGTCGGAATTGACAATGAAGATAATTAATGTTGTTGGACTTCTTGCTTGTTGAATATTGTTACTTATGGAGAATTTTTATTATGTTAACTAGCTCAACCTCCTTAAGAAGTAAAGTCATATGTAAATGATGATAACTTTTCACTATCTCCAACTATATTTGCAACATTGTCATTTTTAGGAGTTGGCCAAATTTAACTGAATGCTGATGAAATCCCATAATTTAGAAAATTTATTTGTTTTACTGTGTCGGAGTTAATTTTTGAGTTAGAAGTCAGTTTTGTTGTAATGAAAGTATAAATAAAATGGTCTAGGGCTAGCAAATTGGTAGCATTGTCATTAATGGAACCTACGCGTTTCGAAATAAACTTCATCGGGGTCAGGAACGACTACAATCAAAGCAGCCTTGCTTCATCGGGGTTAGGCCCTTTACGCTGATTGGTGGGCTACAGGAGATGTGAAAAGTGTAGAGAATAAAGATAAAAATAAAAATCAAGTTGAAAATAAATAAATAGATAAATAAATAAAAAAATCTCACTTTCGATTTTTTTTTTTATTTGCCATTGTACCGAGTTGCATTCAAAATCGTTTATTTTTAATTAATTATAATATTAGAGAATATAGAAATCTTGACAGTTAATGGTCTCCTTAACTTTGACAAGCAATAAATTTTATTTTGAAAATTTCGTACACTCATTTTTGGACAGGTAGAACAAATCTTATGACGACTGATGTATGAATTAAATATATACTGTAAGTGCATCAAAATAAGGCCCAATTTGGTTTAAACTGTTTTAAAATAACAAAACTTATTTCTTGAGTCCGAAATCAACAAATCTTCTATGACAGATTTTTTAAGATAATATACGCTATTCATAATCATAGATTGGCCACCAGATGGTGCCATGTGTGGTGAGAGATTCTGTGGAATCCTGTTCTTTGCATGTGTGGTCAACAAAACTGCAGAGGATTTCTAAGTCCTTAGCATAGGGAATCGGTCTGGCATGAGCTCCCAAGTTGGGGGACCCTGCTCTAAACTATTTCAAACTACGGTAAATTTGCATGTATACAAGATTTTAATATGTTGATAGAGGTGTGGTTCTTGTATTACTAAATTATTATAAATAATGGACTTACAAGTAATACTTGATAGAAAGTTATTTATTCATTACGTTTCGTCCAGAGGCCATCATCAAGAATAACAGAAATTGAGAAAATTTTTGAGATTGTTTCTTATATATGGGATGGGTTGGGGTGGGATGTATTGTCGTGGGAGGGTTTTGGGCTTTGTGAATGAGAGGTTGGTTTGATGGGGATAACTGTAAGGGTCAATTGTTGTGTGAGCAGGAGGGGGAAAAATGAGGAACTAATAGGGATTTTCATGACTTAAGGACTATGAAAATCTTGGTCTAAGAGGATGATATACAGCTTGACCCATTTTAAAGTTTCCCCTGGAATATCTCGAAAGCAACATATGGGATCGAAAAAATTTCAAATGAAATTTGCTTGTCTCGGAGGAGCAATGGACTGTGCCATTGATTTTCATCACGCTAGGTGGCGGGTCAGTCAAGTATGGTATTCGTTTCATAGATGCAAGAGAAATTCTAATGAAACAGTTACAAAAAGGACATTCAACAAAATTTGAAGAATCCAGGAGTGAAAAACATTGGAGATAAAGCTACATTACAAAAAAGGCTTTACTTTTACATGAATAATAAAATAATTCTTTTGCTTCAGCTTAAACACGTGGGTAGATAAAAATGTGAACAGTGTTTTACTTAATATTTTTACTAATTTATTATTTGCCTGTAGTCATAGTGAGCTTTATCTCACCACTTTATCCAAACTTGATTGATGAATTTTTTTATCCTAAGCAAATTTTTAATGACACAAGTAAAGAAAGCTTACGTTTGCGATTTAATGCACGGCATGCTCTAGCCAACTTGAAAAGGGAAGGAAATTATTTTTAACCCGATTCTTAAAATGTATCTAATTTTTTCAGAAGAAGTCCATTTCTCTAATCACATTTTCATTCCAGAAGTCCATTTTTTTTTTTTTTTAATTTGTAGTAAAGTCTATTGATCCAAATTGAAACAAATGGATTAACATTGAAAATATTTTCGAAATGTCATTTCAAAAGCATACTTGAGTAACATTAAAACTCTAATATGACAATCAAGCCGGCTCTGTGGCCGAGAGCACTAATGCACAGGTCTTGTCGCTCTTGGAACCAGAGAGTTGCTTGTTTGAATCCCGCCAAGGGCATGGATGTTTGTGTTTGTCCTTGGATTTGGTGCAATATTCCCTCAAGGAATCCGTGCCAAGATTATCGATAGCTATGTACAACGAAAATCTAACCCACTTTAAGAGTAATAACAAAACATGATAGTCTAATGAAAATACATTTATAAAATCACAAATGCATTTAAATTCAGAAAAGTTGAAACCAGTGAAATAGTGAATTGTTTCATTTAAATTACTTGTGAAATAATGAATTCAAAACCAATTAAATTTATTGGTAATGATAGCTTGCTCATTCTCATGTGGCTTAGTCGCAATACCATACTTGACAGTAGCGCTGCAGTGGCAAAAAGTGTGGTGGTGCAGTCTATTGAATGGTACTAAAATAGACCCCCCTCCCCATTTTAATACCATTCGATTGCCCCCTCCGAGACAAATTTCATTCGGGACTTTTTTCGATCCCATGTGTTGTTTTTGAGATATTGCAGGGGAAATTTTAAAATGAGTCACCCTGAATTCACGGGTATTCCTTTGATTTTCTGTGCATGCACGATACCCGTGGTGCCGCCTATTGGCATTGAATAAAGTATAAAAGTGGGCGGGAATTTCAATCTGTGATCTCAGTGTCAACATGCAATCTGCAAGTGCACTGAAACAGCATCACAAATGGGGCAACTGCAAAAATTTTTAAAGTATTCAGTAATGCAACACATAACAACAAAACTATTATTTTAGGTATTGAAATAAATAAATATGACACAGTTAAGATTTTAAATTTATTAAACACTGATTAACTAAAGATTAATCTTACAAAAGTGAAGCCGGTATTTTAGACTTTTTTCTTTGAAAACTTTTAATCATAAAATCAAAATATTTAATTTAAAATATTGTTTTTAAATTGTATATAACTTATTTTTGTTTGCCTATCGGAAAACTGAAGGCATCCTATTTTTTTTAAACTGCGTATTTTAGAAAATCTATTTTTTTTAAAAAAAAAACTTGTTCACATCTTAAATCTCAACCATTTATTCTAACATGATTATTGCCTTATAAATCTATTTGCCAGGCAATCATTATCTTCAAAATGTGCTGAACACACAACCATGTGTTTAGTCACAGTTTCATTACTTAAGTTCAGTCTTCCAATTGTTGCAAGATTTGTATTCTTCCACTGGCTTCTAATGTTTGTATATTTTTGAAATTTATGCCAGATCAACCCCTTAGGTGCTTTTTCTTTCAATGTGGGCTTTTTGGCGCATAATTACACATGTTGCACAGCATATGTAACAAAGAAAACAAATTCACGCACTCGCTATTAGGAGGAAGCAACCCACTGTTCCGTTCTGACTAGAGCTCACTAGAGGGGGTTGAAGTATCGGAAAACCTGGGAATATCATTCTTTTAGTCAACATTTTCATAATTCTTAAGACATGACCCCTATTAGTTCCTCAGTCTCTCACGACAATTGACCCTACAGTTACCACCCCATCAACCTCTCATTCGCTAAGCCCAAAACCCTCTCAGGACAATACACCCCCCCCCCCGCCGCCCCC
>JAHWFO010061741.1:773966-786492 GCA_023313115.1 Rhysida immarginata | reverse complement strand
TATAAATTACTATTTTCGCCAACTGATAAATATGGTTCAGGAAATGACCCATTTTGAATGTGGTTGTAATCGAAACAATGGCATGTGCTCTAATGGTACCCTTATGACACTCAAAAATTTTCAACGATAAGATATGGCATGTAATATATCAAACGACTTGGAATGAGGTGTCATGAATGAATATAACGTAAAATTAATAATAGTCCAAATTGGTTTCAAGGAACCTGGTTTAGTGGAACCGTTATGGTTCCTTGGAATTTCAATGCTAAAATATGGCATGTAATATATCAAATAGTTTGGAATGATGTGTCATGAATGAATATAACGTAAAATTAATGATAGTCGAAATTGGTTTCAAGGAACCTGGTTTAGCGGAACCATTATGGTTCATTGGAACTTTCAATGATAAAATATGGCATATAATATATCTAACAACTTGGAATGATGTGTCATGAATGAATATAATGTTAAATTAATGATAGTCGAAATTGTTTCAAAGGTACGTGGTTTAATGGTATCTTTACGATCCATTAGAAACTTACGATGTTAACATAGGGCGATTTAAAAATATAGTTCCGCGAAATGTTTAGTTTAACCTTTCGGTACTTGGATATGTCATTCCTTAATGGTTTATTAATACATAACACTGTAAGTGCACATCCTTGTTTGTTTTTAATAATTTTTTCAAATATTTTTTTTCTGTGCTCTCTCATTCTACAGGGTATCAATTTTTTGTGGACACCCTGCATAATAAGAGAGCACAGAATGGGGTAATGAAAGTAATTTTTGTGTTTAGTAAACTTCAGTTAATTCTTTTCAAAATAATGCATAAAGAAATGGCTTGTCAAGTTATGGGTATAAGTAAAGCAGATGATTTAAGAAGACAATTCATGGATATAGCAAAAGAAAAGAACATTATTCCAGTTTATTATATTTCCAGCTGGTGTGTAAGATTATGGGGGGGTTGATGAGGGAAACCCGTAGTATATTTCTTTCAGTTATTTTATAAGGAGACCGTGATTTTAATGTGAAATTTTGCTTATGAAAGTTGAAGAAATGTTGTTAATATATTCAAAAATTTTAACAGGTTATGCAGCAGTTATTGAATGGACTATACTTCATTCATAGTAACAAAATCCTTCATCGAGACATGAAAGCAGCTAACATCCTTATTACTAAAAATGGTGTGTTGAAGTTAGCAGATTTTGGACTGGCCAGAGCATTTAGCACAAATAAAAATGGAGCACCAAACCGATACACTAATCGTGTTGTAACACTGTGGTATCGACCCCCTGAATTGCTCCTTGGGGAGAGAAATTATGGACCACCTGTTGATATGTGGGGTGCAGGATGTATAATGGCAGAAATGTGGACAAGAAGTCCTATAATGCAGGGCAATACTGAACAACACCAGCTCACACTTATTAGCCAGTTGTGTGGTTCCATCATAACAGATGTTTGGCCAGATGTTGAGAAACTTGAACTGTATAACAAGTTAGATTTGCCCAAAGGTCAAAAGAGGAAAGTAAAAGAAAGGCTAAAGGTAAGTTATTAAATCTTTTTTATTCTAAAATAATACAATCTTGGCAATATGAAACTTGTATTTTTAGAAAATAGCTGCACACATAAATAGATGAAATTTGCAACTTGATTTTTTTTTTTTTTTTTTTTCCCCTGTAAATTCTCTTTTTTCTTAAAATATCAATGGTAAGGTCATAATAAATGGTGGACAAAAGTTGGAATTACATAATTGAGATTTTTATTAAATTTGAGGTTTCTTATTCTGAATATATATTGCTATATTTGTATGGGGGGAAAATACACAGGCTTCAAATAAACAGTATGGTAAACTATTTTTAATTTACTGTAAATAAATACTCAGTCTCTGTATTTCACCAACCTTATAGGCAAACTGCTACAAGTTCGTGGATGACATGATATTGAAAATATAATGCAACAGAAGTAAATTGTTCACCAATCAGATTATGTACAGTGTTCTCCCAAGAAAATTTTATCAGCTGGGTGGAAAAATAAAATAGCCGGGCGAACAACAATTAAAAATGAATAAACCATTATGTAGTGTTGTGTAATTTTTGTGCATTCAGCCGGGCGGTCACCGAAACCAGCCGGGCAACGCACCCCTTCAAAAGGGCCTGGGGAGAACCCTGATGTATGTGTCTCTGATTGGTGGACTACAACAAACAAAAAGAATGTCCAGTCATCCACCCACTTGTAGCTGATTGCCTGTGAGGATGGAGAAATACTGAAATATGTTGGCATTAAAAATTGCTTACCACGTCATTTACTGAAGCCTGTGTATTTTTTCCATATATCAGTTTATCTAGCGAAACATACTAGCATGGACATATCAAGTTGTATATGCCTAATCAGAAAAAGATCTTAAAGAATAGTTATTAATTAAAAATACTTAATTATTGTATTTTTAATTATTAACTATTAGTTATTGTATTCCAGGGTTCTCGTGTCTCGTCCTTCTCTAAATATACACCATATTGCCATTAATGACTGGACACTTTCGATTTTAGACGTTTTGTCGAATATCTAGAAAAATACTTGACGAATTATCCTGAAATTTCAGGGGTGTAAAAAGGATGTTACACCTCATATATTTCAGCGAAGGTTTTGTCCCGAAGGCAAGTAGGGGACCAGCAAAGAAGTGAACCAAAAAAATAATGTTTGGAATCACCCTGTAAAAAATAATGCTTGAAATGCATTGTAGCTGTAGCATATGCTTAAGAGGCTTGTTTTACTTTTCATTAGTTTCAAAACCTTTCCCAGTTGTGGGCAAAATCATTAGTTTCTTGTTTTCATTATGTAATTTTCAAATCTAGTAATAAATTGAAATTTTTTCTCGTAATATCTTCTCTGAACCTTCCTTTATGTCCTGCGTTGAATATTTTAAATGCAAACTTAATCACAGTAGCACTTTAGAATCAAAACGGCAATTTTTATCCTTAAGGGTGACAAACTGGGCAGCTTACTCTACACTAATTGTTCATGGTATGACTGTAAAATTAATTTGTTTGACTCCACAATGTTTGAAGAAGCAGAATTTTCCACCATTGTGAAAAGCCTTGGTGAGTGCATTGGCTTCTTTGAGTCGATCGAACATGAACGTGTATGAGGATTTGATCAAGTTACAGGAACAAGTGTTAAATTACACACTACGAAAGTATGATAATCATGTTCTGCTCACACAATATATAATGATCACAAACAGTAATATGAACAGGGGATTATGTACCCAAGAAAATGAATTACCAGGACAATTTTCTTTCATTTAAAAATGTATGCCAAAAAAAGTCAGATTAATCATTAGCATTTATTAAAATGTAACAATCGTGCATTCTTTACTAGGAAAAAAAAAATTAAAATTTATGCAAAAGTGGTGGCATGAAAACATTTCATGGATCTTAATGGCAAAACTCTGAAAATCTTATCTGATCATTCACAATGGGAATACGAGCATTGTGAGCTAATGAGTGAAGACTAAACATCTCAAAGCGTACAAAAAGCAGAATTCTCAAAGCAATTTTTAAATATGAATAAATAAATTAAAAATTTTGCTTGCTTTAAAGCTAAAAGTGATAAACGTAGCCATATACGAATGTTGAGTTGCACCTTTGGGCTAAGTGATCCCACCAGGTCAGTTATCAACAAAAGAATATATTGACCTATTTTAATTACATACGTAATATGTAATATAGTAAGTGAATTACATAAATCGTGTTGATGTACGAGGGTTGGGGCAAAAGTCATGGCAACTATTTTTTTTTCTTGACGATACCAGTCTGGTTGGAAAATGTGACATATACAGACGAAACGACAAGGTGTTAACTGCATGTGTGGACAATGAATAGCACTGAAATATCGTAACACACTAATTTATTACGGTAGTATACAGGGCAATATGGCCTTCACGGTGCAAAAGAATGACAACACAGTACACATAAAGTTGACATGACAAACCTGGGCCTAAAGACCCTCAAAAAGTAGTCCCCTGCTACTGTCACCACACGCTGCCAACGATGTGGGAGGTGCTGAATACCATCAGCCTCAGCATTTGCCGCACCATGTGTGAATTGGGTCACTTGTTGGCGCACAGCATTAGCAATGTCCTCTCTTGTTGCAAACCGCCACTTGCCCTCTCTGACTCCAGTAGCGTCCATCGTCTGTCTTCATCCATGAGCTGCCCGATGACGGCACGTGCCAAGTTGGTCCGCACACTGACCGGTCGTCCCGAACGTTGCCCATCACTGGTTGACACACGTCCTTGCTGAAACTTTCCTACCCACTGTGCTACTGTACGGTATGGTAGGGCATTATTCCCAAGGGCTTCCACTAATTCACTGTGACATTCCATTGCATTTCTCCCTCGGAGAACGGCTATTTTGATGTAAGCGCGCTGCTCAACACTGGTTACTTCCATCTCGCACGACACTCACCAACTGACTGATTTCACAGCCCTCGCTGCGCTACTACCAGCTATCACAGAGCCATCTGTTGTTCTGCATACACACTATGCCTGCAGAACTTCCACACGACACATATACGTTTGTGATCCGTTCACATATCTACAAGAAAAAAAATAGTTGCCATGACTTATGCCCCAACCCTCGTATAAACGAGCCTTTTTTTTTATCCTTAGAAAACTCTGTCAAAATATACGGGTCGTACAAATGAAAACGAAAATTTGTGGGGGGGGGGGGGGGGAAGACAACGTGTAGGATCGTAAGTTTTTGTTTTCAACAGTTGCGAAACCCCACGTGTAAATTGCACGATAGATTGCAAGTGTTGCATCACGTGACAAAGAACGATAGCTCACGCTTCGAAGCTCTGTGGGTGATCGTTTCTTCCAAATAACAAAATGGAGTCAACGAAACAGGAACAGAGAGCAGTAATTTGTTTTTTGACATGTGAAGCATGGGGAAGGTGATGTTGACAGTGTTTTTGATCGCAAGGGCCCGATTTTACTGGACTTCCTTGAAAAAGGCACCACAGTTAATGCAGCATGATATGGGAAAACATTGAAGGCACTACGCACGGCCATCAAATGCAAGCGTTCTGGGCTTCTTTCAGAAGGAGTGTTTCTTCTCCACGACAACGTGCATCCTCACACTTCGAAAGCAACAGTAGACCTCAACAAAAAGTTCAACTGGGAAGCAATGCAGCATCTACCTTACAGCCCTGACTTATCCCCATGTGACTTTCACGTGTTTGGGGATCTCAAGAAACATGTGAAAGGCCGCAGGTTTCAGTCGGACGATGAAGTGAAGGAAGAGGTTTTGGAATGGTTCCACACACAACCGAAAGACTTCTTCCTTAAAGGAATTACATGCCTTGTTATACAGTGGGATAAATGCCTTAACACATTTGGAGAGCATTTTTAAATTCCTTGTATACACTTTGGATAAAAAAAACAATTTTCGTTTTCATTTGTACGACCCTTATATACGACCAAATGGGCTAATAAGGATTTTCATGATGTATGTGGATTGTATGGACTTTCACTAGTACAAACAGAATGTGGTCTGGTCCCGTCAAATCCGTACAATTGAGGTTCTACTGTATTTCATTCAGAAAGTTGATTACAAGAAAATTGTGACTTTTTTTGTTGGTTTCCACCTGATTAAATTAACTGATTGAATGGTTTCAAGAGGTAGAAAATGCATAGAATTAAACGTGAAAGACGATGACAAAAAATAAGGACCTTGCAAGGGAAACTGACTACAATAGTGCCCCCATATCCATGGTTGACGTCTTAGGAAAAAAATGGAAACAAACCAATCATTTACAGCCAATAGGATATGGTAAAATAGATTTAAGCATTGATTTAATCTGAAGAAAATCTTGGAATATATGAAGATGTGGGGGCATGACTGTACAATAGGGAGCTGAGTAGCTTCTATACTGGAAATTTCTTACATTTCCAAGAGTAGGGACTTTCTATTAATGTGAATTAATTTTATTCAGCATTCTGTTAAAAACACATTTGTGCAGAACAGATATGGTAGGGCTATGCTGAAATGAAGGTTGAGAAAACTGCACCTAATTTGGTTGAGATAATACGTTTGCAGCCAGCTTTCCAACTTCTTTTATACAGCTTTGCTGAAATGGTTCCTTTTAATCTTTGAAATTTGTTTGTGGCTAATGCCAAAATTTCTGCTGATGGTGCCTGGTAGTCTACATGCAGAAATGTGCATAGACATGTTTATAATCTGCAAGTCTGTAATTGGGGGCAACCGTAGCCCAGTTGTCTCTGCTCAATGCAATGGTGGAGTTAAGCAACCTTGGGCTAATCACAGGTTGGGTGACCACCTGGAAATTTCCATCTTCCCCCGTGCCTCGGAGGGCACATAAAGCCGTCGGTCCCGGCTGCTGCGACCATCATACAGCAGTCGTTAAAATATAGGGATGGGGCAAAACTCCCTCGGAGCGATAATCTACCCTCTGTACCAGATAGATAGAAGTCTGTAATTCAGTTAGAATATGACAATTGCAGTGAAGTTCCTACCACTAATGGTCTGGGCTCTAGCCACAACTGCTGAGGGTAGGCTTGCCAGTTCTCGAATCTCTCGGGTCACGGGTTTGAATCCCACTGTAAATATGAATATTTGCTTGTTTTGATGCATGAAGATAAGTCATGTGGAAATGTCTAAAGATAGTGTTAGTTATTAGTCATGTGAAAGGATGCAAAATGACGTGAAATGTTGATGTGCCCAAAAGCCTAACATTAATAAAATTAGTGGAATGTAGTTTTTTTCCCCTGGTAAGAGAAGCTTTACATAAAGCTTGTTTTGGCAAAATTTCTTTTAATTATTTAAGAAACTATGATTTCAGCAATTTTGTTCAAACAACAAGACTTTCATATTTGGAATCAAGAAAATACAACATGTGATTAAAATTTATTTGAAGAAACATACCTTGGAATCAGTGATCCTCTACCACTGTTTCGTGAGCAAAATTTTGAGTTTTTTTTTTATTTATTTATTATTTTTATTTTATTTTTTTCCTCCTGGAAGTCTTTGAACTCTTTAAATCCTTAACAGCCACTGTTCATGGAATTGTTTATTCTTATGGAATGCTTCAAAGCTACAGAAAAAGTAAACTCCGTTAGATTCATATCGCACATATTTCACAAGGGTGAACGGCATTTTTTTTTTTTTTTTTTTTTTTTTTTTTTTTTTTTTTTTTTTTTTTGATTGGGGCAGTATTCTCTCTTAAATAAAATTTTTTATAATACATAAACTGTGAATCATTTTAATGTTTATCCAGCTGGTAAAAATTTCTGGAGACATCTTAAGACTTGTATATGCAGCCTAGTTTTAAGAGATTGTTCATTTCTAAAAATTATATGCTAGGATGGTTCACCTGTCTGCAGAAACTGATTAAACAATATCATCTCTCATCCTGAGGGTTCAGCATGTTCAGGAACCTCCTTATTATTTTTTGTTTGTTATCCACTTTGTAGAAACTATTTTTCATCACAAAGAAAGCTCCATTGTAAAAGAGCAGATTTTCTTTGAGTAACGCTGACAAGCATGTATCAGGTCATTAGACAATAAAGCCTTTTTACTTTATTGAAGCCAGGAATCAATAGAAGATGATACACCACATTAATCATTAAACAGCATTTCTGCATGGACTTTCACTTGTAACTTGTGCCGATGGCTACTATAATAATTCAGTTTTAACTTGTCTTTGCTATAGACTTCGGCAATCAGTAGTATTTGGCATGTCTGGTCTGGAGCTGTTTGCATATTAGTATGGACCAGTTTGAACTCGTACAAGAAGATTCTCGCTAATCTTGAATATTCTTCTGATATACCTAAAAAAGAATAAACATCATATACTTCATGAGTAATAAATAAATAAATAAATAAATTGCACATATAGAATATGCTTTCAGTTACAATCTTAACCCTGTAATGGTATTATTTATTGACTTATTACACGAGGGACTTCAGTTTATTTCATCTGAAAATGGCCCACCATCATTTTTAAATTACTCATTGGATTTGAGGGGAACCTTAATTAGAGAGGAGAGGAGAATTAAATAGCTCTTCAAAGAATCGTACTTTGCCACGAAGAAATTTCACCTCATTAATTTCATATAATTTTTGAGATAATGCACGCAGGCACATACTTTCTATTATATTGAAAATTAAGTTTCATTAGTCGGTATCTTAAAAATATTGATTTGGGTTTTAAGGTTTGATCATGGTGAGTATATGTTATTAATGCTCTAATTTGTATTAGTAATGTGAATGTTTATTATGTTAAATTATAACTGAAATGCTGTTTTGAGAAGGTGAATTTAGATTTCATTTACAATGTATTCTGTATTAGGATTGTATGACTTACAGGAGTGAGATTTATTCAACAAATACAAAATATTAACAGTGATTTTTAAACTTTCTTCATGGGAAATGGTAACAATTTAGAGATGAATGGAGATGAGAAATTACCTTTGCAGTAATTCAGGTTTTCCTTATTCATTTAAAACGTACATGTTTTTCTAACAATTGTTTTTATCCCATAGGCAATGAGTTATTTTAGGGCCAAAATGGATTCTTAATAAAGTTTTTTAAATAGTGTTTCTCTTTCCTCTTTTAAATTATAATTAATTTCAAATATTTTAAATTTACTAGGGGTGATCTTTAAAAATTAAAAGAATTTTAATTAGCAATAGTTTAATAATTAATTGTTCTTACCAATATAACATGGACAAAGTCCAGATGTTGCAGACACTTGTTAGACAGGTTAAGGTGTATGATGAATACTAGAAACAATTGAAAATCCAAAAAGGATATGAATATCTCTGCAAAATGAATAAAGACAATTTTATATAGATTTTCTTGTTTTAATTGAGATAATTGACTTATAATTTTCTGTTCTCTAAGAAAATAGCTGGAGAACTGGATTATATATCGTTAAAACAAAAGGTTTGAGAAACACTGACTTACAGTCTGTCCAATATAAGAAAACTGGGGTGTACAATTACTTTTGATTTCAATTGTTAGATATTGTTCTGAATGAAAATTTAGCAAGGTCTAGCAATTGAGCACTGAAATTTAAGTGGACACTTAGTTTTCTTTGTTGAACAGTTTGTTAAAGGTATATTAGTATTTTTCAGTTTGTTAATTTTTAATTCTTAGTGACTAAGATATTGCCTTCATAAGAAATCCAAAAAGGCTATTCTTTTTTGTAACATGGAATTTTTTGAGGCAAAGAAACTACTTGTGTTAGATGAACTTTTTCATTAATTTGTTAGTTATAAGATTTTTTTTCCATTTTTCCTTTCTTTCTTTTTTAATATTTTAAGGCTTACGTTAAGGATCCTTATGCATTGGATCTGCTTGACAAGCTACTCACTTTGGATCCCAGCAAAAGGATTGACAGTGATAATGCCTTAAATCACGATTTCTTCTGGACAGATCCAATGCCATGTGACTTAGCAAGAATGCTGTCTACCCATACTCAGTCAATGTTTGAGTATTTAGCTCCACCAAGACGCAGAGTCCAACAGTCTAATGCTGGACAAGCTCAAGCTCGTCCGCAATCTTCAGCTACTACTGAAGGTTATCATGACAGGGTTTTTTGATGTATATATAGTGCTAATCATATAAAAAGACATTGATTTTTTCTTCTCTTTAATACACAAATAGCAACTATTTTTATGCTTCTTTAATTTAAAAAAAGATAATGGTATTCTATTCCATACACATTATGAAAAAGTCATTTGTATTTTGTAATAAAATTTGGAAAACAATTTCAGGCTTGCTGTCAATTTTTATTTCATTAACAAAACATAAATAAATCATTTAAAAAAAAAATTCTTTTTATTTCTAACCATCTGTAAAAAGCAATTACCTTATCAGCCCATTTTTCAGAAATAATATATACCAGTCTGTAAATTAACAGAAAGGTTAACAATAATATACTTGTACTTAACATATGCACAATGTCATTTTTTTTTTTTTTTTAATTTTTATTTTATTTTTTCTAAATACAACTAGACGTTTTATTTTTATGTACAATTTTCCAACTGGTAATATAGAGTCATGGAGTACAGGCAAGAAAGGCAATTGGAACACACAAGTTTTCAGGACAGTTTTCAGTCCCATTATTTGTTCTTATGAGAAACCAACATCCAATGTGACAGGGAAATTATGGATTGACAATAATGGAAATTTCTGGAGTAAATGATTTACAAGACAGATTCTACAAAAAGAGATGAGATGAGACAATTTTTTTTCCTTGGCTGGCATTTGCACAATTTTCCTGTGTAATAAATTGCTGGTAAATAACAGGTACTAGGTTTATAAATTTCTGTTTTGAGATAACTAACATCCAGTAACTGGGTTTTGAAAGTTTTTAAAACAAAAAACATATGCCCTTTGAGATCAAAAAGATGAAAACTTTAAAAACAAAACTAGAATATCATGTATACATAATTTTTTTTAACATACAATAAAATGCTATATTCTAATTATAAGCAGAATATTAAAATTTTATCCTTAGTCGCTTATGGACATTTATGGCAGTTCATGACCAAGGCACTTTTTGGCTCTCAAAGGGTTGCAAAGAAAATTCAAACAAGTAGGCAGTATTGTTCTAAGGAAATGAAAAGTTCTTTGTTGCTGCTGATGAAGGGTTCTTATCCCCCCCCCTAATTTTTCTCTACAGATCACCAAAATAAAAATGCACATTATAAAATCATTTACAATGCTCTTTTGTGCTTCTAATTTACCAAGTGCTTTGATGATTGTAATAAACAGGAAATTTACAATTTAAACAAAAATAAAATAACAAATAGGTTTCACTTGTGATCTGAGAAATGTGGCTGTAACATTACATGATTATTTTTTGGTTAGATTTTAGAATGGCCAGCAAATTTGAATAAAACAGCTTCATTTATTATTATTATTTTTTTTTTACAAAAAGAAAAAAAAAATATAATGGAGTGAGCGAAACAGTAACTTTACATAATTTTAACCATTTTTTTCTTTTTTTTTTTTTTTTTTGTAAAAAAAAAAAATTTTTTTTACATTGTTTTTAAACATGCATAGATAATAACAAGTCTATTTACATTTTCCTGGATTTTTTTTTAATTGCATGATTTTGCAAATACAAAATCGTCATCTTTTCATAAAAAATAGAATCAATGGCGCCGTCATCAGAAAAATTCCAGGAGTACCATACAATTCCCTAACATCAGTTTTGTAATTTTTTTTTTTAATTTTCCTGAAGAAAATTCCTGTACAATATAATTGGAAGGGTTTTATTATTTTAAACTATTGTTTTGAATTTTAAGACAAAGAAAAATCGAGAAAAGTAAAACAGAAAAAACATTAAATTTTTTTTCCATATAAATTTTGGTTTTTATAATTTCTTACATATAAAACTGTAAGGAAAAACAACAATAATTTATGGTATATCTAAAAAATAGTTGTATTATTAATATTATTATTATCATTAATATTATTATTATTATTGTAATAAACAAAAATAGTTACAATTAACAAATGTATAAAAGTTCTTTTTTATGTTATAAATTTACAAATCTATATCTGTTAAGTTTTAATATCATTTAATAGTTTCTGCTCTCTAAAAGAAACATCTTAAAAATCAACAATACATTATACATTTTCACATTTTGATTTCTGAAAAAATAACAATTAAGACTTCTCGATTCAAGTAGAATTTCCCTCAGCGATGAAAAGCAACAGGTGACGCTGGTTGTTGGAAAATAATTTAACAAAAGACAGTTGAAAATAAAAATGGTGATGAAGTGTTTGCATAAGACAAGGCCACATTTCAAGAATTCTCACTTATGGAATGTTATTAAATTACAAACTGTTTCATGGGAATAATTTCATTTTTTTTTCCTTAATATTGTCAATTTTTTTTAAAGGATTAAATGAATGATAAAAATTTAAGTAAATTTGGAATGTTTGTTAAAAGCAATGATATTCTATTTAATTTTTAAATTCAACTTCAAAGAAGATGCTGGGAAGAGGTGGGGAGAGGAAAGTGATGTTAAACGTGGCAAAACTAACTTAGAAGATCCTTGTAATGAAATATAAATGAAACAGTCATCACATATGGTAACCATTTTATATGCATTCTGTATTTAATACTTGGCATTTTTATAAAGCAAACCATTTGAAAGATCAATAACAAGAGGTAAAAAAAATAGAAAATTTCTATGTTAACAATACCAAATCCCTGAAAATGCTAAACATTGCAGCAACCTAAACTATTTCAAACTAGAAGGGCTTTCTTTTCTTTTCCTTTTATTTTTTTTTTCTTTTTTTGTTTTAATAAACAAATAGAGAACTATTATAAAATTTTCCCCATTCCTTTACCCTGTATTTCAAAGAGATGTAGCATCGAAAATGATTTTTTCAGTTAGCCTCAGTAAAAGAATTTTGTTTCCTTGCTGTCCTAAAATCTTATCGCTAATTTTCCTTTCAATGCTAAGATGAATTAAAAAAATAAA
>JAHWFO010061741.1:743720-766385 GCA_023313115.1 Rhysida immarginata | reverse complement strand
CCCCCCCCCCATAAAATCAATACCTCCTAACACTTGCTTTTTGCATGTCATTTCATAAGGTTATTAGTTTTTCAATACATGTCTGTGATATATTACAATTTGTTGTAGTACAGATCTAAATTAACATACAGGAAAATTCTTGCGATTCCAATTATCATATTGTAACAACTCTTAACTAATTTATTAACATAATTATGCTTCAACAGATGCACACTAACCCTTGGCCCTTTCTTAAATATTGTTAAAAATCATTTGTAACATTAATAAATTATTAATGATACAATAAACTGCAGTCAATATAAAACGAAGCAGCAATTATGCCAAATCTAATTGTATAAAATGGAATTTTAGAGTTTGGGCCACATAAGATATAAAAATAAGCAAGGAAATTAAACAAAATTTGTTGCAGGAAACATACCTGTATTTGACCATAGCAATTAACTGCATAATCAAGGAGTGCCTGCTTAACTTGCTCGTGTGCTTCATGAATGTGTTTGCGGTTCATTAGCCCTCTTACTTCTGTAAATGTATTAATTTTAAATACAATCAGCAAAAACTGACATTATAAAATTTTACATAACTTAAAACATTTCTAAGCATAAATTTGGAAAATAAATTTTTAACCAACACTTTGATGGTCTGTAGAACAATGTGAATTAACTTAATAGACTTAGCATCGTTATGCAGACTTAACAGACTGTCTTGGCAGTGCTTTATATTTGTTTAACAGTAAATATCTATTTGTAATGCATACAAGGGACTATCAAAAAGTTCCTGGAATTGTAGTCTGGGTGGTGACTGGATACAGTATGCACATCGCGGCCTTAATCCCCTTCAAAGTACTTTCCTTGGGGGCGCACACACACACACACACACACACACACACACACACACTTGGTCCAATGAGACTGCCACTCCTGGAAAGCCTCTTCCTTTGGAATGAACTTGAGACTGGCTGTCACACATGCTTCGATCTCTTCTTTTGACACAAAACGTTGACCCTGTAGTCCCATTTTCAATCTGTTAAAAAGCCAACAGTCGCAGGGGACAAGGTCTGGGGAGTACGGGAGTTGGGGCAGCACTAGGATTTTTCGTTGTGCCAAGAATTCCTGTACCACTAATGCTGCGTGACAGGGCACGTTGTCGTTGTGTAGGATCCAACCATTTTGGAATTTCTCAGGCCCTTTCCGTCGCACTTTCTCCTGCAAACATGTTAAAAACCTGGATGTACAAGGTTTTGTTGACAGTGGTCCCATACGGAACAAACTCATGGTGCACCAACCCCTGATAGTCAAAGAATGCAATGAGCATCACTTTTGTACGAGACTTGACAAGGGATTTCTTGGGATGTGGCGATGATGGGGTGTGCCATTCCGACGACTGCTGTTTCGTCTCTGGATCGTAGGCAAACACCCAGGTCTTGTCACCTATCACAACCTGGTCCATGAACCGTGGATCCGCAGATGCTCGTTCAAACAGGTCACCAGCAACTGACATCCGACATTCCATCTGATCTGCATTCAACTGATGCAGAATGAACTTCGCGCAGACCCGTTGCATCCCCAGTTCCTCAACCAAGATCGTCTGACCGGACCCGATAGAAATGTTCATTTCTGAAGCCACTTCGTTATCCTCTGATCAGTACGCACCAAATCCAGCACATTTGCGACGTTTTCAGGTTGCCTGGAGGGTGTTGGTCTTCCCGACCGTGGCTCATCTTCAAGGCTGTCCTGGCTCGCCTTAAACTGGTTGAACCAATCAAACAGCTGATTTCTTAAGGGCACTATCCCTGTACACCTCTTTCAGTGCTTGCAGTCTCTCCGTAGCACTTTTTCCAAGCTTGAACATGAACTTGATGTTTGCTCTCTGCTCAAACTGTGACATCGCGCCAATGTGTGTTACACCCTTTTACAAGCACACGCTATAGCTCCCGAATGACACGTCTGAATACGATGCAACCACATGTGCGTGCGCTTGAGATGTAGAGGGCACTGATTACAGAGCGGCTTTTTCCAGACTTACGGCGTTCACCGGCCAGATACAATTCCGGGAATTTTTTGATAGTCCCTTGTATTAAGTAAACTCTAATAAACATAGAATTACATAAATGGACTATTGCTTAAGAATGTGGCATATACAGTATACAAGTATATACCAGTTTTTATTTTCACATGGACCATTGTATTTTGCATTCCAAAAACAGATAGAAACTATAGTCCGATCAACCTCAAGTTTGGCCTAACTCCTATTGGTCAGACACATCACCGTACGAAAGTAGTTTCGTTGCTAAGCAGCAACCCCACGATGTAAACAAATGTTGAAGAATACGAAACAAACCCATTGTGTTAGTTTTAATTAGAATCAGGCATTCCAGTTATTCTGAAAATGAACCGATTTTATTTTTGTAATTAAATTTTAAACTGGTTAGGCTTGTTGCTACAGTAGAAGTTTTTCATTATAATTTTTTAAATCTTCATTTAGAGTCAATAACAAAAGTTTTCTAATTTGTTTCAGTTTATCTTTTAAAATTTAGAATTGTATTATTTATTACAATAATACATTGAAGAGAATTCATTGAATAATTTCACAAATTTTTAAACTTCAACAATTGATAAATATAAAAACGAAATAGGAAAACACTAAAATGACAGGTTTAATAAACTTTCAAAATGACATTTTAAAATCATTTTGAAATTTTATTGAAACAGTCATTTTAGTGTTTTCTTGATTTACATTGTTTATTTATCAATTGTAGAATTTTTAAAATTTATAAATTATTTCTTTATGTAATGTTTAGTTATACAGGGTGATTACAAAAGAACTTCACACTTTAAAAATTTATTACATCAAAGCTATTCAGAATATAGACACACCACATACGGATTCTTAAAGAAAAACTCTTGAAGTTTATTGTGACACAGTTAAAGATGTTCAATATGCCCCCCTGTAGTCGAATTAGTCCCAAACCCGCATTAACACGTCTCCATCAATCCCACGTATCGCTACCGTAATGTGTTCTTTCAGCTCGTCTAGGTCACGGGGAAGGGATAGGGTGAAGACCTTGTCCTTTACACACCCCCATAAAAAGAAATCACAGCAGTGGATTGGTCGAGCAAACAATAACCTGGAACTTGCAAAGTGGCCACCGCGGAGCCCTGACCTCACACCTTGTGATTTCTACCCCTTCCCCGTGACCTAGACGAGCTGAAAGAACGCATTACAGTAGCGATATGTGGGATTGATGGAGACATGTTAATGCGGGTTTGGGACGAATTCGACTATCGCATTGTTGTATGCCGTGTCACGACAGGGGGGCATATTGAACATCTTTAACTGTGTCATAATAAACTTCAAGAGTTTTTCTTTAAGAATCCGTATGTGGTGTGTCTATATTCTGAATAGCTTTGATGTAATAAATTTTTGAAAGTGTGAAGTTCTTTTGTAATCACCCTGTATAATAATTACAATAATTATGAATGTTAGTTAATTCTCTAAAACATACTGTTATAATAAAACTAAAACAATATTTTTTCTTGTGGAAAATATATTATTGGCATGAAAAGAGCCTGTGTTCGTCGGGGTCCAACTGAATTCAGCCATAGCTTTAGCCATTGTAACAGGAGTTGTGTTCGTCGTGCTCGAACTGCTTTCAGTTTAGCCACCTTGGCCGAATTCCGGTTAAAATTCCAGTTTTTATGCGTTTTATTCTCGCTTGTTTCCCCCCCCCATATAATTTATCTTTTAAGTCGTTTTTAAGCCAAAAATAATAAATAAACCAACAAATGACGCCGCCACTACTTCATGTTGCGCATTCATTCCTTTTTTTGGAATGCGTTGTTCGGCCAAATTTGGGGTTGCTCGGAGTATAGAATGTTTTAATGGGAAAAAAATTTGTGCTAAAAATACCATATTATTCCTATTTACTTTAATCATATTTGATAGGATCACTATCTGATACCACATAAACCACTGGAAAAATTAATTAGTCCATAGACATTCAGATAATTGACAATTTTTGAGACTAATCATGTATTGCAGTAAATTGATCTTCAACCACATAATTATTAATAAAAGCTGTTTTTTGACAGTATGTTTACTTATAGTGGAGAAAACTGGAAGAGAAAACGCACTGTAACAATGGAACCTGCAACTTCACTTTGGCTTCAGATGGGATGGTCACAGCAATACAGAACCCTGAATCCCATTTTCGTAATAATCTAAACATACGAGCAATGGACAGTAAGACTAGCTTACTCAAATATTATACAACTTGCTACCCAAAAGTTCCAAAATTCATCAATAAATAAAATTATCTTACCTGGATCTTATTTACCACTAGCACTTTCAAAATAATACCCTTGTGAGTATACACACTAATTCTAACCTAACTGCAATGAATGGAATGCATCCTGAAGTCTGTTTTCAATGATTCAGTTTGAATATTCTCTATTGTGTCAAATCTTTGCTCCTACAACTTGATTTTCATCTTGGGAAAAAAATTGCTTACAGCTATGTCAAGCAAATACAGTGGATATTCTTTTTCACCAACAACTACTATTCCACACTGAAAGCAATTTGTGGCCATGTTCAGTTCTTCAGACAAAATCTGTAAACATGTGATATACATATTATAGAAATCTCAGAGGTCCCCTGTGATCATTCAGAATTACATTTCATATTTTAGTTAGGTAAATTTTCTGATGTAATTCCAGATGATCATTGCCTGAATGATCATTATTATCATCAACTGATACATAGCCATGTTTAAAACATTTGAACTGGCCTAAAGTTTGTCTGGTCTGAAGAATCATAGTTATTCTTTCCCCACAAGTTTAACCAGAACTTGATACAAACATGCTGCGCTCTCACATTGGCCATCAACATAAAGGAAAAACAACATCAAGAAAGCATTTATTAAAAATAAATGCATTCACTTAGCTCAAAGATGCATGGCATGTTGTGTCACATAGGATACACGACCATCATACTAATTTCAAGAATTTTTTGAATAGTACCTCGTATAATTAAATTTCAGAAAAATGTCAATACAAAAAATGTAACACTTAAAATTTCGTTATAATATAAGCATGTCTACAGAAATATAATGGCCAACCAACTCCACTGTTAGATTTTGAAACAATGCAGAGCAAATGCAGCCTGCCTTCGATTATAGTGCCGCCCTATTGGCCAAGCCATAGAGTAGTTGTAAGTCATGAGAATTCAGATATGGGTTCAAATCCCATCCTTGATAAATTACCCCCCCCCCCCCTTCCAGAATTTTTTTTAACATGTATGAGAGTATGTAATAAATGTTATGAATATAATCCCAAGTTTCCAATGTGCTATGAAATAAGATTTATACTCAAGTTTTTCTCAAAATGAAACAATGGAGTTGGATGAGCATTATATTTCTATAGACCATGATATAAGTAATAATCTATAATTCAGTTTAAATTACTCCATAACTTGCATGTTTTTAATTATTTTTTTTCAAAGTAAAAAAAAAGTTATTTATAAAAATATCATTACCTGGATTTAATAAGAGTAAGAATTTTAAACAGAGATATTCAACACTATCTATCTTCAATTCTTGCATTTTGCTGCTAAGTTCATTGAACTGGTCCACTAGGCTGGAGAAACCTAATACAGCCAGAGTGAGCATGTCAAACTTCTGGCCGTTTGGTAAAGTTGTCTCGTCTGGTAAACTGTTGTGCAACCGATGATGAATGTGATCGAGAATGAGCATTTCACTCCAAGCATACTGAAGAAGTTTCATCTGATCATCAACCTAAAATAAATAAATTTAAAATAAGTTTTAATGACAGTGGAATTAATTATTACCTGTTAGAATGCAGAAAAATCACAATAACGTCTAATATTAAAATTATATACATAAATAACTTGAAATATAAGAGTGTACGCATAATTTTGGACTGGATGGATGCAGATGATTATTTTCTCATTATGTAGCTTGTTCACAGTCACTTGCTCTACAAGATCTCTTTATTCTTGTAGCTGAATAGAATTTTATTACTAACAAATTGCTGTGGACCTCAACTCTAATAAAATTCGATCCACTATAAAGCAATGTAAGCATGACTTCCATTTTTAGTCCAGTCAGGATATACAACCAACAGCATCTGCCATGTATCAATGAAAGATACATTGTCATTACTCATTACTGCAATTGTTCCATCCACTCAATAGAAGAAGGCTGCTTAATTTTGTAATGTGATCTGCAATATGATTCTTTGGACCCCAGGCACTATATTATAATTACGCTTTCCTAAAACATTTAAAAACATTATTTTCAATTTCCAACAATTGGCTATACTTGCTAATAGGCAATAAGATAATTAATGGTATCAGATGCATTAAGCCCAATAGCAACAGGGTATTATCTCGCAGCATCCATCTATTAATCTATATAAGTTTAATATTAATATTTATATATTAATTTACCGTCCGCCAAATAGAAAGTTGGCGGACGGTAAATTTCATGACTGGTAATCTTGGGAGAGTTAAATGCAGTGATTTACCAGTGTCTTCCAAATCTTAATAGGGGCCATACAGAAATATATATGCCACAGCGCGATTCAAGATTTGCCGGTTTCAAGAACTATAAGACTTGCACCTCAGTGCTCTTGGCCACCAAGCTGGCAGGGTATCCATTTAATATGATGCAAACAATACTGACAACTTTGCTGAGAAATTTACTGAGCTCTATTAACAAAACTGAGAGAAAAAGCACTTGAATCCCCCTAGGGAAAAATAAATTATTTAATAAGAGAACCCAGATACTTGAGGAAATGGATCTCTAATTTGAGAGAGATGGAAAATTTGAAAGAATGATGCAAGGTACATTTGCCTGTTACAAGATTAATTTTAATAATGAAAAGTAAACCATATAATCAAAATTAGATTAAGTTTTCAAGAATCTCTCCATTGCTGCTTTGCTATCCGAAATGTAATTTAGACTGTGTCTAGAAAGTAGCTATGTGGCAGCCACTCACAACGAAGTCACATTTTATTTTTTTCAAACGAATACGCTTGGTATTGCAGGCATAATTATGTTGTTACAAGTATGTATTATTTTTTATTGGTCAGCAATACTAGGCATGATTAACTTTGAAAAAATATCACGAGTGGCCAGTAATGTGGTGATACAACCTTAGTTCTGCAATAAATATTTATGGCTATTATAAATGGCTATGATATATCTAGTGAGTATAGTCGAACCTCGCTAAGTGATACCTGACCTGATAAGTGGATAAATTTCCATTCTAAAATTTGTATAAACTCCTGTTAACTGGATACATAACTGAAAATGCACCGTGCATCATTGGCAGACTTGTTCTCCACATGTTAATACGTATAGTCTCCACTTATAATAGCCACTTATTTCCCTGGAAGCCAATTTCATAATGTGAAAGACCTCTTGGGTTAGTCAGGCTTCTTCCCTACCTCAGTGTATTTCATTTGGTATTTCTTCTGGAAGGGTGAACTTTGTGAAAGCACTGCTTCCGTCCCAATTGAACAAATGTACACGTCACTGCTCGATTGTCAATCATCATTCAAAATTTAGTACACACAGCATCCTTCTTTTGTATAGCGTAATTTTATTTTTATTTTCTTTCTGCTGTTGGTTTGTTTTTAATTTTTTAACACATAAATTTTCTCTAAAAATAGCATTTAGGTAGCTTAATTTACTCTATGAAATCAAAAAGCATGGATGACAGGAGACTTGTGGGATCCATGGTTGAAAAAAAATCGAACAACAAATGTGAATGCTGAAGCGAAATATTCTTTCGTTTTGTGATAACTGATAATTTTATACTGTTAAATTAAACATTAGACACTGTTTGAATCAATTAGTGTTGAGTAGTGTACTTTTTTTAAACGAAAATCCCTACTCTGGATAAGTGGATATTTTCCTCCGGTCCCGAGGTTCGACTGTATATCTGAAATGCCAAGTGAATTTTAAGAACTGCATTATCCATAATTGTAACAGTATTGCATTGAAGGCACAGTTTTATATCAGGATAAAGCTGCTGGAATGATCCTCTTTTGGGATCAATCGAAGCACAGATGTCACACGTCATCAAATGTCAGGTAAGTCTGCAAAACGTGTGCCCTTCAGAACCTCCTTGAAGCGAGGGAATAAAAAGAAGTCTAAAGGTGCCAGATCAGTCGAGTACGGTGGATGTGCGATAACAGTTACATGGCGTTGGGCCAAGAACTTGCGTACACGGATCGCTGTATGCGGGCATATGTTGTCATGCAACAAACTCCTGTACATCTGTGGGAGAACACGTTGGATGCGCAACAGTAAGCGCTTCAAAACAGCTTTGTAGAATTCGGCGTTGACAGTTTGCCCTTCTATTTGATGTGAGTTTTCGCACACATGTCGTTCGACTGCCTGTAGCAGACTAATCTGCGTCGGTTTCTTGCGCTCCTTGCTACATGCCTCTATCCATTGGTCTCTCCCTGCGCATGCACGTGGCCACATTTTTACCTCTTGTTGCTTTTGACATTCTATCCATTCACCGAACTTTTTAGACGCACCTTAGACAGGTGTGATATGATATATACCAGTAGTTCCATTATTGATATAATTAATTATTAAATAAAAGGTTTATTGAATTAAACATTTGGTAATATTACATTTTTAAACAGGGATGCCTATCACAAAGCTCATAAACATAATATCCCGAAGAATTAAGCAGATTGTAAAAACAGACAAAGCCTGTAAAAAAACTGAGAGATATCTCAAAGATTTTGGAATGCTATACAAATATGTCATTCATTAATAATGCAATTAAGAAAAAGAATACCAACTCTTTATGACGTGAGTCCATGAAACACAATAAAACACTGTATATGATATATATAATAAGGCTGAGAAGAAATCAACATTGTAAAATTCAACATAATTTGACAGTATACAGGGTGTATCTGAATGGTCTGTAAAACTTACAGCATGAGTTCCTTGTAGCCAGAGAAGCAATATATGTCCCATGAACATAGGGTCACAAACGCTTCCTTCTGGAGATAAAACTGTGCGACGTTGTCCTACAGTAGCTGGCGCAATTGTCACATCAAATCCGTCCAGCATTACAAACTAGGTTTCTTTCCGGCTTGTACAGTAACAGAACAGTCCAGACATGCTAAAGTACATGCTGGAAATGACCTCCGTTAGACTCCACGCAGGCCTGCACACGTCGTTGCATTGACTGGTGAACCCGTTGGAAAATACCGGGCGTGTTACGGATGGCATCGCAATTGTCCACGATCCGCGAAGAGTATCAACATCTGGTACGGGGGTGGATAAACAAGGGTTTTCAAGTGGCCCCACAAAAAAAAAAGTTTAAGAGATTCATATCCAGCGAACGTGCTGGCCACTGTATTGGTCCTCCACGGCTTATCCATCGACGAGGGTAGGTGGCGTCTAAGTCTCTACTGAGTCAGCTGAAATGTAGTGGTGCACCGTCATGCATGAACTACATACGTTGTCATACAGACTACAGCACATCCTCTAAAAGCTCTGGAAATTGGTTTTCCAAGAAGTCACGATAAGCTGCTCCATTTAGGACAATGTCGCACAGTTGTTCTCTCCAGAAGGAAGCTTTTGTGACCCTATGTTCATGGGACATATATTGCTACAAGGAACTCATGCTGTAAGTTTGTATAGACCATTCAGATACACACTGTATTATAATAGCAATTACCAGTGGTAAACATCACTGCATTAATATGAACAAGCTAATCTACTCGTGCGCTTCAAAAAAGTGGAATATTCAGCTGGGTAGTGACCGTTTTGTAAAATAGTCTCATGTTAAGTGTGAATAAATTGGTCTATGAGAGTTTTCATCACTTTAAAATAATGGAATATTCCGATTTACATATTCTGGAATGGGATATCCCATTTGGTTTTCCAAGCTAGAATACTTTTTGTTACTTTATATTACAATTCACATACTTCCTCGGCTGCTAAAGAATTTCAATTCACTATCTATTGAGAAATGTCATCCATAAAGGATCTGTCATTAATCCAGCGTAAGCTGATACTCCAACTGAACAAATCAGGTCGCAAACGAAGTGGTATTGCTGAAACAGTACATTGCACATAGTGTTGTTTCCAAAGTTTTGAAAAAAAGAAAATTCCGGCTATGGATTTTAAACAAATCAGGACAAACGTGCAACAACGACACTTGAAGAGAGAGGGGTGCACAAAATTGTACCTAATAATCGATTCAAATCATCAAAAGTTATTAACACATTGTGGCGTAAGGATGGAACTGATGTATTCCTAAGCAGGGGTCTATCTACAATTTCAAAACCCATACCCATTTTTGTGAAAATACCTAGATTTTTGTGAAAAGTTTTAACAAAAAATATAAATTACTGAGATTATTTTAAAAAAGCCTCTTTTATTTATTTGAATTGACATTTTTTACATTGATAAACGCCAGTTTTCGAAGGTAATACGTTGATAAACACCGTTAAAATTTTGTGAAGATACAGTTTCCACTTAAACGGTACCAAATTAGCCCTAAATAGAACCCTGCTAAGTACAACACTCCGGCGCTTATCTGAATTTGGAATGAACAGCTGTGTGCCAAACAGACACTTAAGTTGAACAAAACTCAATGCAAAGCACGACTTAAGTGGTGTAAAGCTCATGCCAATTGGACTCCTGAGGACTTCAGTAATCTCATCTTCAGCGATGAATCCCGATTCTGTCTATGTTCGGTGACAAGGAATCAGAGTATGGTTAACTAAAGAAGAGGCACACTATCCCCGCACCATGAACAAAAATATCAAGTTTCCATCCAGCATCATTGTGTGGTGCTGCATGAGCTCCATGGGTGCAGGAGAGCTTGTAATCGTCAGAGGAATGACTAATCCATTGGCCTACAGGAAATACTGGATTCGTTTCCTGTCTCATCATCCGAAAATTTAGATGGAGACAGACTTTCTCTTTCAGCAAGATAACCTCTAGCTCACATATCGCACTCAACTAAGAACTGGCTACAGGAACAGAATATTCACACAAAGCCCTGGCTTCCATAGAAGATCTATGTAAAACCATGAAATGCAAACTGGCAAAAGATAACCACTCACAATTCAAGAACTGAAACGGAAAGTTTGGTCGAACACCGATATCGACAACTGATTCATTCTCTTCCAAAATGAATTTGCACTGTCATTGATGCCAATGGCGTCCCAAGCAAGTATTAGTGTTAGTTTGATAGTTTTGCTCTTTGTTACATTCTTTTTTCATTACTTGTATTAATATTCCATTATTTTGAAGTGATGAAAACTCTCATAATTTTGTTGATTTTTTGATGAATTGTTTTACGTTTTGTATAGAATTAAAATTTATCCATTATACTTTTAGAAATAAAATTTTTGTTTTATTTGACCAATTTAATCACACTTAACATGAGACTATTTTACAACACGAATCACTACCCAGCTGAATATTCCATTTTTTTGAAGTGCACGAGTAGATTCAGTTGGATCTGAGTTAATTCCTGCACAACATGTCATGCTAATAATGCAATCTAACTCAAATGTATACAACCAGATGAGTTGGTTTAAATAGAAGCTCAGTTAACATTAATCCCCATGAACTTTAGGCAGAAGTCTGTTACAATCTAAACTTGCATTTCACAATAAAAACAATTTAAGACTTGATGAACAAATAAAGTTGTTCTTTGATTTAACATGGCCCTTCAGTACAAATTTTAATGTGACTAAACTCTAATTTGTTGTGTGCTATCAGTTGTTACATATCTATAATGAATGCTACCTATTTTAATAGACAACAGTGGAAAAATAAGGATTGACAAAGCAAAATTTTCATAAAAATGCTATCCCAAAAATTCAGTCAAATTCTGGAGACATTCTACAGTGAATGCTGATTGCAATTACACAAAGCCTGTGATTACCATTTGTTCCAGTTACTGTATTAGCACACTTAAAAAACAATCAACGAGATCACAAAATATGCATGAAATAGTGCATTTGCTAAGGAGCCATAATACGGTATACAAAGAAATCAGAATTGCATTTTTGTCAGAAATTTTTTCTGGATTAAGCAAATGAGACACTACCTTGAAGAGTTTTCTAAAACCAAATCTTTATTTAAAACATGCCTATGACTTTCTCAATATCACGCACAATTTCTGGTGTAATAGCTATTCACCACTGTCCATACTTGAACTTCAAAATGAAAGTAATGAATCTCATTCGAACAGCGTTCATTCTGGATTTGATTTCTGTTGCAGTCTACCCCCTGCAAATGTGATGACCTTAATTGAAATACATATAGTTGTTTCACCTCACTGCCAAACCAGGCTATTTGATGGATCAATTTGACATTTACAGTCGATTTATAAGAAAACGTTGTCATGACAACAGAATAACAATGTCTAGAAAAGAGCTGCCATGTAATGACTATTCCAGAAACTTTTTAATCTGCCTCTGTAACTTTGCTTGTATTTTTTTGAAAACACTGAGGTATATTTTCAAGAACATCAAATTTTGACAAATACATTTTTTATTTTTAGTTTTTTATTTGTATAAGAAAAATTTGACAAGCAGTGATATCACTGGTATAAGTCATAAACATAACTAAAATATAACATATTCAAAAAAGGAGAAAACATAATACAAAATACAAAAACACAGATTAAAATACAAACAAAGTAAATTAACATCCCAATTATAACTTAAACACTTGTTTTTATAAAAAAAATTTACGCACATAAAATTTTTTACCAGTCTTTTACATTGTCAAGTAAAAATCACAAGTTTGCCAAAATGCAGTTAAAATGTTAATTAGAATTAAATGCATTTAGCAGCAACAAAATAATGTTAAATCTAGAGAAATGCCAAATAGAAGTCATTTTATAATTCTCTTAAAATTGCTGCATTCTCAATTGATTTTTTTTTTTAATTGCTGATTAATTTCTGCATTTCAGAAGCATTTTTGTGGTCACAAGTGATAAAGAGAGATGAATGCTACTAACAGATCTTGATATCCAGGGGCGGCACGAAGCAGTAAGCAAAGTAAGTGTCGCATGGGGGCGCATTGTAGGATGGGGCGCCAATATAGGTTGAAAGGGCGCATATTTTAGAGGTTTGCATGGGGGCGCCGAAGATGCTAGCGCCGCCCCTGTTGATATCTGTTTACTGATATCCACTACTGTCATCATTTGTACTCAAAAGCAAAGCCATTACTAAATTAAAATTAACGAGTTAATTAAATGCAATTTAAACTACACAGAAATAATTATTGCATTTTTAATGTTGGATTGACTCTACCATCTTCAAAACAGAAAAGAAATTTTACTTTAGCTTAACATTTAATATGTTTTTTTCCCCACCTAATTTAAATTTCCTAATAGCTCTTAGTGGCACTGATAACTTTAAGAATTCAAGCAACACAGTGTTAAAAACCAAATCCCATCATATAAACTGCGCAGATGTTTAAAAAAAAGTATAATGTATGCAAGAATAATCTTGCCCTCATTAGATATGTTTTGATCAGTGTAGAGAAGTGTCATCTATCGAGCAGTTGGTAAATTCAATAGTAAAAACGAGGTCAAGTGGAATGAAATAGAAAAGAGAAGGGAAGGAAGGAGAGGTGGGGAGCTCAACCTGAAATCCTCAGAAGCATCATGTTTAGAAAGGGAAAGTAGGCTTAGAGATAAGTAGGTCACTAGGGCAATGAGCACAAGGGCACCAGGCAATACCACTGATAGAACATTTAATTAGCATTCCAGGATAATAAATGGATTCCAACAATCAGTTACAGTAAGTTTACAAAGGGGAGGAGAGTAATTTCTATTTTTAAATGTTTTTAATATACAAGGGGGCTTTTGCTTTCTATAAACAAGAGAAGAAGAGTCGAATTAACGTTCCTCCCCTTCATTTCAATATTTAAAAATCAATATCAAAGAGAAGGCTCAAGAAAATATTAAATAAACTTATTTTAAAATTAAAGTGATTACATTTTAGTATAAAATATATCAAAATTTCTCTTTACATAACCATATAACTTTATTTGCCATTAGAAATTCCAAATTTCTGGTTCGTATAATTGCTCATTTTAAATCAAAAACATTGCAAGTGTGTTTCTACTGAGAAGTACTCATACTAAAACCTGAACACAAAAATCAAATCCCCTATATTCCTGATTCTTAAAATGGTTTATGTGAATAAACAATAAAGAATAACTCAAGAATAGTCGACGAGGGTTTTATCCTATGCCACACCTCAGATGTGGCCAGGTAAATAACAACAGATGAACAAAAGATAACCTAATATAAATAATTTGTTTTAATTAATACCATTTTAGCTTACATAAGGACCGAGCCTTTCTGAAAAACAAATTCAAGTTTAGTATTACAATAACCCAGATCATACCTTATTTGTTCGTTTGTTTTTTCTTTTTTTTGCGATAAAATAAAAATAAAATGAATAATGGGGAGGGGGGGGAGGGAAGAAAAGCACATAAGGAATACATTATTTGATATTATCACCGAATGACTATATATGCTTAATATGGGTGCTGTTGCAAGGAGGATAGTATTTAAAGATCCATGGGTTAATGATGAAGTAGGAGGGAGAGAAAGAGAGAGTGCTCCAATGATCTTGGCCTGGTATGTCCCAGATAAATGTCCCTTTCAGGTGGGGAAGGACAGGGAAATTAGGTTAAATTAAAAGTGGAGAAAGATCAATTCAAAAATAAACTATAACTAGCCCTCAATCTAAATTACAAATGGCAACTGATATTAAATAGATAAGTAAGAACAAGTACTGCGTAGTCATTTAAATTCGTATTTTTAATGCATACTTTTTAACGTGATTTGTACATTTATTTAAGGATAATTCAACTTTCCTATTAATAATTTTAATTTTGAGCAAATAAAATTGAATTTTTTTTACTAAGATAAGCCTTCATTTTTGACCCGAGTTGCTACAGGTTGGTTTTAACATCTAAACAATCAAAAAATGCATAGATATGAAGCTGGATATAAGATCAAAAACGGGGATCTATCTAGGGTCAATTTGATACCGTTTAAGGGTACCTTCACAAAATTAGTTTAAGTGGAAACGGGTATCTTCACAAAATTTTAACAGTATTTATCAACGTATTACCTTCAGAAACGGGAGTTTATCAGCTTAAATAATGTCATTTCAAATAATTAAAAGTCTTTTTTTTTTTTTTAAATTAAACTCTGCGTTTTATTTTTTTTATTAAAAATTTTCACAAAAATCTAGGTATTTTCACAAAAATGGGTATGAATTTTGAAATTGTAGATAGACCCCTGAAAAACCAAAAAGACTTCAACAACACCTAGACAACAACAGTGACCATCACATTCAAATAACAATCCCCTCATATAACAATTGTTTATTTTAAAATATTTAAACTTTTCTTGAAGATGGTTAAAAAAAAAATACTGATAATGCGTTTGAATATGAATTCATACATAATAAACCAGTTGCATTATGATATATTCATCAGTATTATACTGTACTGCAAGATTAATACAAAAGAAAATTTAACATCTTAAAAACATGCATTTTACTTTTTATCATGCTGGATAATTCTTCATGCTTTATGACATGTCTCAAAACCCCCATTTTGATATTATTTGCAATTCTTTAAACTTGAATGATAGTTGTTGCAAAACAAATTTGTAAAAGGTGCAGGTACCTGCAGGTAATTAATCTCCCCTTTCAAAAGGACATTTATTGAAAATATTTAAGTGTGCTTTGTGCTCTCACAGAAACTCTCTTGATTATAATCTTTTCATTGCTTCACCCTTCCCTTCAATCATTTGAAACGTTTTAGACATTACAAACATTAATATAACACAAAGAATGACAAGAACAACCCCCCACCCCCCCATCAACTGGTTTCTTAGTTTTTGCAATAACTTTTCACATCTATGCATTAGGCCCTTATTAAGTCTTGTTTCAAATTTGACCACAGTTAGTTCAATCATTAAACTGCATATTAGATGGATAAAATTATATCTTATCATATAGTGAAGATTAAAATATCCTGCTAAATAAAATAGAAGGCAATTTATTGAAGTTTTGATCAGAATAAATAGATTAATGTATCATTTCCACTTTCATTTTCCAGATTGCTTTATGCCACTTCATAGAAGAGAAAGTTTCATCTATTTGAAATGTTAAACTCTGTTTACTCATCAAAACTTGAATAAAATAGCAACCTGAAGCATTTGGCAGAAAACTTATATCTCCATTGGAAGATATTTATTACTATTTTAAAGTGCACATGGGGTTTATAGACCTTTTCAATATGAATGTCTTAAAAAAGGAAGTAACTCGAGCATATCTTTTATAATTTCTTATATTTTTCATTGTCAATTTTCCACAAATTGAGAAGGCTAAATTTGCAACCCCTTCCATGATTATGGCCTTCTTCTAAACCTTTTTCTTCTTGGGTACTAAAGAAATCCCAGCATCCTTCTCCCAATATATAGAACTCTATAACCTAATTGATGTACAGTCAAGTGCAAAAAGATTTAGACTTAAGTCATAGTTGAACATGTGTGATTTTGCACCCGACTGTACTTCTTTAGCTCTGTTGATGCTCCTTTGTTCCAAATTACAGAAAAAATTGTTCTAAATATACGTGAATTTTTAAATTTGCAAATAAGTTAATATTGTTGACCATTCACAAAACAAAAAATTTTGATCCCCCATTCTAAATTCCAAAGTGAGAAGAAATCTGGTCACCTTTCTAAAGGTAATATTTTCCTTGGGCCCTTTAGAAGCAGACACACTGCCCAGATGGTTTTGCTTATCTTTCAGCTTAAAAGACTAAAATTTTTATAACATTGCATTATATTTTGTTGGTCTCCAATTTTTGTCCACCTGGCTATTTCTTCCTTTTGCCCAGGTGATAACATTTTCTGGGGAGAACTAAAAAAAATCTAATTTGTCCTCATAAGTATTTTTATTTTTATTCAAAAATATAAAACAAAAACCTTTTTAATAAAGTCATCTACGCTGCTTTGCAATGAAATTGCCCCACCACCGAGTTATCCGACCTTATCCATATTTAGTGGGAGGGGGGGGGGTCGTCTACCTCCGACTAGTAAACGATTAGATGCATGCTCATGGGACATGACCATTTGGGTTGATACAGGGTGTCTGGGTGCCTGTATAGGCTCATCAGTTGACACCTGTGCAAGACGTTCCATGCAGTAGGGAAGAAGCAACTGCCTCGTGAACATACAGTACTGTAATCCGCACAACAGTCTCAAAGCCGCGACAACGACAACAACAACCGTTCACGCACTTAACGGACTTTGAACGAGGTCGGATTATTGGCCTCTCCGAGGCTGGATGGTCAACCAGACGGATTGCTGTCCATGTGTCGCGGGAGGCAGTTGGAGGCAATGGCAAAAGGAAGGCACACATGCCAGAAGACCAGGCTCTGGGGCCCAGAGAAGCACGTCAGCTCGTACCGATAGGCGGATACTGCGAACAGCGTTAGCAGGCAGAACCATCACCCTACGGCAACTGCACGACAACATCACTATTCCCGGTACTGCTCCTGTGTCAATAGCGACAATAGCATGCCAGTTACACACCGCGACAATGTCTGCCAGGCGTCCATTGTTGTGTCTTCCTTTGACACCTGAGCACCGCGCGATATGACTGCAATGGTGTTCTGAACGAGTGGGCTGGCAAATGGAATGGCATCCGATGGTCTTCAGCGATGAATCCCGCTTTTGTTTGGACACCGACGAAAGAAGGGGATGGGTGTGGTGCAGACCATTGGAACGTGCCAATGAACAATGCATCCAGTATCGCCATCGTGGACCAACACCAGGGTTCATGGTCTAGGGTGCCATCGGCTACGATACCAGAACGCCTTTAGTCACCATCCAAGGCACCCTGACAGCAGCACGGTACATCACAGAGATTCTGCAGCCCGTATTACTGCACACCATACCAAGCACAGTCTTTCAGCAGGATAACACCAGACCACACACAGCAAACACGAGCATGGCATGTCTGCATGATGTCAACAGCCTGCCATGGCCCACGAGGTCCCCAGACCTATTGCCAATTGAGCACATGTGGTACATGGTGGGACATCGTTTATGATCACCCCGCAATCTCCATGAACTGACACAGCAGGTTCACCAGGCCTGGGCAGACGTACCCCAAGATGACATTCGCCACCTGTATGATCACCTACACCTGCGGGTGGAACAATACATCGCCGCTAGAGGTGGTGCCACAACCTACTGATGCCGCTTTCCGTTGGGACACTCTGTACAAACAAGTGCACGTCTTGGCTCCATAACGTAATAAAGGTGTGTTCAGATGTATCTCTTGCTGTATACCTACTTTTGGTTCATCCAGATAACTCCTTGTGGGTGGGGCAATTTCATTGCAAAGCAGTGTAATTTTTTGTTTCAATTTTATCTGCTCATTAATCCTTGGTTATTGGACTAGACTGGGAAGCATCACAAGACACTTCCTTGGATTGTACAGAACTACTTTTTAATAATCGTTTATTTTTCGCACTTGTATTTATAAATATTGACTGTGATAAACTGCCAAACAATGTTCAAATATTATTTGAAGACATGATTCACTCAAGTTAAGACTTCAATTAAAGGATTGTGTGCATCTGATGCTGTTTGCACAATGCTATGTGATTTTAAGAAAATATTAGTGATATTTAATCATAAAATCTTGTGAATGAATTAAATTTGCTAATAGAAAATTTCATTTTAAAAAATCTGATGTAAAATTATATCAAGTTATTTACTTATTTATTTTTACATAATTTATAAAATTGTAAAAGGGAAAAAAAAATGAGAATCTGGCACGTATGGTTCATTAAATTGCAGAAAATAATGAGCAAATAATTAAATACAGTAGTACCCTTTTAATATGCTTTTTCTAGTAATAAGCGCTTTTTGTCGATCTCTTAACTTTTAAGTACATTTTCCATACAATCTATCCCGTTTAATATGATCATTTTCCCACATATTAAACTCCATCTCGCCACCTTGCATACATACATTGAGCTCGCTTATGCCATGGCCATTGCAGAGTGTATGCTTACCCGATCCTGCGCATCTGACAGCATATGTTCTAGTTCATAGCCAACGAGAAAAACTATATCCTATAATAACTATAATATTATATAGTTCCATATACCCATCTCGCATGCACCCCTCTTCTTGTTCTAATTCATTTGATCCAATATTGCTCCTTAAAATATCCAAAATTAAACGTAAAAACGCTCTCACTATTGTAGTTGCTTATTTCAAATAGGCTGTCATATATTTACGTTTATAATGACAAAGTGTGAGATTAAAGTATAAGTCAATTTGTAATGTGTATTACAATAATTCTAGAGCATAGAATAATAAAAAATATATGCGTTTTGTATATTTTAGATCTTCACACCTAAGACATTATTTTCGTATTAAGCGGGTACTACTGTAAATAATTTCGTCCATATTAAAAAAAATAATAATAATAAATAAATAAAGGCCAAAAAGGGTTTGTTTGTTTTTTTTTTGGTGGGAAACTTGCTCTGAATTTCTCACTCAATGAAAATTACGTTCAATCTCACGAAACAATGTTATAATTCTGTCGTCAACGAGCTTAAACAATTTCCCTATTATTATTTAATTTACTTTTTCTTTCCAGTCTATCTCTTTTGAGAGAAACGCGGGAAAACGCATTTAAAAAAAATAACAAAAACAAATTTTTTTTTGCAGCTTGGAAGCCGACTTATTGGTCGCTCGAATTTTTTACACAAACTAACGTCCTTCCATTTGCTGATTGCTTTGGTTTAAAACCGATTTGATTAAATAAACAACACTTTCATTCTTTTCTTCTTATTTCAACTTTCACGCATCTTAAGACTCCAAAGATGCCGCGTGGTCTCAGGGACCGCATCACTACATTTTTGTGAATATCTTATTATGAATTTAAAAGAAACAAATGACCACTTCTGTATTCTCCCAACTTGGACCCTTCTAGAAGTCAGTATGTCATAATCCACTATTTCTTCCCTAGATTCACGTATATAGGACTTGCGGTCTCAGCAGTGGTGTGCTGGCAAATTTTTAACTGGCTCCATGACTACTCAGTTGAACTTAACACATGAATTAGTGTATAAAAAATAAAATTATTTCTAATTTTTCATGTCGGAGATTTTGCATTTATGTTAAATTTTTGCTGCTGTGGCGTATCAGCCGCCGCGGCGTTAATGCCGAAAATTATGGTAAAATATAACAGTAAATTCATTTCATAAATATATTTTTTGTTTGTTAATTTTTTTTGATAGAGGACACTAAATAAATAAGAGAGGACTCAATAATTGAAATACATGGGGTCCCTGGGACTCAATAATTATTCTTCCTAAAGCAAACTCTGAATTAAATAACCGGCACGAAAAGTCCACACGCCACCAACATCGTTACTAAAATCTATGTAAAAGTCAGTTTTTTTTTTGTTTTTTTTTTAAGTTTTTATTACCTAAACATATTCTCCAGTTAATTTCCAATATATTTTTCTTTTATTAATATTTTCCTACTTAGAAACTTCTATTTGAAAACAAATATTTGGAGGGAAACGCAAATAATAATGCAAGTATACTAATCCTGATTTTTGAATTTCAAAAGCAATAAACTTTTCTATAAATATAATTTCATATATATTTAACCTCCGCTTATACTAATTTTGAATAAAATAATTTTGAATATCGACAAAAATTATTTTATAGTTTTTTTACAATAAAAAAATAGGCATTTTTATCCTCTGAGAAATGATTGCTATTATTCATTTTTATAATGGTTTTCTTTTATGTACAGAAAATAAAAATAGCGCAAAGTATCAATTTTCAAATATTTTATTTTTATAAATGCCTTTCCTGAAATATTCATGTCTAATTTTGACGGAAAAAGAAGGGTTTTTAGAAGTAAATTTCTTTCAAAAAGTTGCCTTTTTTAGATAATATTGAAAAAATTTTTGAGGTGTTCTATTAATAATGAGATAAATTAAATGATAGATAAAAAATATTCATGAATTTCATCTTTGAACATTAAAAAAAAGTAGTTTCAAAATGCGGTCTGAAAGACCGCGCGCCACCTCTGGAGTGTTAAACACGTTTTTTATGTTTCCACTAAGCAGCCGATTCAAAACGGGCAGCAACGGCGAACTAAAGCAACAAAATTAGTAACAATATTTAAATAACAGGCTGTTTAAAAATATGAAGGCAACACAGAAGTAAATAGCAAATCCCGAAGAAAAACAACTTAAAATAGGCAAACCGTCAAATTGACAGTTCCATCCAAAGTTGCCTGACGGTAGAATTGTTTAAAAATTTAGAAGCAGCATTTGTAAAATATCTACCCTGTTTTTACAACGCTTAATGACAACTGTCAACTTCAAAAAATTCCATAAAGGCTTTTAAAAGAGGCCTTTAAAGGATAGTCAAAAATAGGCCTAAAACCACGTGGAAATGGGATTGTAGCATGATAGACAGTAGATCGTCTATCACAAAAAATTAAGACGGCCGCACATTCTACAGAGAACTAAAAATAAATAAAAAAAAAAAAAAGGTGACTTAGTTTCGACTCTGCAGTCCGAAGCATTGAATCATGATAATGTTTTTAGATGCAACAAACAAATAAATATTTTATAGAGTACATAAACCTTTTATTTTTTTATCAATGGACGAGTCTACAGAATCGTGTACATCGGTAAAGAGCTGAAGCATCTGTGCTTAGTTTTGTCTCCATGTGGGACCACAAACATGGCACGTGCAAGCTTTTCGCAGTATCTAAAATTACAAAAAAGTGTATTTTGTATGACGAAAAATTAAAATTATTGCATCACCCGTAACGCTTTTTTGGATTTAACAGATGAAGGAATCTGTAGAAATAAATTAAGGGTTAATTTTTACTATCCGCTCAATCGCGCGATTCCGCAAACTGAATTGTCGCGATTCCTATAACCTGACCGGAGGGGGACGTCGTAGTAACGGAAAGCGAGGCCAGTGTTGCCAGTTTTTTACCAGGCCAGACTACTAGAATCGATCGTCGATCCTAGGGGTCTAGGCTGAGCTCATCGACAAGCAGTCGACTGTCGACAAGTGTCGATGGTCACGTGGTTAATGACCATTTGTCGATTCGAGCTAGCATGAACACGACTTGTCTACAGAGTCTACAGTGTACAGACTCTACACCGTCGATTTTCGAGTGTAGACTTTGACCATCGACAACTGCCTACAATTCTGCCATTCTTGTCTACAATTCAAGAGCAGTCGACTATGCACTTGACGATCGTTATTTCAGAATTTCGCAACAGATTTCTTATTAAAATCTTTTTTCCTTCGTTTCCGGCCTGCAGGCTAAATACACACAGCTCAAGAATACACATTTTCTAAAAATATTAACAAAAACTTGTTTAAAAATATTTACATACATGAAGTACTCTCTTGTGCTACGAAACTTGAACTGTGAAAATGATAATATAGTGTGTCTATAGTTATGTGTTTATGTATGTATTTATGTGTATACATGGATAAATGTTTGAAATTATGTGTAAATGTGTGTAAACTTGTGTATATCA
>JAHWFO010061741.1:724002-738720 GCA_023313115.1 Rhysida immarginata | reverse complement strand
TATGCCACTTATTGACGGTTAGATTTTGTCGAGATCGACAGCTTGTCCCCCTGAACTGACACGAGTCCGTACATAAATCGTAGGAAGCGACATTATTCCTAACAGCAATTAACTATTAGCTAACCAGCGTCTTCAACTATAACTTCACGTCCAAATTAGCCCTTTCATTTACAAAAAACTCACTTTTTAAGAATGAACAATTCCTTTAAGAAGCCTCGTTAGAATTTCTATACGTTTCTCTAATGGTTTTTTGACAGGTTGGGTTGGTTAAGAAGATGCAGTGCTTGGAAAGCGAATTGCAATTAGGGCATTCCAACAACAATGAACAATCTTCTACATGATCACGGATATGTAAACTCAAAACAAGAGCTTTTCTTGGAATTTTCATGAAATCTCAAAATACTCAATAAAAATCTAAATATATGTATATACTCGATTTGCAATACTCGTTTTTTTCTCCTTTCTCGAAACCTACTTCGTTGGGTGGAAAGAAAACTCAACTTCTGATTGGTCGTCCAGGATCTATGATGTCTTAGTCATCATTATTCTTCTATCATCATTAGCGGCCGGCTCGGTGGCCGAGAGGGTTAAGGCACAGGTCTTTCCGATCTCGACACCAGCAAGTCGCGGGTTCGAATCCCGCCTAGGGCATGGATGTTTGTGCTTGTCTCGTTCATAATCGTTCTTTCATCGTCATTAGGGGATAGTAAAATAGACCTGAGGTCGCAGTGCTTGGTTCTTTGACAACCACCCCTTTCAAAGTCATTACTCATCATCATTAGCGACTGCAAGCAAGTATGGACGAAAGAAGGTAGGGGTAAGAATGAAATAACCATTATGAAATAACAATTCTTTATGATCATTCTACCATTCCCATACTCTCCAACTCATTCATCAGACTACTACTACTTACTCTATACATACTGTATACTCTGGCCTTACTTGCATTGTTAATATTTGAATTTTCTGAAAGAACCTTGTCAGAGCGTAGCAGGGCTGAGTCTGACGTTTGCGGAGTGCGGTGTAGAATATTATTTAAACGGTATAATCGTGAACCGCATATGGGCCGTTTCATCTAATGAGACTGGAATAGTGACTACAAGATATATCTTGAAATGCAATCCATCAACGTCACCAGTGGGCAAGTGGTTACTAAGAAGGGCTGTTTAAGCTATCAAGAGTCCCGGTTCGAGCTCGACTAGTCAGAGAATTTAATAGCGCAACTAAGTGAGTGGTCTAAACAATAGCGTTATTAAAGGAATCATGCTAACGAACGAAATAATAGTAAAAAAAAATAATTAAAAAAGCCTTGTCTCCTCAAGAGGAGGAAAACTTTCCTGAAGATCAATTGAAAGAGAAGCGATCGCACTACAAGATTTTTATTTCGTCTCCCGAGAGAAGAGAGCTAATCTCCCCTTGGAGTTCTTATCATTTCCCTGTATCCTCTCTCATGACTTATCAGTGGAGGTGGCGAAAGGTTGGTTTTCCCTTCATGTTAAGGAAAGCTCAAAGCATAAAATAAGATGACTATTCGTTTTGCTGAACTAATCTGAGCATGTTTGGAACTGGACCGACTCGTGTGGACAACTTTCCTTATTCACAAAAACAACCACGAGATATTTGTCAGCCTACAGTAAAGAATCGCTTACTCCGAGTGGAATTGCTAATTGTGATAAAGAAATTGATCACAGACGAGTAAATGGAACTTCTGAATGATCTTTCAGAAGTTCAGTGCGCACTCATTTTCGTTAAAATTTCTCAGATTACTTGGGGAGAAGGGAATGTCTATAGCTTTAAAATAGATCTAACCTTCGGTCACGGTCATAACCAAAGATTTGGATTCGTCAATTCGTCAATAAAAGGTTGCTCCAAATTAATGAGAAAATAATAAATAATAACCGAAGTCAATGCTCCAACATAAAGTAAAAACGGCAAGAAAAAAATTAGAACCAAGAACCACGAGTATCCAGCTCGTCGCCTCTACCAACTGGGTCACCAAAGGTAGGGTACAGCAAGGCTGTGTCCAAGTGTCCTAAAAACTACAAAGCAGTCAACATGGAGGCCCAATGATAAATCAGGCGCCCGGTTCGCAGATCGGTAATTCTTTTCCAAACCACCAGAAAGCAGGCGAAAATTCATGAAAGAGTAATAAATAAAAGCTGGGGTTAATGCTCCAACATAAGGCAAAGATGGCCCAGTTGGTAGGTAGAGGTGACGAGCAGGATAGTCGTGCTCCCTGGTTCGAATTCACGTCCTGGAATTTTTCCTGCCGTTTTTCACATTACATATAATATTTTTGAGGTGTCGGATATTTCGTCGAATTTCATCGTTCAACTATTCTATCTATTCTATAAAAGAAAAGTGCTCAATGAAAGCTTATTGCTCATAAGAATCTCTGAGAATTCCGCTTTGTGCCAAGCAACATAAATTCGAAGTCTTAAACTGTCCGTTCTAAAACAACCCACATCCAAGCTCCCTCAGTGTAAAGACAAAGATTTAAACGAATATTTCGGAAATTAATGCCACGAGATGGACACTTGTAATTTTGGTTTTCAATTCTTAATAGAGATTAAGTTGGAGAGATTTTGCGTAAATGAGCAATCTTTTTCACCAAATTCTTTCGTTTACTTTGTCGTTCTAGGATGTTTGAAGCAGGCTTCGACATTGGTACCAAATTTCCCGAGAGCAACAAGAACACAAACCAAAATCCGTTATACAAACGGATTATTTAAGAACCTCAAATGTTGTGAGCCACAAGATCGCTTCAGATGTACGTAAGATATACCAAGAGTAGTAGGTATGTACAAAAGCATTTCTTGTTCATGTAACATTACCAATCATTTGCATCAACCAACCATATCCTTTCTGGATGGTTACCCAACAGAAGTAAGCATCCAGAAGACAAGCTAATAACGAGAGGGAGTAAGAAAGAGTCAGGATTTTGAGATCTTACCTTGAGATCCTTGAAGAAGGGACTATTCCTTGCCCAATCGACCTGTGCGAACAGGCTCTGATCGAGTACTTTGCACATGAGTTCAAAGAGGTCCACCTCGCACTGGTTGTAAGTCTGGCTCTGGAGGAGACCAAACAACTGACTCTGCCACTCTTTGTCGTCGAGACAGGTCTGTTGGAATTCCCGGATGAGCGGGGGCACTTTGCCTGGGCTGCCTCCGGTCGACGTGTTTGTCGTCGTCGTCGTCGTCGTCGTCCCTCCGAGAGGGATGAGTCCACCGGCGCCGTCGTAGTGGAACGCCTTGGGACTGTGGGTTGCCGTTGGAGACGGGGTGCTGGACGTCGGGGTGCCGGGGGTGTGAGGTCCGGCCACCCACGCCGGGGCCATCTTGTTGTGCTCTGTCGGAGGAGAGTGCAGGGTCGTCGGCGAGGCGACGGTGCTGGGCAGCGAAGGAGGCAGGTGGGGAGCCGAAGACGGGGCCGTGGCACCTAGCAAGAGCGAGGGATGGGCATGCGGATGGTGGTGATGGTTGTTGGGCAGTGGGGATGATGACGACGAGTCCGGAGAAGCCGTAGAAGAGCTCAGTTGAGGGATTTGGATTTCCTGCTTGATGGCGATGGGGCCCTGGACGCCTCCTGCACCTCCGCCTCCGCTCGTCGTATACACGGGAGCCCCACCACCGCCTCCGGCTCCGCCGCCACCACAACCCGTCGCCACGTACGTTATGGTGCTCGGCAAACTGGTCACTCCCGTTCCCGCTCCTCCTCCTCCACCTCCACCACCGCTCAGCTCTGGGTTCAGTTGGCAAGGTGGCCTCGTCTGCTGCTGCATCTGTTTCTGTCGCAGCAGCTGAAGTTTCCTGGCCCTATCCCTCTTATACATGGGACCAAACTTATTTCGGCCGCCGCGCATACGGTCGGCTCTCACGGCTGGAAAAAAAAAAAAAAATCATTAATACATAGAAAGGCAAACGTATACACTATTATATACATATATATAACATTAACGGCATGCAAAACATTCAGACTTTATATGGCGGAAAGTGCGCCTATGAAGAGGATTCCCAGTCCACTGATTTTTGAAATACCAAGTTACTGTTACCAAGTTTACTTCGTTTCAGAAGTAAAAAAAAAAAAAATTCCCGTTACAGTAAACCCCCTTTTCAATGAAAAAAAATCTCACTCGGGAAAAGAACCCAAAATTTTAGAACCCAATTTAAACAAAATATTAAGAAGAAGGAGATGCTTTGAAAATTAATTTTCATGAGAATGGGTGAGGTCAAAACTCTCACCGGTGAGAAGAGTTAGCGTTTGAAATCCCGGTGACAAAATTGTGACGTCATTTTAACGCGGTCTAACCATAATAGTAAAAATATCCCTCACCGAGAAAAAGACGGTTAGCCCAGTGAGAAATTACGTCATCATTCTCTCACCGGTGACGGTTTTTGGCCACAGCCAATATATGGATAAAAAAAAAAACTACGTCACTTCTGTAACACGAAAAACGTTTCATGCCAGCATTTCACTCCCCAAGTCGTTGGCGCCGCATAAGATTATTTAATGCATTATTTATTAATTTTTCTGCTTCATACTGAGTCAAAGACACCAATCAACGCCTTCATTATTTCTTAATCACAAACAAATAGACCCAAAAGAATGTAAAAAAAATATTTACATGTCACTAATGCATCTCAGCGAAGTCATCTTTAAAATGAGCGCTATCCTACGTTGGCCAGCAGCTCAAAGAATGGTCCTGCGCGAATCTACTCTTGAAATAAGAAACTTTTAGTGAATTATTTCCGCCAACACGACCTTTCATATGTGTTCTTCGACCAGGAAGAGCTTCCCAACTCACCTCTGGCGCAATTTTCCTATACAGAATGATCCAGCATCCCAGTCAACTTCATCTGCAGAGATAATTTCGAATGTGGACGTTTCCTATTAATAGGGCAGCGGTTCTCAACCTTTTTTGACTCGGAGCCCTTTTTGGAATATATTTCTATGGCAGAGCCCCTTAAGCAAGAAATCACAATAAATTTCAACAATATTTATTTATTTTATTTTTCTGGAGCGGTTGAGAAACACTGCTATAGGGAAACATTTTTCTAAACTACTGAACTTAAAAAAAATCGCCGCGACCGGGGATGGAGAGGAACACAGACGTGGCATTGCGTAAAATGATGGTGGTTAAACAGTTTTATTAATCAATCGTAATCAGTGTTAAGAAATCAGCGTGATAATAAGGAGGCGTCGTTCCCTCTCAAAGCTGACGCTGTAAGACGTGAGTGACAATTTGCACAACGCAGACATCAAACATGCATAAAATAGTGTCATATATATTCGTTTTATAGCGGCACCCAGTGGTGATTTTTGACGCCATTTTCTTGTTTTGAAAATTTCTTCCAAATGGTTATCTCCGCAGATGTCGATAAGCAGGAATAGAGGCTCGTTTCTGTTAAATTCGGCCAGTTTTCCTCTCACCCCTTACACGAAAGCCCAGTTCCCTTCTGCCCATTATGTCAAATGAGTTATCAATATGAAGCATTTTGTCATTTGATGCTCAGACAAAATGATCAATTGCATATTTCTAGAAGAGCTACGTAAAAGTGCCTCTGTTTTAATACAGCGTTGCAGGAATCGTTTTATCTAAAGCTATAGTGAGAACAGCATGTGCAGGTTTAGAGAAATGTGGCGTTCTAGATAAGTTCATCCAGGAAAGGTAACCTCGGAAGAGAAAGCCTCTCAGCCGACCACCTGCCACAGTCAGACAGATTTGTTAAGTGGATGCCCAAGGAAATCCATCAAGAAAGTAAGAATACCTGTGGCAACTGACATTGTGTCATTCGTCGTGACTTGAGTACCATAAAGACCGTGCGAATGGTCTCAATGCAAGGAAAATTAATGCCCACAAGTTGTATGAAAGAAACCTTAATGGCAACAAATAGAAGTTCGTCGTGACATAAGACGACGCATCGGATAGATTGTGGTAAGATTCGCGCCAGTGATTACCTCCATGCCGAGCAAGTTTCCCCAAAGGATAAAATATGGTGGCAGATGTATCGGGAGGAGATTCCAGCTCTGCATGGAATGGATAGCAAGAACGTCCTCGCTCACCAAGATAAAGCATCAAGCCATGTAGTGCATTCCAGCGGCACCTGATGCTTCACCAGAACTTTAAAAATCGCAGATCAGAAACACATGGTAGACCCTGGACAGTGTCCCAAGAGGTAAGCAACGAAGCCTATTGCAGTGGGAAACCGCGAAGCAGGGCTAGAACATATAGTAGTCAGCGGTAGAGATACTGAAATGACATTCAAAAGTCGACTGAAATGACCCAATATTCATCGTCAATAAGAATAAAAGAACCATTATGAAATGAGTGTGTCTGCTCCTTTTTAATTACGTTCAAATAACCATGGAAGAGCGTTGCAAGATTTACGATAATTTAATGAGATTATCTTATCCAATGCAAATTTCAACTTTAATGAGATTCGGGAATTTACTTTATTCGTTTAAACAACATAAACATTATAACTCAGATTACTTTAAATTTCAACATAACTCTATGTATATTCTTCCATTAGATGATAATATACACACACGGAGATATCGATAGATTAGACTATCTGATCTTGATAAACCAATTTCGTAGATAATATATCGCTCGTCCCATTTATCCAGAGAGGAGTGAAACTATGACGCGGAAATGATAAATAGACGATTATACAACTTACTATGTTATGCGTAAAAATCGCATCAAAGCAATTTCATTTAAAAACCCTTGCGTTACAGTTTATTACATTCCCAAGTTGACATCGTTGGAATCCCACCAGAAAGCATTGGGCCTTCGCGGTTGAATAGACCAAATTCGAAAATATTTACACTCAATGATTGTCACAGGGTAGACATCCATCCCAATTCTATAATTAGCTCACATTTTCTGGCAATATTTTGCAAACGGTCGAAATAGGACGTCGACAGTCCCACGAGACTTCTTTGGTTCTTTATTTTTAAGTTTATGCAGGTCATTTAAATTGTTCCTGGATTTGAAAAGCGTTCTCTTCCTTCGCTGCTATTATTATTTTAGCATTACTCACTCCCAGCATCGATCTTATGACAGAAAACGTTTACCGTAATCGTTCAACATACAAATGATTTCAAGACACTAAATATATGACTAATACGCAACTTCAAATATTAACAAATAAATCCAAACCTTCGCGTAATTAAATAGAAACGAGATCATTAGACAAAAAAATAAAAAAAAAACGTTCCGTCAATGCAATATGAATAACTCCCCCCCCCCCTTCCATATTGATGTAGTTTACAAACGACCTTTGTAAAACAGTCAGCCTTGAACACCAAATGGGCTTATCTTCCTAGCCTAGTTTCTTTCTTTAAAAATAAAAATTCTTTTTATTGTTTACAATGTAACACAGGCGAGCCTTGTTCCGTTTCCGTTTTTTCCCCGCCAATTCCGCTCCAATTTCACACCCATCCGATATTTACTTGAATGAAACACTTCTGTTTTAAGAAACTCTCCGCGATCTGTACGCCTTCAGGGAACATAGTACAAATTCAGAGACTATGAATGAATGAATATCTAACCGGGATACATGACAACACCACCACCACCACAACTAATGCATAAGTTGAAATGAACATTAAAAAATAAAAATCATCCAATCTTTTAATGCTCTTCAAATTTATGATTTCGCGATAAAAAGTAACTTGGCCATGCTTTCCATCATATGTAGAGAAATGGTGATAGACATGTCGTCAACAATTACATATTTTATTAAAATTTATATTTCTGTATTTTGTGAATATGCTATATTGTGATACGTGGGAAATTTTCTGTACCGATATGCAGCCTGAAAACTGCCAGTCAAATTTTATATTCTTTTACATGCATGTACAATCTCTATAGTTAATTTGAAATTTAAACAAGACAGCATGTGACAAAATGAAGTAAGGTTAATATGTGGCGAGAAAGATATGGCCGGTAATATTCAAAATTTAACGAGTCAATTTTTAGCAAAATGCCCATTGACGCATGGTATCACAAGCGGACCACTTAGATTCGAGAACAAACGAAAGTGTTCTTTGTCGGCAATTCAAATACCAATGGGCCGGACATGTTGCCAGAAGACAAGACAACAGATGGACTTGTACCCACGAAATGTTAGAAGACCACGACGACGACCCCATCCTAGATGGAGTGACGAAATCGGGAAACTAGTAAGCACCAAAGCCCAGCAGTGGATTGATAAACGTTGAACATGATAATATAAGGGCACTCAAAGTTTGTGATATCACTCAAACCCGTCATTTATACAAATGCCGTCATAACCAGTTACAATACGAAAGCAGAACACAAAAAGCCTTGTCACTGTTTACTAGGTGTTTGGTCGTTATAATACGTTCTGCAATACAATATAGTATCACGAAATATCTTAATGCAATATAAGGAACCCTGATTTATAAGTATTATCGTCGACACACGATTACAATACACCCAAATCAGATGGACTGACAGAAAGCGAAGTTTTATTACCAAAAACAGGGCGAAGAGAAGGACACGTTGGGTGTGTTTTAAAACCATAATCAGGTCGGGCAATTCAAAACAGAGTATCCGGTTATGTTTAATAAAGGACCGACCGATAACGACGACATGTAAACACAGACAGCAAACCATACGAAATGGGGAAGTTGCATGAAAATTTTAAATTATTGTTTTCAATAGTATTCGTTATCAATATCAAGGAAGTGTAATTCGTTTGTGAAAAAAATTTATAGTTATTTTTAAAAAAAATGTTAAAGTTGACACCACAAGAAAACGATACGTCATAGCCTGTGAGTAATATGATGTCACTTGCCTGCTCCTTACTATCATCGACAATGGTTAAAGCTTACAGTCAACAATGCTTAATAATCAGATCGAGCTTCACGTACACATAAAATCATTGCGTTTGATGGAAAGTGACGTCAGATATCGTTTTTGTTGGGAGGCGTGGTTTCACGTTTTTAGCGCTAATTTTAATAGGTTTCTTTAATATTTCGAATAAATTTAACAACGATTTCGTATTCAGCATAACACGATCTGTATGAAATAGTGCTTTAATTTGTAAAAAAAATTCCATGCAACTTCCCCATTCTCAATTTTCAAAGCGCACGCTATAAATACACAATAATTGAGGTTTCTCTATCCCACGTTTCTTGTTTCGGCAATTTTTAGTATCACACTCCAAACAGAACGACTTACAACGGGGAAATTGGAACTATTCAAAGAGTGAAATAATTCAAATGCGACTCAGCAAAACAGCCAGAGGCATTTGTAAATCTATAAAGCAATTTTATGTTCAATTTATTTTAATGACGCGATACAATTATGGGCGAAAAATAAGCAAAAGCCGTATAATGATTTTCCTGGTAAACAACTATCATACAGTAAAGGTGTATTTTAATTAATGGACGATAAAAAGTATCGTTATGGTAACTTCAAACGACATAGCTCGATAGAGTGGATATTTTTAAAGATAAACCGGGTTTCTTTAACAACCATTAAATAGCTGTTTCGCCACCCACTCACTGGTTGGAATCTCAAAAAACTGTTGATTCTAGGAAAAGTCTATATGAAAATTAGACTTTGTTTTATTTTTCCTTCGAGGGCTTCAGTTGTGCTCATGTTGTGCAGACAGAATCACATACGATAACGAACCAAAAAAAAAAACGTGAAAACTTTGCGGATCAAAATAAAAATAGAGATTTATATTAAACAAAAGAGACAATGAGATACTTCAGGACTTTAATAAAGCTTCGTTTTAAAAGTGTTTGGCAAAGCGTACCACAGTAAAAAAAGATGGTACTTTTTGTTTGTCCCCACTCCCCCAAATACTAAACAAAATTTATTTGGTTTGCTCTTATGCTCGATTTACTTTAGACCAACAAAAGCAGGGGTCGCGCTGCTGATCGCCACATTCGCCAATACCCCCCCCCCCCCAAAAAAAAAACAACACGAAGTGTAAAAATAAATAAATCGTCACCATAATCTTTCCTATTGCCATTCTCAGCTTAAATTACTCCTAGGGAGCTTACAATTTTCCATTAAATGGTTGTATGATGTATTGATTTATCTTTTGGAAGTCACTGTACGGGTAATTTTATAAGCCATAAATGTTGATGTCATATACAACTTTTTCATATTTATCAAATAACGCGTTTGACATAACAGTTAGGTTATGTCATTTTCCGACGTTAGGCGATTGACACGTGCATTAGTTGGCCTCAGTGTTATCAACTCGGCGGATTTTCCGTTATATTTAGTGGATTTACCCTAAAAATTATATAAAAATCCGCTAAATTTAGTGTATTTATTTTCATTAGTACAACTGAATTCGACTGACATTTTACTCGGTTTTAGCAGGGGAAAATTGTTTGAGTTGGCAAAACTGTGGCTAAAAATATACAAAAGTGGCTATAAAAAAAACAAAAAAAAAACAAATCCAGACCCAACCCTGAAAAGGGCACCTGTATGAAATCAATTTATGGCAAAGGATGTGAAAAATGTCAACGTAGTGATTAAGTCAATAAAGAGCGCACCATATCATTGACACTTGAATTACCGTGCCAGATGGGTCCCACAACAATTTACGAATCCCATGAGGATCACAGGAAAACTGTTTGTCAACAAACCCTCAACCAATATCGTCGCGAAAGGGATCAATTCCTTGTGAATATTGCCACTGGAGACGAATCAATCGGAAAACAGGAAATTCGTGGAATATCGTCAGTGGGTGTAAAGAAACTCGTGCTCGCCATGAAATTTACACGAAATTTTTGCCTAAGAGAACGATGGTTAATTCCGAAAGGTATTGTGAAACTCAAGCACATGAATGCACAAAATCAGGCCTGAAAAAGAGGACGGCCCCCCCCCCATACGGAAACTCAAGCCCAAATTGCAGTTTTCAAACGATGGAAACTGTGAATAAGACTGAACTTCATACTTGTTCTTCCATACCCCTCTTTATAGCCCAGATTTAGTTCCTAATAAACTGTTCCTAAAACTGAAAGAGACGTTAAAAGGTCAACATTTGAAGTTGCTGTGCCCAAATGGATCAAAAGCAACCAGAAACATTCTTCATGGACGGAGTGAAAACGTGGATAGCGCGTTTGGAAAAATATTTAGCAGTTTAATCGTGACTATGTTGAAAAATAAGGTTGTAACGTTTATTTTGCCGGAAACTTATTTTATATCACTGGAGACCTTGATTATCAATCAATCATCGCATTTTTGCTTCATTTTGCCGTTTCACTCATGACGCTTAGGAAGAGACAAAAAGCGCGGATTTGTTGGACTAATATAAAACAAGCATTAATTCAGATCAACCGTCGGCATCGCAATTTCATTAAAAACATTTGAATGTCCTTACGAGCTTCGTTAAAAACAACGGGCAATGCCTTGGAAGAACATTATAGAACGCAGAAAGGCTTGCCGTCATCTTTAAGCGGTGTATCTAATCGCACTAACCACAAATCACCCAATGTGAAAAGAAGTAACCCGCACGAGTGCGGGGGCGAAAAGGCCTATTTTCGTTTTCACTTCTAATATCCATATTCATATATAATCAGTGACGCCGGCAGGAGATTTCTGTTTATCCAATCTCCATCGATGGCAATAATCGCGCCGTTGTTTGTTTAGCCTACTTTTGCGTCTTGCGTTTCTCTCTCCCCGTGCAAGAGCAGCAGCAACAGCCCCAACAATCGAGTGAGAGCGTGCACACAGAGGCCTCGTCACGTGGCTCTCCTCCCAATGCGTGTCAAGGACACTAGATGGCCTACTTGGACTGAGCGATGGGCTTTTGTTCCTTAACCATGAATCATCATCCCTCCATCCCCTTTCCCTTTCAATTTGCATCACGGTTTCTTGCGCTCTCACTCTCTTTCGCCCGCTGCCTTTTAAGAACTCCCAACTCCTTCAGATTGCAAAATGACTATTTTCTCTTTCTTTCTTTCCAACTACGCTCCTCCCTATTTTTTTTTTTTTTAATTTCAAAATTTTTCGCCATTTTTTAATTAAAAAAAAAAAGTTAATAATAATAATAATACTGTAGTAATAATAAAATGTAATCCAGAAGGCTCTTCCAAGAATGAAGCACGAACAGTGGCGCATATTTAAATACTTCCGAATTGATATATCACCTGCTTAAGTAACTTCTGCAAAACACCTAATTGTCAAATCTAGGACAGTATTGCGTGACAACTTTTATTAAGTATTTTAATCCAACAAAGTCAATTCATTCAATTAAATGCCAATCTCTGTATCCGTTTTTATTTTATTATTATTATTATTTTTTTTTTCTTCTTTTTGTATTTTTCCCTCTTAACCTTTCGCCCAATAGTATCGTGCATATACACCCGACAAAACTTTTTCAACGCATAATTTTTTTTTTTATTGCACAACCAATCGCTATGCAATGAACGCTTAAATTCCATTCTTTCAGGATGCTGAAGAACACCTGGGAGCGCGGGACTGTTTCGATCATATAAGCGCCTCGGGATATAATATACTTCATATACCCATTACAAATCCACAAGAAAATTCAACATACTTATTTTCATTAAAAAGCCCGTTGAGAATGCACGGTACTGCATTACAATAACGATATTAATTAAAAGCTTCGTCCCGACACCCAACTCAAAGTACCAAAATGTTAACTTTAACCACCAATTTGGCCATGTTCCAAAACAGATAGGCCATGTGCGCCTATTATAACTTTACTTACTTCTGGATGCTTTATCCAAATCTGAAGTCAAAATCACAAAATTCGAAAAAAAATTGCAAACAGAACGACCGACTTCGCAAATCCTGTAACGATGTTTTTAACATCACTGAAAATCCAGTAAACCAGCGTTAAGAAAATAGGAACAAGCAACAGGTAGCCACAAAAACACAGACAGACGTTAGCCGTAAAAGTTTTACTTTTTATTGGTCGTAAACAGATAACAAATTTTAAATTTTGTATCTTTTCTAATATCTCCTAAGCAGCTGTTGTACAAAATAGTAAAACTGAGAAAGTACGATCATAATCGAGTGATTAGGCTACCTTTGGACATACAATTTTGCTACTATCTACAATTTTCGTACAAACAAGCTAAGTCTATTTTCGTTTTGGACATAAATTCCTCTTTCACCTGACCTCGTTTTCGCGTAGTAATCAAACGAGGCCCGGCGATAATAATAATCTTTCTAACTAGGAGGATAAGAGTGAGTCTCGTGCTGGCATTTCGATTATCAATCATTTGCGTTCATCTCCGGCAGAAGGAAAAAAATGAAAAGAATGGCGTGACCATTAGTTCAAAAAAAAAAAAACTCCTCTTACACCCTAACTCTCCATTTCACCACCCCCACAATCTTGTGGCTTCCATGGACTCGCCCGACGAGAATACCTGACTCACTGACAGGCCAAAGTAATCGCTCAATTGTACATGCAGAAAATAATCGTGACAAAAAGGTAACATAAACAGCAGATGGTCGTTACTACATTGTAAGATAAATAAACATGAATCTATCATCGAATTTGATTCGTCTTTAATCGGCTTCTTGCGCAAACGCAAGCACCAATTAACCCTGTCCACGTGTTTCGAGTTTTTGTTGAAAAATGAAGGCAACGAAAATTCCCGCTTAATTCGCGCATGTTATTGGACGTGAATCAACCAAATTCAACAAATATGGTTTATTTTGTAAATAATCATCAATATTTTTCGACAATGGAATCAAAGCAAGTACAGTCGGGTGCAAAATAGTTGAGCACGTGCACAGGTAGTATACCTGCTACCCTATTTTCATTCAAAAGGGACAGGTCCAGTCTAATCTGCCTTGACTCTCAGTGAAAGTACCTGATTTTGCAACCAATCAACACCCGGTAAGCTCAGTTCCTACGGAGCAGGTAAAAACCTTTTTCCACATACTCTTGCCGCATTCCAAAAAGCATGCAAAACCACGAGTCTTTTTGCACCAGAATTTTTGGCGGGAATTAACAACTTGCGGCGTTCGCTTTTAAACGAGTTAACTTTAGATTCTACACAAATCGACTGCAAAAGTTTGAGCAATCTTTTAAAATTTCGCCAGAGTAATAAATAAAAGTAATAAACAACAAAAAAGGAACTTTCCAAAGGATCTTTGCGTGAGGAAGCTTTCATTTTTTCCAACACAAGAGGCAATAACTGTTAATTCACTGAACCGTTTTCCTATCTTTTCTCTCTCTCTCTCTCTCTCTCTCTCTTTCGAATCGCAATTTCCGCGCATTTTTCGGGTGATGGTGGTTCCGCTTCGGTCCACTTTCACTCTCTCCTGAGTTATGCACGTGACCTACAATCCCCATAATGGCGCCTGCAATTACACGCCGTTCTCTACTTTTGAGGAGGGGGTGAAAAGAAACGATAGAACAGCCGATACGATGATGACGCCATTTATTCACTCGCTTTCTCTCCCTTTCTATCGCTCGTGCCGTGGGTAAAAAAGTGTGTCAGTAGTTCCAAGGTGAAAGTGAGACCAGGTAAGCAGGATGGCCGATAAACCGATCGAATCGACGGTAGCGGCAGCGCATGGCAACCGGGCTGTTCCGTCATCCTCCTCGCCTCCCTTCTTCCTTCTACGCTTATGCAACAGACAAGATCTCGACTGAAACGGCAATTATTCTTCGTTTTCACTTCGACAGAAATCAGAGCTGCGGAAAGGCAGGCACGCAATCTAACTCTGCCCCC
>JAHWFO010061741.1:692595-719002 GCA_023313115.1 Rhysida immarginata | reverse complement strand
TTAAAAAAGCATCAAAATAATACAAATTAAACGCCACTTATGAGAACAACTCTATTTACATAATCCATAACCAGGTCGCTGGAGAATTTTTAGCACGAGAAAGGGGTGAGAGAGAGAGAGAGAAATGAAAAAGGGAAAGCAAAGTAGTATCGAAAGTGTTACAAGGTCGAAAGAGACCGAAATTATATACAGCAATTCAAAATCGCGACTTCAAAATAAAAATAATTATTATAAAAAAAACCGCGCAATGATTTAATTTAAATTCCCTTCCTATTTCCACATTCAAAACAGACATTCTTGGTAAAGTGGGGAAGAGCGATTAATTAAACTTAATTTACACCACACCGCTGCCTTATTTACAATCTGCCATTTATTGGTGCAGACAATCCTCTCTATTGATGCGAATTCACAGTTCTTTTTATTAAAACAAAAAATCAGTATATTTTCCCACCCGTTTAATCGCTACCACTATGTTTACGCCAAAAATATTTTTCATGTTGTCTTTTTTTCTCTCTCGTCTTTTCAATCCTCCTCTTATACTGAACAATTTATTTTTAACACCAGCCACCACCATCCATCCTTCAAAGTTATTAACCTCAGCGGAGGGGTCTCGCTTGCACTTTCTGCCTTTACTGTCCCGTCTCAAGCCAATCGATGGAGGAAAAACTTTCAACGAAGACGTTACGTCATTGTGACGTCACAACCAAACCGAGACGTGTGGGAGGGGACAACGGAGGGGCGTGCTTTCAACAAACAGGAAGAGTCCAATGGCTTTGGCAACTGCTGGCAACGAGAAAACAGACAGTTTGCTGAGCATCGAACCATCGCCCACATTCACTTAACTTAGTTTGAACAACGTATTTAATCTAAGGAAACTGCCTCCAAAAAAGAATCTGAGAAACGTTCAAATTTGGAATTTCTCCTCGATCTTAAAGCACTACTGTAATAGGGGGGGGGGGGGGGGGGGGAAGCCTTGTCTGCTTTTCGTAAAGTTGATAAGAAAAGCTATAAGCATCAATAACAGCTAAGAAAAAGAAGGAAAAAATCAACAACAATGCGCGCATTTTAAAGAGGAATGATAAATCTCTTGACATGGTTTAGGACTGGTTGGTCCCTTCAATAATGAATCCTGTAAAGAACGCTCTTTTAATTTTATTTACCAAGCACGAGAGGTTATGGTAGCCCTCCTCTTTCTTCAGCACGAACGAGGCTATAATGAAATGCGAGAGTTTAATTGTGCCCTATCAAAGGCGATCGAATTACGGTCAGAACGAAATCAATTTCCGCTGAATGGGATCTGAAAGCAGTACATTATTCACCAAAGAAAAAAAACGAAAGAAGCATTATGCGCGACAAACTGTCCAAAGCAGTTATCGAAGCGAGATGAGCAATCCTAACTTTAAGGCTTATTTGAATGTAATAGATTGAAAAATCATGTCAAAATCCTCGTGAACAAAAGGCCAATGCCAAACTCCATTCGCGAGACCAATGCGAAATTTAAAATGACACCGTGCAAGTTATCACTGCGGAAAACCATTTATGCAGTCATAAGCGCGCGGGGGCTGGGGGGTTGTAAGGAAGGCGATTTCTTTTATTAGATTTACATACGTCTCCCTTTATAGATAATTTCACGGGTTGTTTCCGCTCCATTTGTAGGTCGACACTTCCGTTGAAGTGATAAACAAAAAGACTAATCAATGCTTTATCCTCTTCAGGGTAGTATTCGAGAGCTGGGTTCACAGTTTTATTTTCTTTACTATCAATTAAACTAAACATATCAATACAACAAAAAAACTTCTCAGCAAACCGAATCTAAGAACATTTATCCTATGGAACACATTCCTTATTTGGTATACAGGAGATTGTCACTAGTCTCTTCCTTTCTCAATTAAAACAATTAAAAAATAATTAGCTTCAACTTATTAGGGGATCATTCTGAAGTACAAAATTATCTGGTTAGTATAACTTAGGAAGAATTTTTTTTTCCAACGTAAGTCTGAAAACCCTAAATCCGTTATGCATTTCCATCAACGTGGAAGCAGAGAGACGGTCAAACAACAAACCATAGTAACAACCTAAACCCTGAATGTAATTATTTTATTATTATTATTATTATTATTATTATTATTATTATTATTATTATTATGATATCCTATTGCGTCTTCGTCGGACAAGGAAACAAAACAACTAGGCTATCATCTTGAATTTGCTGTGTCACGGTATAATGAGCGATCATTTTGTTAACATGATAATCGTGGGTAGAGCATAAAGGCATATTACAGTACAGTTAAATATTATGTCGCGGGTTTCGAATGAAATGAAGTTCCAAAACTCAAAGGAATTAAACGGGAAGATCTTTCTACAGTAAATATATAACATGACAGGTTGTTCGAAGCGATACTTCCTCGTTGCTCTTTGGTCTTCACCACTGACCAACCAAAAAGAAATGCAATACATCGGAAAATGTCTTAGTTCTAATGCTTTATATACTTCTTTTAAGTTATATTTAACCATAATGGACTTCAAAAGTAGACAGTCGATCCAAATTGCAAGTGCATGTAATAGAGGTGTATCTGTCGAGGGAGAAAGCCACACAATATTCACAGATCTAATATAAGCTAATTTTAGGTGCGTCTTCACAGATCTTGGAGAAGAGGGACAAAATGAGGCTGCATAGCTCATTTTTTTGGGATGATCTTTGGTTTGAGAACTGTTATAAAATCGTTTGTTTATTTTTGTCAGCAACTGTTGAATCTTTTAATTAAGTATCTTAAACGATTCAAGGCTTTAATAAGTTCATCGTTGCGATACTATAGTTTAACCGGGTGTCGAAATTGACACCTAAGATTTTATATGAATTTGTGTCTTCTGTCCTGTCATTGGAAATTTTTAGTATAGAGAACGGGATATGAAAAAAAAGTGAGGAAGTAATGAAAATATTATTTTTCCTTCTTGCTATAGTTCTCCAAACATTTTGCAGCATTGAGGGGAGCTGCAAAGCACAAACGGTTCCGTGTTGGGGAAATAAACTAGGGGATAATTTCAGCAAAAAAAATTTATGGGGGATAAAGAATAAATACTGTACTAAGGAGGACAAAGTTTATATCCTTTAAATTATGGAATATATGTAAATCCTTTAAATTATGGAATAGCAACGCTTCAATTATTAAAAGAAAATTAAAAATCTCGTTTATTCTTTTATAATTACACCACATACACCATAAAACCTACAGGTTAACAGAAATGAGAAAGTCGACATCTATTCATTCGACTACCATTAAAATCACCATCAAGCAGATACATTTAACGTCGTAAAAATAATGGAATACAAAGTAACATTTTTTGTGCTTTACAACCGCATCACGTTTTTGATATTTTTCTACGTTGAAAATGCGCATAATCGACCGAGTGAACAAAAATCTTTTCCAGCTTCAAATTGCAATGCTTTTATTAATATTATTTAAATTTCACGAGTACGTGGGGAGGGGGGAGGACGACTATCGATCATTCATTTAGCAACAACTTGAATAAACAGCCCGTATGAAGTGAAAGCATTAAACTGGTCGCTTTTTCTTAATACGATGTATTCATCTCCTTCATCAAGTTTCCCTAACCACGACAACAATGTCATCACTGTTAACTGCACCTCCTCTCCTCGTCTATATAGTTATTTATTTATTTATTTATTTATTTTAAAAATTTTAAGCAGGTGAACGGAAACAAGTGTTGGCCACGAGTCATCCACGCTTTAATCACACGTTTGATCTTCAATCGAATTAGCTGTTCTATTTTTTATAATATTAAAATAATTTTTTTCATGGTCAGAAAATTGAGAAAAATCGCCTAGCAACACGTAGAAGGGAGTCAAACGCATAAAAAAAAAACTATTTTTTGTTTAATTTTAAAGATTGATACCATAGATAAACTAGTTATTACAATAGATGTAAAGATTGTTGAAAACGATCAAGCAAAATACAAGAACAAGACAATGAAGAACTACAACAACAACAACAACGAAGATTTACAAAGACAGGCTAACATATGATAGTTCATAAAGAAAAATGGAGATCGATTGTAAGAAAAAAACAAAACAACAACAACACCACCGTTTTCATTTTCCGGTTAATTTTAATCAATTTTTAGACCAGTCGCATGTACTGTATAACATTATTACATGAAATAAATAATTTCCGCCACATTGTAAAATACTGGAAACGACTAACACACAAAAAATATAAAATCTTTTAAGAACATCTCAAGAATGGTTAATGAGGGTTTATCATATTCCAAACCTCAAATGTTTAACTATTGATGAAAATAGGAAAGAAATCTTTATTAACAACTTTATTATTATTATTATTATTATTATTATTATTATTATTTTTGCTCTTCTAATTTAGCGAAACGAATGCATTGTTTTATATAGACATTTGCTAGAATTACACGCATTTTTAATTCAATTAGACTCCGGGTTATTTGCTATAGAAACGACTGCAGAGAAGCCACACTTCCGAGTTCGCGTTAGCCTATTGCTTTCAACAACAACTCATTATATCCATCTAACCATACGAGAACAACATCTACTTCCTCTCCGGTACTATATAAAAGATTAAGCGCTTTCTTAATAAGCACGTACTATTTTTTCGCTATATATAAAATAATATTATAATAATCAAATTCATCAGAAAAAAAAATTTGCTAGTCTCCCCACTTGAACAAGCAAATGAAAACGGAAAACAACTCGGTAAAAATGAACTTAAATCCAAATAGAACTTCATTTTCGGTTTCAGTTTAAGGTGTTTATATAGCTATATACTATTATCCTCGATATAATGTAAACAAAAGCCCCTGACCATTCACGTGCATTAGTTCTACGCAAGAACCTTTACATTAATAAATACGTCGCTGGCCGTGATAAAAAAAAAAACAAACCCCCAAATTTATGGCTTCTTCATATGATAAAAAATAATAATAGGAACCATTTTTCATGCATACGAAATTTCCAACTTTTTTTTTTGTCCAGAAAATAATTACATTTCTTTGGCTAAGAAAAAGCTACACCAAATTTCATTCAAGTAAACACAGGGACTTTTCCTGCAACTTTCAACACGCACAGTTATCAAGAGTGACGTAGCAAGCAAGAGAGGGCTCTTTATCTTAAGCATTTAATCAGCAGTTCAGTCCACTTTTGAGATAAAACCCGAGCTCTTAATATTCTTAGACAAAATTTCCGTTGGGCCAGGATTAATTTACATTTCACATTTATTTTTATCGTTGTTTACCCTAAATCGACAAAATTTCGGAGGAAACGACATCTTTTCCCTCCCTTCTGCTGCTTTATTTTAAGAAATTGTTTATGAAACAGAAAACTTTTGTTTAAAAAGAACAACAGAAAACTTTTAATCCATTCGAGGCCTCCTAACTTCCTAGGCATTCTACCAACAAAAATGTTCCATTGGGGGCGCCCCGAAACGATTTTATCGTCAACGACATTAAACACAACGGAAACGTGATAAGCATCTCAAAAGACGATGGAGGGACCGTCTTTAGAGTCCTTTTCAAAATCATTAAAAATACTTAATTCTTCTAAGAAATTAGGATATTTTTTTCATTCGTCATCAGTATCTTCCTTTCACCTAACTCGAATGAAATTCACTAAAGAAAAGAGCGTTTTTAAGTTAAAACAAAACAACAATTTAAAAAAACAAACCTGACAGCGAAATCTAATTCATTTCTATATTTTGGTCAAACATTAGCACCGCATTTCAATCAGTTAATTTAATTAACATGGAGAACTATAGAGCGATGGATTTAGAGAAGGTCGATTAATTGCACGCTTATCTAGATCGCTTTAAATTTTAAATTTCAAACTGTTCTCGGCATCCATTAATTTAAAGCAGCCTGCATATCGTTTTAATCCTCATTTCCGTGCATTTTTATCTCCCAATTCTTATGCGTATAATCCGTTTGAATGATTTCCTTCCGTTCTGTCTGGTCCAGTCTGACTCCCATAAAAGAAGGACTTATTCACTGGCAATAATTACCATGTAGTCAGGAGGGATAGCCAGAAAAACAGAAGAAAAAAATTAAAACTGCACCCTTGCGATGAAAGCAAGAAGGAAAGAAAGAAAAAGAAAAAAAAAAACCCTGACCCCAAGCCCTTTTCCCCCCACTTTCCCTCCCACGTAACAACAAAAGAAAAAACAAAACTGCCCCTTTAATATTTTGCATAGGTTAAATAGTAAACATTTATTGTAGCATTAATGCAGTGAAATAAAAAAAGTTTCTAAAGAAATTTCAAAGCAAAATTCTTCGGAACAGACAATCCAAAACTACAAACGAATAAATATCAGCATTTATCATTGAGTCATTCGCGCCATCTGCTCATCAGTTTATCAGTTTGTTTATATATTTTTAAATAATAACAAACAGCGCTTTATATGGCTCCCTTTCTGCCTATAAACTTATGTCAAGGCATTTGATGGCAAATTCAAATTATTCCCTATTGTTTTCTGCTGGCCTATTTGTAAATGCCAGGCAAATAAAAATTCAAAGCAAGTAGAATAGGTGATAAGAAAGTTACACTGTATAAATTTATTTCTACTGTGTACTATCTATCGAAGAGATGATAAAACAATATTCACCACTTTGTGTACACTTTTACCAAGAGCAGCCTGACTACGTCGGATTAAATTTCGGTTAATTATAAAAAAAAAGGGGGAGAATTGTTTTGCATGCTTTAGTGGATTGCCAAGTAGAAAAAAATAATAATAACAGAAAGTCACCATAAAATTGCTAAACTAGTAAAGAAGCAATTAAAAATATGGCTACTTTTTCTGTTCTTTCTTCTTCTTTTTTTTAAACTTTAATTCATTCGGCTTATCTTAATTTGCTTAACTGTTGCTTGTTATTTCCCATTAATAAAAAATAATTATTAATAGCGCTGGAATAAATTATCAGATAATTATTTCTAATGTAATAAAATATTAAGGGGTTGTTCCTATCACTTCAAAAGTGGGTCACTCGGTGATAATAAAAAAAAAATGTCCCACTACCATTTCACTTTAGCAATCGCTGCATTTTACTCCAGTCAAGGTTAAAGCTATTACAACTATTTTTCCCGTTTCTTCTACTGTGTATTCATTAATTTTATTCCCCTACAATAGGATTTTAAACAAAGCTCATGGAGAATTTTTCTCCCTCCACGAAAATCAGAACAAAATCTTAACATTTAATAGGGGGTTATGAAGAAATTTAAGAAAAATAGATTACATTGCTCAAAATTTGATTTGTATTCCCTCTTCCCTCTCGGTGGTCACGTCACGCTTATCCCCAGTGGTCTATGCCTTAACAACGCTGGCTTCAATTTTGAATCACTCCTGCTGACAAACTTCCAACCACATTATGATATCAACCGGATTCTTAAATAGGTTTAACGATAACAACACTGTCATTTAAATCTACATTCAAATCTAACTATTATACTCTTAATTTTAGAGTTTGAAATAAACTTCAAATTAATTTTTTACTCCAGTGAAACAAATTAATTATCATGCATGACAGAGTAATTTATTATTTTTAATGTGGATAAATGAGATATGTTATCAACTAATTTGATGTTATTTCATCTGTTTGAAGAGGTAGTGCATATTTTTTCTCTCATATTTTCAGAACAAATAAAAAAAAATTAAATTAAAAGTTATTTTTTTCTTAAATAATTTTTTCTTGCTCCCCAAGTAATTTTCAGATCACAGGAATGTAAAATCGGGGAATCCTTCCTTCTCTTTTCATAAACTTTCACACTTCACCTATAATCCCGTTCCAAGGACAAGAAGACAAAGCAGGGCACAATTCCCGATAACAACATGAAATCCCATTTCCTACTTCTTTTTTCCCCTTTTAAATTAAGAGAAATTAAAGAAAAATAACATATTTTTAAATATATAGAAAAAATATATTAATTAATTAATTATTTAATTTATTTTTTATTTCTTTTTATCGATTCTGTTATAGTAATTTTCAAAAAATCCACCCCGTCTATTTTCGAAAACAGGGATTTTCATTAGTTAAAAGTCCTTCCCCCCTCCAGTCGTAATTAATTAGCAATCACCGCAACTACCCATTTTGGAGCCAAAAAACAGTGTGGAATGGGATTTCCTTTTCGAATTACGGGGCGCGGATCTCTTGGCACACAACCTACTCAATAATACAATTTAAAAAAAAACAAAACCCAACAACAAACAAACAAAAAGAAACTCACAATTTTATTTTAGCACACGTTTTTCTTAATTCACTAATTACTGGTTTTTCTTAATATCACTATCAGCGCGAATTTTTTTTTTGTAGAACGTGAAAAAAAAAGCAAACTGTTGTATTCACCGTTTGCTATTGGCTAAAACGATCGTGACGTCAGGGATCGAATCAGCAGCTGTGCTTTGCATAGTAATTTTTATTCTATGCCTGTTGATTTACTGCATAACAAAATTCGGCACTTTTATAAGTAAGATTTCCATACATAAAGCTAGCCAGCCAGCTGAAATTAAACACGTACATGAAACTATACTTAAAGCACTGCGATCTTGTCGATTGTTTGCCTACATATAGAGCATGCAATAACAATGCACAAATTATTAGGAGAGATGCCTAATCGAGGCAATGGCAAAAAACGTCAATAGTAACCAATATTCTATGCTGAGACCGAAAAGTAACAAAAATTATCTTATCAATGGGAAAACGTTCAATTACTTGTAACTTCATTGCTTTTGAGAAATCAAATTTAATGCAAAAGCCTTCTGTAGTTTTCGTGGTTATGGATGACTTTTTCTAATGTTCACTTTCCATGCATGTACATGGCATTTAGATTATTCACTCGCGAGCGTTTTATAAAAACATTAGCAGAGTGACTGTGATTGAAATTTCCAATCCATGTCAAACCGAATCCGATCCTACTTGTGTCGTCATCTTATGGTCAAGGGGCGTTTTCCACTTATCTATCGACAAATTTCAAGTTTGTAGCGATTTCTCTTTTAAACAAGATCTCGTAAAACAACGTTCAACCCATTTGGGTGTATACAAAATGAAAAACAAAATTAAAAATGAGCGAAAAATCGTCAAATTTTTAATGCAACTTTTTTTCAAGTGCTCCGCCACTTTCTACCAAACATAACAAGTAGCGCCATTAGCGACAAAGCCGTGAAACACTGACCATGTGCTAAGATAAAATTCTGGAAACAACTTGATAACATTGACTAGTATAATATTGTATGTCTACCGAATAATAATATTCTAAATGGTCTCTTACCTTCCAGTTTCATGCCGACGTCAAGACACTTTTGGAAGCGGCAGAAGGGGCATCGTTTTCGCTGGCTCTTGTCGATGTGACAGTTCCTCTCGGCGACGCACGTGTACACCTTCTTGTTCTGCACAGTCCGCTTAAAGAAGCCCTTGCAGCTTTCGCACGTCAAAAGGCCGTAGTGGTAGCCGGAGACTTTGTCGCCGCACACGGGACACAGTTCTTCGATGCCCTCCTTGGTGTCGGGAGGCTCCTGGTAGTCGGACATCACCGTCGCTGCGAGCGGCGGCGGCAACGGCGGCGCGGGCGGAGCGAGGGCGGCTGCACCGGCTGCGGGAAAATAGTAAGACATATCCATGAGGAAGGTCGACGACGACGGCGAAGGATTCTCCACGGGATTATGCATGGAGACAAACTTTTACAAATATCGAGCAAAATAAATGATAAGCGTTCGAGTTTAGTTTGTTTCTGTATATTACGTTTGTAAATAAATAAATTAAATGGACAACAACAACAACAACAATAATAATTATAACAACAACAATAAATAACAGTAAGGCAAATCCGATTATGTAGGTTAAAAGTCTTTTCTCTTTAGTATCTCTCTCTCTCCTTAATAATCACTAGCACGGATGGAGAAGAAGACATGACAGGCACTTTCACTTGTAAATCCGTTATTAATGAATGAAAGCGAAATACACTTGTTAACAATTCACAGATACAAAAAAAAAGGCAACAATTCGGCGACGACGGATAATAATTTCGCTACAATCGACGAGAAATAAAGTAACAACGTTAATAATTCCAATACAATTCAATTCAACCAACTCTACGTAAACTCACGAAGGCAATTGAACGTAGTCGATCTAAGGGTTTCTTCATTTTAGACGAAGCTGGCTAGGAACTCTTGTTTCCCCCCAGCAGAAGCAATGCAAAAAGAATCCAAGCATCAAAGGCAGCAGCAGCAGCCACGACTACGACGACGGCTTTATTGCACGCATCGGCCGTCGGTCAGATTAGCCCAGCCGGCAACCACAACACAACACCGCCACACAAAACCGTAGTAGTAGCACGTAGTAAAAACGTTACGTTACGTCCTCGGCTCTAAGGCCAGGCTCGAAATGTGGGAGCCAATCGCTCTCACCCTCACCTAAGTGAGAGTAGGACGCCCGAAAGTAGGTCTATGTTAGAGAAAGCCAGCAGAACCTCTCCTCTCAGACCTACTGACCTACATTCGCTCACTGCCACCAGCAAACTAAGCTACACCCGACTTTCACCCATGGAGAGAGAGAGAGAGAGAGAGAGAGAGAGAGAGAGAGAGAGAGAGAGAAAACTTTTTAATCTCAACCATCGATTCTATCTATAAACCGATGCTCGCGACACATTAGCATAACTCGATCCACGTGCAGAAGAACGCTACTGCTGCTGCACGAACGCTCCATGCAAAACTGTGCAACACTCATATTAATACTCACCATGCTTGCCGCAGCGGAGCTTTTGCAAAGGAAGAGACTCCTCTTCGGCTATGGCCGCCGCCGCTAAGCACTTCGGCTATGGCCACCCGATCACGCCTGCCTGCTCTCCCGTCGTTCGGGAATTCTCCTTCGTTCTTTTCCCCCCCTTAGTCGGAACGCTTACCAATCGCACCTCCGATAACTAACAATGGCGACCGACGAGCTAGCCAGCTAGCACTGGGGAAGGAATTAAAAGGGCTTCACACCGTGTTTTTAATAGTGAGTACACGATACTTTTTCGCTAAAGTTGCCAACGCAGGGAGCGGGAATTGGAACCGAGCTCAGCGATGCTGGTGCCCTCGGTCGTCAACATTGGACAACACACTCCCACAACCACAATCGATACACGGAGAGAAAAAAGTACTGGGGAAACCACAGCGCTTAATTAAGAGTTCATAAAATAAAAGAGCACACAAACTATTTCTGATGTCTAAAAACACTATTTCGAAGCTTCTTATTAAATTTTAGTTAATTCTCACCGGCAACAATGCTAAGAGAAATCGTAAAGATCATTCATTAAAAATGATCACTAACGTCTGCCTCTTAATTTCTATTATTGTATAAAAACAAATTTTAAGTAAAAAAACAAAATGATCAATGCAAATCTCTTAGTTTTTTTACTTAGAAAAATAATCATCAAGTTTAACACCCCCCCTCCCGCACCCCATTATACACATTCACTTTTTATCGAATGTTTCTTATCAAAAACTGACTTTAATCAACTTCATTATTTCTCTTGAAAATTTCCGCTTCAGATGTCGATAAAGAGTTGAAGTAGGAAAATTTTGCGGGTTAAAATAAAAGACGTGAAAAGAGTGAAAAAAAAAATTTAAACTTGATATTCTTATTATCCAATCAATAGTTTAATCATTGAACAGTTAAAGTTTTCCCAGAACCTATTGAATGTTAACCTTTCAAAAGTCATTTTCTCACAAACTCTTTTCGATTATTAATTAATAAATGCATACAAAAATGCATAATTAGTAAAGTTGAAACTATTGTAGTTTTTATTAGGCCGGCTTGCAAATTTCTTTTCTTCGTTCTTTCTAATCAATTCCTTCAAATTGATACACGCACGCACGTACAAAACTTTGCTATTTTTCTTTTAAAACAAATAGCTTGCACTTTCCTCTCTTCTTCCCCAACCCCTCTTTTGTGATATAAAAGTACAATCAGAATTTGGGTTATTTGTCGTTTTTGAACCCTTTGAAACCTCGCCAAACTTTTCCCTCCTCTCGTCGTACTTTCAATCTTTATGCTGCTGCACTACTTGACAAGACTAAAATTAAAAAAAAAATAGAGGAGGAGGAAGAGGGTAAGGCAGAAGAAGAAGGAAAAGAAAAAGAAAAAGAAAAAAAAAAAAAAAAAAGGTTGGAAAAGCCTTTCCCAGCATTCTCCCCCTTCTTTTTTGTCGGGCATCGAGCCAAAAACCCTTTCCTTCCAATCCAACACCAACGGAGTCGAGCTGTTCGCGCCAAACTTTCGAAAAACTTTCGTCCATAAATTACGACCGAGGGAGACTGACTTGCTTCCGCGTCGCTCGGCTCGCTTCATCGGGAGATTTCACATCCCCCCATCGAAAACCTCCTCCTCCTTTTTTTTTTTTTTTTTTTTCCTCCATCTACTCCCCAAATAAAAATGTCGGATTAAAATTAAACGAAAGAGCTTAAAAAATAACGAATAAAGTCCCACTCCCGTGTTATTCGCCATTTTACAAATCAACCCAATTTGGAAGGACGCAATCGTCGTTGCCTCTCAATCCATACATATTCCCCCGAAATACAAACGAATCCTTTTCCTTATTTTAACCACCCACCCACCCCTTTCTGAATGAAAAGAGAAAGTGAGGCGCCCTCTGTCCTCCTTTATCCTTTCAACGCAAAACCAAATCGAGGGGAAAAAGGAGATTCCAACCAAAGAAAAACATTCCATTCTTGGATTTCACTTTTCTCAAGTCTCCTTCGAAGAAGAATACAACATCAGCAAGATTTCAATTCAGTGTTTCGGTATTTAAAATAAAAGGGGGGGGGGGAGAAAATTCATTTCGGTGGGAAAAGCCATGTAAGAAAGACAGAAATTCGCCAAGACACTACTAACTCACGTTATCTAATTTAGTAAATTGAAAGCGAAGGAGTGAAGGAAAAATGAGTTTGAAACCAAACCAATCTCGAACAGTTATAATTCTTTTCAATTTCTAACGGTAAAAGGCATACAAAAGAACTTCAACTCTTTTTTTCTTTTCTTTTTTTTTCCCCTCCCTTCTATACATTCCACATTTTAAAATAAACCAAATTTATGCTTCATACATTTTAATGCATTCGCGTTACACGCAATAAAAGAAGAGTGAACACAATAGCGAGGCGTACATCTTTTTTTTTTTTTTTTTTTTTTAATGCATTGTCTGAAACGATAAGAGGAAAAACGTAATTAGGGATTAACGAAGGAAAAGAATTTCAATATAACAAATTACGTAAACTCCATAATACTCGGTTTCTTTCACTTCATTTTTTCCAACCATCAATTTCCTATGTAAATGCTCCGCGTTGGATTTATTTAGATTAACGATGCATTCAACTTTATTGCTTTGTTATGCTTTCCTAGACCATTGGCAGACACAGGACGAGATGGTACAAAATCTCTTTCATCTCTCAGATAATGTCTAGTACAACATCTGCAATAAAGAACGAATGCCTGCGCTCATCTATTAACAATACAATGGCTGCTTCACTATGGCCAAATGAGATCAACTATTGAGTTCAATGCTGATAAATAAAAGACCGAAAACTGAAAAGGATAGCTCTATGCATTTATATATATCGCCTCCAATTCATCATGGAAAAAGAGCCTACTTCTAGTTGAAATTTAATTTCCATAAAACCAACAGTTCCCATAAATTGTGTAAAGTGAATGCACATTAAACAAAATATGGCGAAACATACGACTCTTCCGAAATAATGATTTTGTCAAGAGCAAATTTGTTTTGTCTACTCTGAGAGTGAACCCACGACCTTTGGTGCCAGTAATGACCAAATCCAAATGATGCCAACCAACCAAGTCGTAAAACGAAGAACTTGTCACAATTGTGAAACAAAATTAAAAAACACCAAAAAAAAAACATTGAGAAATGTATTTTCAGAACTTATCAGAAAGACGAAACTCATTTGGTAAATTGGAATCTTTTATCAAATATTTTTCAAGTTAATTTCTGAAAACCAACCTAATCCTGTGCATCATATTCCTAAGACAAAATGCCAACAATCGATTTGACGTAATCGAATTTCTTTTTAAGACACGTCTACCATTCATAAAACATTAAAAAAGTCTATCGACCTATGTCGTTTTTGCTCTTCAGCTTAATTAACCACCAAGAAACTACGGAGCGGACATTTAAAAAAAAAAAATGATGATTCGTCTAGAAGAAATTCTTTGAACTTATACAAATGCCAACATGGTGCTTTTTCAATTCCTACCTTCATTTAATAAAATCTTTATCCTAAATCACCATGTAATGACGCATTCAAATTCTACGAAACGACGATCTTGCGAAATACATAATTATTACAAGAGCACCGACTTTTATTTTCTTTTATACCCATTAGTGTTACTTTCTATTCCATTTTATACGCAAAATTTATAAATCTGAACTTTCAAACAAAGTACCAAGTTTTACTTATTACTTGAGCAATCTTGTCAATTCTCTCATTGTTTGTCTGTAAAGTCTCTAAATGTCCAAAAGACTCACTCCATCAGAAGCACAAAAGGTAGGAGAATATTTTCCGTCATTATATAATAATTTATCGCGAGAGATTTCATCATGGTTAATACATAAACATACGTTTTTTCACTAGTAAAAAGGCTCGTCATCAAGTGAAACCAATTGCATCACAACAGTTAATGAAGGAGAATGCCGCTATTCATGGCAAAATCGTGCGAAACTGTTTTATACTTCCATTATCAGTCTCTTTTTTTCTGTTACCACTCGAAGGGAACTCAGTAGCCCAGTTTAATATATTTTACCATCATAGCAGCAACAAGGGGCGAAGCTTTCCATTTAAAAATTAATGTTATAAGCCCAACAAAAATAGAAGGGAAGGAAATGATAAATTGGGCAAGACTCCTTAGGTACATCAGATACAGGATAGGTCGAGAATTGGGAGGAACGTGATGTCCTAACACATGCAACGGATTTTACCCCCAACTGTTCGCTCTTTCCATCCCCCAAATTTCTCTTTTTTTTTTTTCACATTCACCAAGGAAGCACCTGCGCCGTCGACGGATGACCGCCTCGTGGTTTAGCGACCAGACCCGAGTTGCAACGGAATTTCTAGCTCCAGGGGATTTGGTTGTTCGTTCGAACGCAACTCGGAAGGGAAAAACTTATTAAAAGAGAAGCATCGCGCTCGCCGAAGGTTGGCTGGTGGAACGACGAAAATTGCAGAAAGCGTGACAACTCATGCTACATGAAAAGGAGGGAAAAACGGACTCACGGTGTTGGATCATAATGGGGGTTAAAAGCACTCAAAGAACTTATTTGGCTTCTGCCAAAGGGGAAAACGAAACTCTTCAGGAGGAAAAGCAAACAATTCGGTATTAAAAAAAAAAATAACGATGAGGGGGAAAATAAGGTGATTAAAGATGAAATCATCTCTATATTAAAATCAAAGTGTTTCATCCTTGCTATCTGAAGTCGAAAAAGGTGAAGGCTTTTGAGGTTGACTCCAATGTGAAGGTAAGGGAATGCTTTCGCATCTGAAGAGGGTGTGGACGTGGAAATAAGAAACGTGACTAGGAAAAAGCTATCTCATATTTAATAAAAACATTTCAATAAGGATGATGCTAAGTAAACCGTTAACACATTAACACAGGCAATGAGCAAGAGATGCAAACAAACACACACTCACATATACAGGCGCACACGCACGCACACACACACACACACACACACACACACACACACACACACACACACAAACTAAACCCGTTTATCCAATAAAAATAAATTTTATAAAAACCAATTCCTGAAGAAGGGGATGATGACATTTACTGCACCGTACGCTTAATAATCCATTAATGTTATTCGAGGTGTCAACCACACGAAGAGCCTAGACTGGAGGTGAATTTCGATAGAGGGAAGGGGTCTGTTGAGGGGGTAGAAAAACGTTAACGATCCACTTTTAATGCCGAAGTCGAGTCACGGGAAAATAAATCAAGGATCAGTGATCCCCAACAAAGGGAAACACGAACGGATGCCAATGATACACAGGTAAATACGAAGAGTATTTAAAAAGAACTTTTAACTTAGTTAGAGCAACTCTCTCTCTCTTTTTTAAATTTAAAAGGGTAAAACGACTTCACTAAGAGAGCAAAATTTGGCAACTTTTTTTGCTAATGTAATATTACGGTTCCAAGGACGTTTCTTCTAGACGAACAAACATCCCAAGATGAAATCATTCGTTGACGAAAGGAAGACAGATCCCTATATGCATTGTATAAGACACCGGAAGAGCATTAAAAAGAGAGAAAGAGAGAGAGAGAGAGAGAGAGAGAGAGAGAGAGAGAAAGACGTTATAAGAATGCTGGCAATTAGCGTGATCGTTTTTGGCTTCCGAGATCGCGGGTTCAGATCTCAGTCGGGAAGAAATAAATTGCTCCGAAAGTGTCGGCGCCTTCTCCAAATCCACTCCATCACGTTCAACGACAGCTCTGGTTCCTTAACGGTAACAGGTTTAAAAATATCAGAAAAAGGCAGACACAAACAAATAAGAATAACGACTGTGCATGCACAAGGGGGAAGCTCTCTTGCGACATATTTACAGAGAAAGCGCCATTCATTCCCGCACAAAAGAGAAGAGCTTCCCTTTAAGAACGTCGTCGCTGACGATCGTCTATTATGTTGCTTTTCTTTTCCATTCCCCCCCCCCCCCTCTTTTTATAAAGTTATTCCACAACAGTTTCGTTCTCCTCATTCACAAATTTTGACTTTTTCTCATTTCCATTTTCTCCCGCTCGCTTTCTCTTTTTCCCCATAAACGAATGCCCTCTCCGTTCTGACAAGTGGATATCGTTTGTCTCCATCGCCAACTCCACACGTCCAAAGTGATTTGTGACCCTTCGATCTTGTACAGATTACGAACAAGACTTCGGTGTAAATAGACCTTTTCTATTTAAGAAAAAAAAAAGCCAGTTAACATGTCAGCACTTAAACTGCCGTCTGCTATTTCACAAACAAGCAGCATCTGACAGAAACGCATAAAGTTCTCTCTCTTTTTTTTTTTTTTTTTTTTTTAAACTACTCGATTTCAATCGCAATTCAGTATCTAAAACGAAGAGGAAAAATATTTAAATTATCTTCATTTTATATTCGCTATAATTAAAACACTGGCTATACATGTATTTCTATCTGGCTACGCCAGTTATTACCAAAAGCGAGTGTATTAAGAAATTGTGTAGCAAACGTCTTTAAATGAAATTTAAAAAATTAAATCACAACTATGAATTAATATATAAAGTAATCAGTTCTGGCTTCTGAAGAACTTTCTGTAAATCCTCCTTATTATATTCTCATTGGCCGGTTGATGACATAGGCCATAAGTAATAAATAAGAAATATTCCAATGTTCCAATATAAGGTAATCATATTAAAATGATGCTGATATCTAATATATCCCCCTGATGCCCTAGCATTTATAATAATTATTTCTTTATATAATTATTTTATTTTATCGAATTAAATGAATTTAATAAAATACTTTTTTTTTTGTTTTTTTTGTTCTCCCATAAATTTTGTGCATAGGCCATATCCATTTTACTGCATCTTCAAGAGGTTTTATTTATTGGATGTTCAGTATAACAACCAAAACTTAATCTAATTATTTTTAACCAATTGAACTGAAAATTAAATTCTTTATGAATTAAAACCAACATCGATTTTGGGTCTCAGGAGGCTAAAGATTTTTTCATGTTAATATCTAATTGGTCATGATGTTGTTTATTTCCTTCAAAATTATATATATAGAATGAATTATATAAAATTTGATTAATTTAAAAATTTCAAATGGACCCCAGGAAAAAATTAATTTGTCAAATATTCTTATAGTGTGTCGAGAATTGTTAACTTATTCCTCTCTTTCTATGTCCAGGATGTTAATATTCATTGGATTTATTAGAAAATTTAGCCTAGCAGGTGATTGGCCTAGTTTGGTAAAGGGACAAAAACAAACATCCATGCCCTCAGCAGGCTTCGAACCCGCGATTCGCTAGTCTGGAGAGAGACAAAATTGCTCCTCAGCGCTCTCGACTAATATAATTTTATTTTAAAAAAAGTTACAAATTTGGTCTAATGCATTACTTATGTTTATAATAATAATTTATTTATTTATTTAACGATTAGTTGTACAACAATACCCCACGGAGTCATGTATGGTCCATGACCGACGAGTTAGACCCCGGGGGTATTACACTAATTAAATGAAACATCAATGGGGGTTAGTAGTACATCTTAAAACCAATAACAAGGTTAGTACTCAAACAATTAAACAAACAAGATGGGCCACAAGACATAGGTGTATAGTCCTGTCAAATGATCCTTGGTGATAGGAATCAAAGACAGACTTTAAACATATCATTTATAGTTTCAAATCGACACCTATGTGTAAGTATAACAAAACAAAATAAAATAAAACTGAAACTGAATACGATAAAATAAAACTAATAATAATAATAATAATAATAATAATAATAATAATAATAATTTATTTATTTATTTATTTATTTATTTATTTATTTATTTATTTATTTAAGCCTTATTTGATTTATCTGCCACGGTGGAGTACCTATGAAATTTGCCGTAGAAAAAAAAAATCTATCATTAAACGATATAAACGAATGAGGAACGAAACGAAAAAAATATTTTTTACATCCAATATTTCACTTTTTTTTAACGTCCCAAAAGTGGCTGCCATTGTGTCTCCATCGGTTTTCCAATCCTTCGCTCTTTTGGTTTTTTTTAATTTCCCTCCCCTCTTCAGTATTGGTGTCAATGTCGAATGGATCGTTTTAAGCCTCCCGTTCGAAAACAAGAGTAACTCTTTTTATCCTCGACTGCTCTAAATACTCTCCGATAACCTACTTTCGCTTTCAGTCGATAGCAAGCATTACAGACAGACGAAGTTAGCCAAAGACAAGCCAAATGCAATTGAAGGGAGGAGGCGGAGGAGGAGGAGGAGGCACCTATTTTCACTCGAAACAACTTCAAACTGTGCTGGCTGTGGACATTCTATTTGATGGTGTAACTCACAGTCAATATGAATCAATTCACCTCATGGTCATCGATTGCAACAATCAATTCCTCTCTTCATCATCCCACCCCAAGCGCACCTTATATTTTCCGATAAATGCAATTAAATTCACTTGGATTCTAATGTTATAGTTCAAAAACATATGTATATATAAAACAAAAACAAAAACAAAAAAAATATAATCGGAGTTAGACTTAAATATGTTTATTATTAAAAATGCACCTATTTGTAATCGACGTGAGGTTTTACCTTCACCGATGAAAACACGTTCTTAATTCAATATTGGTAGAAAAAAATGAGGTTAAAAAATCTGATTTCTACTCAAATTATCAAGTTATTTATTAACGCGTAATAATACCATATTCAGTATATTCATTAATTTATATAAATGTTGAGAAAGTTATACAGAAGTTAAAATTTTGTAGCATTATTGAGGAATGCTAACTGCGCTCTTAGGCAATAATGGGTTATTGTTAACTATCAGTTTTAAATGCTCAATACTTTTAAATCCTAACCCTCCTCCCATCATAAAATATTTCTATACATAAACTATATAACGTACTTCTTTATTTCTTATATGTATTAAGCTTCTGAAGATTCACGAGCAATAGCATTTACAGGGAGATTTCAATGACCAATTGCATTCGCCCATCTACTTGAAAAACCGTAAATACACGGAGAATAATAAAAAAAAAAACCCTTCCAAATTCATGTCACGTGACCCCCTCCCATCATTTACACAACCGCTTCCTGTTTCATGGAAAGGCGCTCGTGCGATCGGAAACAGGGCCTACATCACCGAGGTTTTAGTCACTTTCTCTTACGTAACGTCCTTTCCTTTCTTTTTTTACGTTCTCTTTTCTTTTCAGTTTCACCTTCCTAAATCTTCCATCCACTACTCCTGCCGTCCACCCACAAGCTGTAATACCCCTATCCCTCCTCCTTAAAAAATAAAACACGATTTTTCAATCCATTACCACGTGGCGGTTGGCTGCTCAGCAACATCACCATTATGACCAATATCTCAAGCAGCAAGAGCTTCTGGGAGGTCAGGAGCTCGGAACCTACCAACTATACGCCCACAATACATTATCATCTGATTTATAAAGGTTAAAAATGGATGTAATGCTTGATTTGTAATTATTATTGTTTTTTGGTTTTTTTTTTGGTTTTTTTTTTCTTTTGCTGTTTCTTTTTAAAGAAAAGACAGCCCACGTTTTTTTGTCTGCTACAACTCGATTCTGAAGAACAGAGTCATACCGCATATTTCGAGTGTCTCTGTCGATTATTTAGAAATAAAATCGAAAATTAAATGAATATTCATAAATAAACTACATAATACGACCAAAATTAGTGAAGAGATGCAAGCAACTATTCTCCTCCAATTAAAACTGTACACTCATGACGCAAAAAAGTAACAATTTCATAAGTGTCCTTTTCTATTATGAAAGTATTTTCGACAAATTTTTCTCGCTGGTGATTCCTTTCGAGTTATCTAATTATCTTCTCTTCCTAATTTCGTTCTTCTTCTTTCGCCTTCATATCAGGAGGGGAGAGAGGAAGGAAAACTTATCAAATTCACTTAAATCCACTTCATACCAGAATTTTGATTCCTGATTAATTATTTGACTCCTCGTTCCGATTGGATCCCCCGACCGCTTTAATTTCGCATTTCATCATGTCGCGAACGCGAAGCTCAGAAGCGTCCAAATAAAGTTTATATTCCAAAATTTAAAAAAAAAAAAGTAAAATCTTATAAATGTAGAAGAACGTATTTAAATGCAACAGAATGTGACTATTATTCGACGGAAGAAGAGAAAATTATCGTTCGATTCCTATTTCATAATTCAGTAGAAAGAGATTCGCTTGAAGTGGTGCGCGGGTGGGAATGGCACCGAGAGAGAGAGAGAGAGAGAGAGAGAGAGGAAGAAATTGCCAAAGCATTAATTCCCAATGAGGGTAAAACCATTAGAAGAAACCGCCAACCAGTCGAAAGAGAAAGAGAGAAAGAGATGCGAATGCTTAAGGAGGCAGAATGAATCTCGGCGGTTGCAAAAAGATGAAACCGCAACAGAAAGCGAACGGAAACCGGGACATTTTGGACAAGTCAACGTCGAACGAACCCAATGTTGGTGATTACATTACAGAAACTTCTTTTAATCGCCACAACTTTCTATATTTATTAGAATATTTATAACAATTTTTAAAGCATTAATATTAAAGTGCATCGGTATATTATTATGGAACACTGATACCTTCAGAACTTAACTAATAAGCTGTGATTCTGAAGTTCTACATAGCCATTTCACAATTCACGCAAAATTAATTATTAAATTTTATAATTGAAAATATTCATTTTTTCACTATTAAATTTTAAACAAATGGTATCATTACTCTCTTAAATTAGGAAGCAATACCAGAACATGGTATCAACTGAAGAAAAGTGAAAGAACAATTCTTTGCACGACCGTGGCAAAGTCGAAATTCCCCAGAAAACATCACCTACGATAAACCGCCTAAGAGACTAATGAAAAATTTTAAATACTACTTCAAAAAAAAAATAATATGACATTCAAAATGCTTGTAGGTGAGCCAAACAATTATTATTATTATTATTATTATTATTATTATTATTATTATTATTAAAGCAGCTGTGAACGTTGGTTGCTTTCAATTGTCATTATACCATTTTGTTAAACCATTTTAAAGAACTAAATCAGTGGCTTCTTGCAACTGCTGTTCTTAAAGAACACAATTAGTTCCAGCAGTCGCTCGACTACAATATTGAAGGAAAAGGGATAATTTCCATAACTAAAGAAATAATTAAACCGCAACGAGTAATCCAAAGAATATGCCATGTTCGGATAAAGCAACCATTAGGATGGACAAGAAGGAGATTCTTATTACGGATATGCAAAAGACCATTTCAAAATGTCTTTTATTCCGTAACTTAATAATATTCACTGTCTTTTTCGTTTTGCCGAAGATATCAAATAAAAGAAAAAGTTATAAGAAAAAAAAAAAAAGAAAAAAAAACAAAGAAAGAATGGAATTGCCGTCGCCCCAACAACAATCGGCCAATAAATAAACTCGGTGGAAAAGACAACGATTGCCGTTTCAAGTCTAAATATTTTCCAAGCTTAAAACACACGATCGGAATTTATTTCCATTCTTTTTCGCAGAAACTTCCAGGCAAAATAGATGGTCTTTTGGTTTTTGTTGTTGTGATTTCGTCTTCTACCTCCCTCCTTCTTTTTCTTCCTTTTCTCTTCAACTTCCCTCCCCAATTTCTTTCAATTTTTGGCAAGCGATTCCCTTCGCTCAAGAAGCAATGAGCCTCTTGATACACGATCGCAACAAAAGCCTTCGCCCGAACTTTCTGATTAACTGAAGGGAGAAACTCTTGGACAAGCATTAAAGTTTTGTTTTTCCGAATATCTTTCTCCAAGACTTTTCACTCTTTTATGTTTCACCAATGATTACTCGAAGGGATAGAGAGAGAAAGAGATGGGTGGGCGGGTGGAGGATGGAACAGCGATTGGCACCAAGGCCTTCCCAAAAGGTCCCCCCCCCCCCAACCCTCCTCCCCTCCCCCCCCCCGGCGGGGGGGGGGGGGGGGGGTCCGGGCAACCCCAGAAGCTCCCTCCCGTGCCAGCTGATGGAATTAATGAACCATAGTTGCCGTCGTAAAGACTCAGTCCTCGGTGCCTCCTCCATTAAGATTCAACCGCCATTACCCACAAACCCCCTCGTTTCTGATAACAGACCCCCAACATTTATAACCGAACGACTCTTCATAACTCTCTCTCTCTCTAGTCTCTTTTCATTGCTTACAGCTATATGAACTAAAGAGCAGGAGGAAAAAAGAAAACACCACACAACCAAGATAAATACACAACCACCCATTTAAAATCACATTTTCTTACATATTCTTCTAAAATAATTTAAGTAAGTTCAGTTAATAGCCACCACTATATTACGAAAAGTACAGAATATACTCTCTCCTTATTTCCTTCCTCTCCACATTTTCTTTCCTCAAATGTTTCCTCTGCCTTGATCAGCTGGGTTTTCTAAAAACCTCTTTTTCAATGGTGAAAACCATTTGCTTCATACATTTCTGAACAGTAATAAAAAAACATAATTTCTGAACTTTTTTAAAGAACAAACTTTTTTGAACAGGTTTTCCTAAATTTCGTTGAACTTTACATGAGATCATTACGCGTCCATCCATAAATAATGTAAGAAAAAGTTTGGGGGTGGTACGTGGGGAAATGAACGGAAGTCAAGTTTTCATAAAATTTATGACGAGAACAAGAGGAGGGAGTATTAAAAATCGTCGAAAAACCTTTTATAGATTTTTTAAATTTTTTTTATAGCTTTTCTGGAACGTCGTGCTAAGCTCAATACATTTTTAATTGGCTAGTTCTGTTTTACAGTAACGTCTTCAATTCCGACAGAAGCTTTCACCTACTGAAATGCGCAATAAAGACTATTAAAAAAACAAAAAAAACAAATAAAAGTCCAAATCAAAACACTATGGACATTGATAAAACATTATTATTATTATTATTATTATTATTATTATTATTATTATTATTATATGTGAAATTACGATCAAATTCATGTGAAATAGCTTTTTCTATGTATAATACCATAAAAAGCTTTTCGACTTTCTACCGCCAGATATCTAAGTGGAACAAAATTTAATTGGAGCGCACTCTAAACGTTTAATCTGTAATTCTTTCTCTGATAAATACGCGATTAGTTAAGAATTAGGAAATTTTTATGGCAAAATCAAATAGGCCCTTCTTCCACAAAAGATAAATGAACATCCTCAGTAATTAATTTAATAAAGTGTTATAAAAAATTATACATGTCTTCATCTTATTTTTCGTATAACAATCGTCACAAAGTATCACCAGCCAAAACGTCGATTCCAATATTTCTCCAACTCGCCCAATATTTTACTTACCTACCTTTTCATTTAGCCTCCAAAAAATGTGGCCAATATGCAACACATGAAACACAACCACTTCTTAATTTTGATTAGTTTTTTAAAATATATAATTTATCATTATTAATGATTTGATTAATTATTATTTTGATTCCTATTTTTGATGTTTAGGTTTATTATACTCGCAAAGAGGAAATAAGCATTCTAATGGCACGTAACAAATTTTCGCATCGATAATAAAATGATTTCGAATTGGCGTTCCCCTCCACCTCCTTTCTCTTCAAAACAACTTTTTTTTTTCCACTCCGCTCCTTCTAATTCCTTTATGCTAATAGAGTCCGCAATCGACTATTTTTGAAATCGATTTATGTAGAGGCATCGGGTGTTGTTGCTCCAAGGGAGACAAATCTGGTCTTCTCCCCCTTTGCTCTCTCTCGGTTACTGGGTTTCTGGAGCTGAACCTTGACCCACAGCTCTCAATTCCAATTCCGCTAACCGAACGAGTAAAAAGGAACAGGGAGAGTTTTTTTAATTCTTAATAAAAATAAAAGGGAAAAAAAACCCAACAAAACACTCCCACCATGTCAAAACTGAAATTAATACGTGGCAATAAAGAGAGCATTAATGGACAATATCAAACATTTCGAGAAAACAGAATACTCCTCTTTTTCACTTGCGATAACTCTCTTTCGAGAATAAAATCCACTCGTTTTTGAACTGGATAAACGGCCCGAATTAAAGGTTAAAATATTAACATAGACAAGTTTTTTTTTTTTTTAAATTTGTTTTTCCTTCTTCTAAATATACGTATGTGCCAAATGAAACTTTGACCAGTTTAACAAGTTAATGAATGCTGATAGACAAAGCCGAATATAATTCATTGGGATAATGAATCAAATAAGCACGATTTTCGCCTTACATTTAACGAAGTGGAAATGTCATTTCTAAAGCAAGTTTTGGGCAATTAAAACGTCACCAAGAAAGTAAGGAATGTACAGGGTGCAGCAGTTAAAAATCATACCTCGAAATAAAAAAAAATATTTACTAAATAAAACAAATAAATTCAATTCTTATAAAAATAGAGATTAATTCTTTAATTCGTAAAATTGTTAATGTAAATTTAAAAGAGAGAGAGAGAGAGAGAGAGGAGAGAGAAAAACTTGTTTAAAATCCATCGCCATGGCGATAGAGAAATGTTTACAAAACTAGTTGGCTTTTCCCTCTGTTCATTAAGTTCATTAAAAAGTTAAATAATTTCAAACAATTTTTTTTCCTAAACGACACACCGAAACCAGGACTTATTTCCAGTCTGCATGAAACTATACTCGAATCACAAATTAGTACACATTATTTTTTTTATAATTTTTTTCCCTGTCTCTTTCTCTCAACAATCGAATGTTTTCGTGTCATCGTAATGAAACATCTCTACCACCTTCATTCGTGTCACACGAGTTTTATCAGAAAGCATTTGAAAAAAAGAATGCTTTATTAAAATTAGATAAAATTTAGTAAACTTATTTATGACTGCTCACATATAACAAAGGATAATAAAGTTTTCAAAATTAACTGAAATTATCAAAACTTAGTTGTAATTTAGGCAATTAATGTGAATGTACCGAAACGAGTGCCAATCTCTAATACCTTTCATGAGTTGTTTGGCAGAAAAGCTTTTAAGATGGTTAGTCCTAGCTTTTAATTCTGTCATTATTTAAAATATAAATTAAACACCCATAAAAATAAGGGGAGTGAAGATTCAAAAGTAAATTATTTACATATGATTTGCCTAAATAAATGACAACCAATAAAAATTGTGGTAAACTCGAGAATAAGTTTTCCTCACATTCTAAATACATAAGTGGGGAATCAATCAATAAGCTGGTGTGCAGCTTCTGTTTTTAATTAATGGCCAGTCTTACACTTAGTGAATGAACCAAGCAGCATATAAAGATAATGTTAAGGTACAAACTTATCACGAAACCTCCGTTTGGTTTGCTTCCTGAATATCAATTACGCCTCCCCCCTTCTCTCCTGTCTTTAATTTTTAAAGTAAATACAACATTATAAATTTCAATTAAACCTCCTCGAACAGGAGTTAAGGAAATTTCACATTATATTTTTAACAGGAGAAAAAGAAAAACTTGACTGAAAAACAATGAGGGGGTAGGGTAAAGCCAAGAGCAAAGGTGAAGAAAGGTATATAATCCGTTGAAAGCAATTACAATGTCGCTGAAGGGGGGACCGAGAAATTTAGGTCGAATCGATTGAAAACTACGTCGACTGCAGGCAAGACATACCATAAACATTAATAACATAATCAGTACATAATGAAATTACTCCTTGGCGATTAAAGA
>JAHWFO010061741.1:681525-692495 GCA_023313115.1 Rhysida immarginata | reverse complement strand
CGAGTTCACCTGCAGCAGGCTTTGAGAGCAAATAACACCTGAAAAATAGGAACCATCACTCAATGAGACGGCATAAACCAATCAAAACTCAGCCGGACGAAGGCAATATAAAGCTTCAAACGTGTAAAGTTAGTCATAAATCTCAACGAACTAGTTTTTTTCTTTCGGTTTTTTAATTTTTTATATGTATTATTTTTTTTCCTTTTCTCTCCCACCTTCCATTCGCAATTCTCGTCCTTCACCTTCTTTCGCGCAAGAAAAAATATTGAAGCCGGAAAACTAAACCCTTTATTCATCCCCTCCTCCCATTTTCCATTCTGATGACTTTTCCCTCCGTCTGCTAAATAAAAAAAATTCTCTTATTTTTATAGGACCAGTTTCCTCAAAACGCAATGGCGATAGGAGAGGAATGTCAAGAAATTTCCAAAATGACGAATTCCGTGTTTACCCCGACACCCTCTGAACTTCTGTCGCTTATAAACTCGTAATTAATAAAAAAAAAGAATCTTAAATTATTTTTAATAAATGGATACAAGGTTTGTTTTAATTGTATAGTGAACAGGTATCCACGTCGGAGGAAAATAACGAAAATATATACAAAAAATCTAAGAGTGCTTCAACTCATTGAAAAATTTAATGTCAAAAAATAGACTTGAAATTTATTAACATCTACACATTTTATTTAATAATTATTTTTTATTAATGCAGGTCTGACTAAAGCCATTTATGAAATTCGCATAAGCGCAGCACCTGCAGGAGGAGCCAAGAGGATTATCTCGCTTAATGGCCAACCACATCCGGATCAACTTAAAACCGACTGCTTTTCACTTCCTCTTCTAGTCAGAAGCAACGATATTTTGTGTTTGTTTGTTTGTTTTCAGAATGGATCCAAACTGGAAGAATGACTTAATGACCGCGGTTCCAGAAACCACTTTTGCAACCAACTTTTCTATACTCGTGCACTTCTCATAGGAGCACATACTCGTTTTCCATATACTCACATTTGTTTGCAATAAATATGTGTATTACGTACGTCTTCATTTAGAACGTGTTAAAAATGAAATCTCAAATGACTTAATGAAAAACTTTTGACAACTCTGAATTAATAATGACTAAAACATTTTGGTACAACAGGGAAGTTCTTTTCTTAATAGACGCCATTGCAGTTTCGTTTTAAAGCCAAAATAACAACGGGGAATCGGCCGAATTGCTTTAGAAATTAAGTAATTCTAAACAACTGGACTGATTCTACAATCCAGAACAAAGGCGTCTGCTACGAAAAACTTTAATATACTCCATATATAATAAAATTCTTCTATGGTTTATTCAATTCGTTCTATTCGATTGCCCGAATGAACAAGTGGATATGGTGTTAGATTGATGGGTAAAGATCGCAGTTTTCGACAATCGAACAGTGAAGTGTACATTTCTTCACGTGTGATGAAAGCAGTGCTTTCACGAAGCTCACCCTACCAAAATAAATTCACATGAAATACACTGAAATAGGCAAGAAGCCTGACTAACCCCAGAGGTCTTCCACATTATGACCCAGTTATATATCGCACTTTTCAGATATATCTGGCATTATATGTACCAAGGACCCACGTTTCTCGCTCTCAACGCCGTCATTCTTATAAAATAAGCTTACATGTGGCTGCACTACGAATCTTAAGTGGAACAGTGGTATCCATTAGAATACAATCTTTGAATATTTCTGGTAAGTGTATCCCCAGTTACAATCGGGCAACTCTGCCTAACTTAGGACAAAAAACAAACATATTTTTTCCCGTTATTCCTGCAATTCTTTTAAATGCACTAATCTCTAATCGTTTTTCATAATTTTCCTGGAATCCTTTTCTTCTTATAAGAACGAATATATATTTATTTATGGAGGGAAAAAAGAATTTTCAAGGAATGCTAGCTGCAACATAACAAAGTGGCCAGCTGCAACACAGACGCGAGAAATCGCTCGGAAGGATGCCTTCCAATTCCTCTCGGAGCTAAACTACAATCAAATGCATTTCATTTCAAAACAGGGAAATTCAATAAAACAATTTAAAGAGACAGAGAGGCAAAAAAAAAAGGGTCAAACGGAGAAGAGAGGGCGGGTTCAGTCAAGACGTAGAAATTATTCCCTGTGGAGAAGAGTCAAGTTGACCTTTAACCCAATAACAAGGGAAGACTCCTTGTCGCCCGAGTGGAACCAGGACAATCCCGGTAGACTTTCATCTAGGAAAGGGACAGAGAGATAGGGAGGGTGGATGAAAGGATGAAAAACCGCTTCACAATCGCTCTCCTCATCCCCACCCCTCCCGATGGGTACAAAAAATACATAAAAACAATTGCACTTCGAGAGGGGAACAACAACATGATGTTGGAGACAGTCGTCTACGAATCCCGGCCCCGGTGATTACACAGGCAAAAACCGTAAAAGGAAAAATAACAAAAAAGACACAAACTCCAATTCCCTAAACTAGGACAGTTTGAAATGAGTTTTATTTTTTTATTTTTGCTACTACAAAATGAGGGGACCAATTTCTAAATGAATAAACGCAGGTGAGTAGGCGATATTTTTTCACAATGAAATTATAAACAAGAAAATGAAAACTTAAAACATGATAATTCTCATATTCGTCTCAACTTCGATTTTTCTAAACGTTTCAACAGCGTTGAAAATTAATTAGTACGCCAAAAAATGTAGCAATTGGACACGAGAGGCAGAAACTACTTAAATTGGATCTCGAACTTTATTTTAGGATTTTCAATATTAAAAAAAGTAATAATAAAAAAAATCACATTTTTTACATGAAAACCATTAACTGTAAATTTCAAAAAGATCTTTTGTCAAAAAACGGTTGTAATGTTCTGGATTAAAACATTAAAAATAAAATTATATCTTTAAATATAATCACAAACAACATAGGCAAATTTAATTTAAATAAAACAGACTGTTCAAGAAAATCGCTAGATCTCAATCCCCTTTCCGACTGATCGGAGACTGCTTAATAACAGCATATCATACATTTTACGATGAGTTAGAACATGAAAAATATCTCGAAAGCAAAAAATACATGTTAATACTTGAACAAAGTAATCTTATGTAATAAACTTGTTTCACAAAAATGGTTTCTCAACCTTTGTTACAACAATGAGACGAAATTTATTTTTAAATTGGCATAATCGATTCAATGTTGATTGGCTTCGATGCTTTAGGGGGGGGGCCGCCCCCGGCACAAACAATTAAAAAAAAAAAATTTCGCAACTTAATAATGTTCTTTAAAAGGGGAATATAAAATAATCAAATTTAATAATTTGATTTGATTATTACAAAATAAACGCAAGAACTGATAATTATAGCTCGATAGCAATTATTATTATATTCGACAATTCGATTATTACATAAAACAATTGTTCTCGTCGCCTCTGCTAAAATTATTTTAGAATGCACAATGGCATAAACACTAGAATTTCACTCAGAATATTTTGCATTGCGAAGAAGACGTCGCTTGCATAGGCTGCATGTAAAAGAGCCCCGCAAGGCAGAGAAGCCGAGAAGAAAATTCGGGAATGTCAAGGGTTCCTTCTATCCAAACCCATTCCAACGAGACCCTAACCTTTGGCAAGGTGGAGGGTAATAGAGCTCGATTAAAGGTCTTTTAAGGTTAAGGCATTCATCTTGGGACTTCGAACAAGATTTTAAAGAGCTTTCGAATCGCTCGTTCTAACTGTATTCTTATAAAAATCTATTTTTTTTTTAATAATGACTCCCAATAAATTTTAAAGTATTTCTGAATCTGAAATAAAATATCATTCATTTGGCGATTTGTCCCTGAAATGATATTATTTATTTCGACCTATTTATTTTTGTTAAAGACATATTGAAGAAATACAAATTCTGCAGGAAGGACAAAGCCCACGACGACTATGATGGGTTAAATTATTACATCACAGGTAAAATTTCTCAAACATAGGTGATAATAGCATGTTGGCCATTTATATTTCCTACATGAACCAGTATGGACGAAAAAGGGTGATAATGACTTTTTTCAATTCCCAAGTATTTCTTAGCAATTCTTCAACTCATCATTCGCATCACATGTCAATTTAAATTTTACAATGCATTTTCCCCCGTCGATTTTTCTAACACTAAGAAACAGACAAAAATCCCATCAAGTTTCCATCCCTTCACCTTTAGTAATAATTTCCTTCACGGACTCTCTTAAAAGCAACAGTTTTCCTTTTGAGAGAACTGGACGGCTGGCGCCAAACGAAGGAAAAATAAAATAAAAAAAAATGACGAAATGAAGAGAAAAAATCTTCGCAGATTCAACCGTCTTTCAAATCTCCTTTCATATTTATTGCAGAAAGGATTTTTCTCCCCTTCTTTCTTTTCCCTTGTTGAAAATTGCAAGAGAGACGAGTGCATCAGTGCAAGGGCGGATCAAGAAATCTTTCAAAGAGGGGACGATTGAATAGAAAGTTGCAGGGGATGAAACGCACATTTTCAATGTGCGATTGCCCCCATTTAGAGACGCCAATGCATATTTGGTCAATGGCTCCAAAAAACAATGCACTGAAAAATGGAAGAAATATTCTCCTGTATCATTATTTATAGTGATTAATATTATCTTAACTAAAGTTCAAAACGGGTGGTCAGATATTTATTTAAATCTCGTCTATCCTTTCCTAAAAATTTAAAACATGGACTTCCAGTAGCCATATTTCTCAATATACTTAGACCCGAATCATTTTTTAATAATACAGTATACAAGAAAATATAATTTCGTCTTCTAGTAGATTATTCCTTTTATTCAGGTTCGGTTGCAATTTTAAAATGTTTAATTTTATTATTCATCCATTTTTCGGATGACTAGGGCAACCCAGAATGACATTTCATGTGCAGTCACGCCCTGCTCACCACCCTAAGCGGATTTTATTCCTAATAAGCAATTTTATAAAATCAACTCGATTCGTGGCAAAAATATAATTCTTTCCGATTTTAAATTAACTACACCATTTTCACATAACACATGCAAATAATAATAATAATAATAATAATAATAATAATAATAATAATAATAATAATAATAAGATTCGACAATAGTCTACTGGGGTAGATTTCATTTCAAAGAGAAAAGAAAAAGTCAGTCAAGAGAGAAGATTGCCTTTCTTCACTACAGACTATTTCGTCATTTTGCGTCTCATTTCCATCACCATCATCATCATCATCATCATCAGCTTACAAGCCCAAGTGCAAATCGTTTTCATCTCCCCTGGTGGCCTAGTGGCACGGTGGCCCACTGAACCTGACCCAGTGCTTCACTTTCACTCGACGACTCGGTCGGTCGGTAGGTTAAGGGGGAAAAAACGAGAGAAAAAGCCATTGAGTCATCGACAAAAAGGGAAAGTTAAATGAGAGGGAAAAAATTAATGAAAAATAAATAAATAAAAAAACAAAAAAAAAACAGGGATGAATTCTCACTACACGAAACAACCCATTCCCTTTTTCGTCCTCCTAAATTATACACGAAACCATATTCCATCTCGGGTGCTGTGCAGGGAAAAATTCCTTGTTAACAGACGAGGAGCGAAAACGGATCGAAAACCATGCCCCAATCGATTGTTCCCATTATAATATTCCACCCCCCCCCCCCCCCCCTTCGGTTAAGCAAATCAAACTGAAAAACTACATACATAACATGCAACACAACACGTACACTGTAAGGCTAAGCCTCAATATTTTAAAACAATACTGAGGGGGGAGGTGGGGGGGGATTAGGAAAAAAAATCCAACTATTTGTCATAAAAGCAACTGTTACTATAACACGCTTTCAAAACCAAGATGCGAATTAGAATTTTCTTGAAAATTCACACGAGAATTTCATTTTCATACAAATTAATGCAAAATTATTCAATTGTGAGCTTGCGAACACCACCACGCAAAGGGACGGGGCCGTTTTTCATTTCATGGTGTTTGCCTATGCTGGTCGTTCTTAATAAGAACTCTTGTCTAAGAACAGGGAGGAGAACACCTCAGCATTTTTTTGTTGACAAAATTTCAGTTTGCAAAAAACATGCATTATTATGTAACCGTGAGGCCAATCCGGTTGCCATATGTGCGCTCTGAATTTTCACTTTTTAAATTGCTTAGCAAAAGAAATGAAGATTTATTAAAATGGCCTGATAATAAATATTAAGAGCAGAAAATGCTATTAAAACGTAGATGAGTATATTCTCACTTAATTTAGCTGACATAATCTTATTCTGTTTATATTCCATGGAACCCGAGTTTATTTTAGAGTATCTATTCAAATAAACAGTTTGATTCTCGTCTTAATAAGAGAACTGCAAATAAAAGGTTCGAATCCGGTTCGCGTGTAAACTGTTCATCCCTTTCCTAGTCGATCTAAATAATCGGAGAACAATGTTTGTGGTCTAGATTCGCTACTCGCGGGATTCCCCCTCACTACCGAACACATTTATACCTCCTAACCATATTTACTATGTCAGTCTGGCCGCCTTCCTTCCTTGATTTACCTTTATCAACCACTTTTCCATTTCGCAGATATTATATCCTGCAAAAATTCACTTTTGAATACGCAACAGAGGATGTTACTTTCAATTATATTGCGTACATATTATTTGCACTCGTTACGAATCCCATTCGAGTTATGTGATATAACAAACATCTTTATTCAAAACTGAATAAGACTGCGAAATAAAGGCAAGATTACACTTCATTACATATGTATATGCGCAACAACAATTTTTTTTGTTTATTCTGACACTTTGAAACGTTATCTTCTTCTGGAATATATTTTTCGTAAGAAGAGGATGAAATAAAAATTGACGTTGGGATCTAGGTTCCATGACAAACTCCGTCCCTCTTACCCGGTCCCATTATTTCATCCGATGGGAATGTTTCAGAAGTAACACTCGCAAACAACACAATGTTCGCCTTTGAAGGTTCACTGAAGCACTTGCGACATACAAACACAGTCTTCAAACTGAGACCCATTTAGAGTCATGTATAAAATGAGAAAAAGAAAAAAAATTCCAAGGTAGATCACTTCAATTTGATCTCAGTCCAACACAAATAGGTTAAGTAGGTTTAAGTAACAATTAAAAAAATAATAAATAAATAAATAAATAAATAAATAAATAAATAAATAAATTTTTAAAAATGACATTAACTAGATTGGCGAATAATAACAATGTCAATTCGGAGAGAAGGTTTAATTCTATTTGGTTTTGAAATAGCTTCTTCCTAAGAAAAGGGCGATAGTGTATAAATATAGTTTAGTTAATAAGTAAATCTAATTTTAAGGACCGAAAGTCAGAGCACCGCATCTACCATCTTAGAAAAAGCCTGACGAGTAGATCTATAAATCAAAATCGCTAATCGCTCTCTTAGGAAACAATTCAATGTCCGGCGTCTTTAGAAAAGTTAGTGATTTCGGACGTTCAAGGTCCATAAAGTTGTTTGTATGCTGCACGGAATTTTGATAATGCAGAATCAGTATTACGACTTTCTTCTTGTAGTTTGACAATGACCGCTAAAAACATCAGTCTTCTTAATGGCCTGGAAGTGCCCTATTCTCTTTCAATACTGTATGTGCTCTTTCTAGCAATCAAAATGATATCGTTTATATTAAGATTTAAGAAGATATCCATTAGATTAGTTATAAATAAATGCATAGTAAAAAAACGAAGCTGGTGAAATTTTTTCAATTTATAAACTTCTTAAAACATTAAATTTGTTGCAATTTCCGTTCTTTTAGCTAAAAGCACAAGCGTTCCTCCTATAAATACAAATGCAATTATTTTATATAATAATAATAATAATAATAATAATAATAATAATAATAAGCGTAACAAAATCTTTTCTTTTGAAATGCTTTTTTATTTCAATAGATTCAGAGCATTCTATGAGCTTAAAGTCAAAATGCTTGCATAACTTCATCATATGCATAATATTTAATCATCTTATCTTAAGTCTATTTTTATAATAACTTTTTTGTTTATGAAATGCATTCGTAAATACTTCACTCATATCTGAAATGGAATCGAGTTCCCTGGTAATATGAGATTCAATATAAAGGAAAAGTTTACATTCAACCGCTCTTTTTTCATTTAATCATTTTTATTTCCTCCCTCCACCCTATCTAAAAGTGGCTCGTCGTTCAAGTGGTGGTTGCCTCTTTATTTTTACTTTTTTATTTTTTTTTAACCCCCTGAAGTAGGAGAGAGTGGGGGGAAGACTATCGCCAGACAGTAAGGTAACTGGATCGGCTGCAGGAGAGGAGCTTCTCATACACAAAACCCATTCAAAGGGTCATGGCGGCCCAGCAAAGGGTCAGAGGTCATTCGCTTATTACATCATGCGACGAGGCCAACTGTTAACCATGTGTCAGGCAAAATTAGCCTGGAAACGTCTCACCACCTTTTTTTTTTTTTTAATTATTATATTTTATTCTCTTTGCTCTTTCCTGCCATTCATTTGCTACGATTACAATTTCACCAGAATTTAGATAAAAGCTGGAAAGCAGAACTGCTCTTAAATAATAACTTATCAAAACAGTTGGCAGGAGTCTTTAGCATTCAGTCGAGAGAGCGAAGTGAGTGAGCCAAAGGAAATTCGAGATTACATTTTCCGTCTTTTAATTCAAATGTCGCACTGTACTTAAACCTGCATTATTAATTACATTTTTTTGTGCATAACAGCACAATCCTTCGACTGTTTTTGTTAAAACCATTTATGTGCTTTTCATTAAGTTTTATTTTCATTTTTGATTATGAAACTTATTGATCCGCAGTATTCGTGTTGGATTGGGAAGATACCCAAATAGAAAATGGGGACACCGACGGGATGTCAATAATTCTCGCGACCATTTTGTCATATCTGGTAACGAAAATTTAAATCTTCTAATGACAGAATTTTAAGTTCGATTTTATATAAGGCTCCTCCCCATTAAAGACGTCGTTATCTCATTGATTTCATGAAGGCATGGGGGAAGGGGAGGGGGGTTAACGTTATAAAACATTACGATTATATAGACTTATATAAACGTCTTTAAACATTTTTAAGAAGACCCGTTTATTTATTACTTTATTACATAAATAATCCGTATTGGAGAGTTTAGAAAAATATTAGCATCTTCTTAGGTTTATTTCTATTATTACAGAATGAATACCAATTCATAAGGAATCTCTTATTAGATAAAGGAACTTTTCCATTCACATTCCTCTTAACTTCTTAGGAATCCTTCTGCAAGTTCGATTTAAATGCAGCAAATCTTAAAAAAATAAAAGAAAAAAAACTACAAAGAGCATTTCCTCATTTTTTCCCTTCAAAAAATTACAAGTTTTCAATGAATTCAAGATGAAGCAACGAATTTCTTGAATTGTGCAATTCCACCAAAGTCGAGAAGCTAATGCAATGTTTTGTTATATTTCAACAAGGATTGATAGCTATTTCTCAGCTAGCCTAATTTAATGATGCAGTTCTAATAATCAGGTTTGCTCATGCTATACAATTTTATGAAAATTTTAAGGTCAATTCTTTCATTAAAAGACTTTCAAGTGAGTTTTCCCTCCTTCTTTCCCATAAAAATGCTTTACATATCTCCCTCAATATATTTAGTGATTACTTAAATTAAAGCAAACCACAATAAATATAGATAGGACGTATTTGTTTAATACTCTTTTAAATTTAATTGAGGAAAAGTTCGCCAAGCTTTCATGGAACCATGACATCATACTTCCCAACAACGAGAAAGCAACTTCAAGAACGTTGGTTTTCTCCTCCACGTGATTACTTCGAAGATTTTTATATTTAAACAATACCCACGTGAAAGGAATTCAAATTACAACTAACGAAAGAGATTATTTAAAAAAAAAAAAAAAAGAGCAAGCTCCGTCCAGGAATCCCGATCCTTCAGTCAGTAGTGAGTCAAATTTATTGGACGTAATTTAATTTTACCGTTCGCATTAAGAAAGCCATTAAAAGATATGCCTTTCATTTTTTCCCCTTCCCCTTTTGTTGCACATAAAGAAATGCCAAACAAAGCAACAACAAAACGTCATCTTTAAGAGAGGAAAATTTAATTCAATCAGTGGAAAAGAAAGCCTTAAGACATTGGTTGCAGATTAATCCTCAACTGTTTCTCAGCAAACCCCAACACACGCGAAACAGGTTTTTCCGGCCTTCACCTATTTTTCTCCTGCGATTCTATAATGGCGAAATAAACGAAGAAGGAAAGGAAGGGGAAAAATTAATACTACTACTAATGATAAAGACTCGCCATGTGGACAAGAGCCGATGAGACAAGAGATTGGCCGTTCAATAATACTGGAAGGGGTGAGGGGGAGGGGGGAGAAAAAAAATCCAAATGAAAACCACGCGTTTTCTACGAGGAGAAGAAAGAAGGGCTTCGATTGCAATAGACGGTGTATTTAAGAACGTGTAAATGAGACGGTGGGAGGAAAAGTCATTTTCGGTTGGCAGAGGCGAGGCTAAGATTAGGACTACCGACAAGCAACGTCCTCCCCCTCCTCCTCCGATGATGTAAGCTTAAAGTAAAAGCAATGGGAAGGGGAGGGGGGATTTTTTTTCCTTCTTTTTTTTTTTTCCCCATATTATTATTAACTCGGAGCCACCAACCAGCGCTGCTGAGTGATAATGGGAAAGAAGAACGAGAAGTAGGTCATCAGACGAGATGCCCAGCAACTCAAAGCGATTAGAGGCGAGTGATAAAAATAAATAAAAAATGTCATTTTAAGTATTTTATTAGCATTAAAGTGGAGGCTTCTATCAACGAAATGTCATACAAAATGCATTCAACGGAAATCGACACTACTCAAAGCAAGCAAACGAATACCTTAACTTTGGGATTCCATGAGAAATCAATTTTATATAATAATAATAATAATAATAATAATAATAATAATAATAATAATAATAATAATAA
>JAHWFO010061741.1:663708-681515 GCA_023313115.1 Rhysida immarginata | reverse complement strand
AATAATAATAATAATAATAATAATAATAATAATAATAATAATAATAAAACCCTGTCATAATAATTAAGAACATATATAGGTAAAAACAATGTAACAAATGCATTCTTACAAAGCTACAAAATCACTACTGCGACATTTGAAAACGAATGGTTTGGTTTGGTTTATTTGATATTAACGTCCTTTTCAACTGCTATGGTCATTTCAGAACGGCGTTATAGGGGCCGCAAATTTTGCTTCGCAAGGGTTCTTTAACGTGCAGCCGGCAAACGACTACATGGGACCAAAGGCTTTACTTCCCTTCCGAAGGAAGTGCGTGATCTCAGGATTTTCCCCCTGAAAAAAATCCTCGTCGTCCTCGGCCGGGGTCGAACCCGCGTCCTCGGGCATCAGAGGCGATCACGCAACCACTGAGCCACCGAGGGCGATTGAAAACGAATGCCAACAGATTGCGATCATCGCCCTTTTAGTGGTTGGATGTAAAGTTTCCTTGATGTAGTAGTGGTTTTCTTATTTGTAAATAGCTACAGTACATTCTTAACAAGGCTTTTTAAATTCATTATCTTTTCGCAAAATACGGAAGTTAAGAATATAAGCAATAAAAGGATCGGTTAGCTTCAAATATGCTATGAAATGCAATAATCTCCACCTGTCAGGGACAGGACTTAAATGACCAAAGTGAACACGTTTCTAATCCATTAACTCGATAAAAGATTGCCTGCTAAACATTCGATGAGAGCTGAAACATCGACCCGAAGGAGGTAGGCAAACATTCTTTACAATAAAGTAATGCAATAATCGTTAACTTTTATTATACACCACTTCTGGCCTAAATTCCTTTTCAAGATTACACTCATCAGTTCTTCTGATTTGATAGATTTCAATTGTACACTTGTACCTTATATTATAAGGCTTATAAGAATGAGGGTAGCTTCTAGCGGTTTGTTTTTTTTTAAATGGCTAAAATTTCACATTTATCGGTACTTCTAAATCAACATTACCGAATATGACAAAACTAACAGAAAAGAAAAGAAAAGAAAAGAAAAAAAAACAACAAAGCATTTCTAATAATGGAATACGTCTCAAAATCTGAAGGAAAAGTTAATAACAGGCTAAGAAATATTAAAAATGCATTTCTTGAGACACTATGGCCATTAATAAAATTATAAACCCTTATCGATTTTGAATGCAATTGCAAATCTCATTAACAATACGCACTGAATAAATTGCGTGTGATAATGGCAAGGACCATTTGTTTAAATTTGTATAACGCATCATTTTAGTCGCATTCCAGCATGATTACTAGAAATTAAACTGCCATTATGACAGATCAATAAATGAAAATGATGAATTTTAATCGAAAATCTATTCACGATTGAGATCATTAAACAGAATGAGCTGAGAAGGGTTTAATTTCTGTAATGCTTTCAAAAATTTTTATAAATAGTTGCTTCTCAGCCAGCATTACTAGGGCGTCAATTATTTCTATACGTTTACAAGCTCTAATCTTAAACTCAACGTCTTATTATTATTATTATTATTATTATTATTATTATTATTATTATTATCAGCTTTGGAAACTATTCAATCACTGCTTAGCTAAACTGCGTTTCGTGAATTAACGTGGTCATTAGAGCAGCTATTAGCATAATTAATAGGAAAAACGTCGAAAAACTGTTGCTCAATGTTGTTCAAGTGAGACATCAATTTGCAAAGAAGTCGTCACGAGCGACACGTGTTTGCTACGTGTTTGTGTTTCTAATAATGACTTCCACTTCTTCGACGATCGATAAAGTTCTCCTCCTCGGAGTTAAGAAGTGACGTTGGCGGCACACATCAATTATTTTCGAGCTGCAACGAATGAGGACCAAATGACAATTGGAAGAAAAAAGATTAAAGAAAATTGGAAAATCGGTAAAAACACGAAACTCATTCTCGCTCAACGCTTTGCAGTTTTATTCATTCGATCCAACAAAAGCTTGACTGAGAAAGAAAGACACACTTAACGATTAAAGACTAAATAAGCGACATTTTAATAACGTAATAATTTATTTATTATTATTTTACTATAAATTTTTCTTAAACTTTCCTAATAAAGCAGCATCAACGAAAAAATGAAGAGCTGTAAAATGAGAAATTTGAACTGGATAGTCTATAGTTTATGGTTATTTATAGTTAACCATCTGATTTTGTACTATTTAAAAATATCAATTGTAGAAATAAAAAGCAAAGCATAAACTTGAATCATTTATTAAGCATAAACTCTCTCAAATCCTTCCACCGACCATTTCTAGCTCCCATTCCGTTTCATTCAAACTCAGAAGAGTTCAATGGTTCATACCTGATTAAAAATTGTTAATTGTAATATTAAACTGAAAAAAATCAACTCAATTCAAATACTAAGAGAAATGTTAAATGTTAACTTAAAACTTCCATGACGAGCACTCCCATCTGTCGAGAGAAGTTCGAAAATTGGAAAATTTGCTTCTTACAAGTTCCTTCATTTCCTTAAAGATATTTAATAAAAAATAAAATAAATAAATCAAAAATATCCTTAACTCAACTGCCATAAATTGAATTTTCTGTAAAATTTACACGATTTACGGAATACATGGCTTCCATACATGGATTAACAAGATTTATTCTTAGTTTAGGTTAACACATTTTATGAAAATTGATGATTGACCGGTTCAAGTTTAGTGTCAACTGTGATGTAGTATATTTCCAAAGTCTAAATTTTACACAACCAGGCGATTTAATATTGACGGCAGCTTCATCAAGTGATAATTATCATCTTTCTAGAATGTAAAGCGCAGTTCGGTTTGTTAAAAGTAAAATCAGTAAAATAAAACTGTTTTCTCTCAATCTGTTAGCAATGCTCCATTTACGATTGGTAAAATGAATTTCAACGGTAATGTTTGCTCCCGATTTTAATCATTTACGCACAGTTCCTTAAATATATTCATGCCGACCTTCTGCATTTATCATTAGCAATTACATTCTCAGTTCAAAATAACGCATTATGGACAATGCGGTTGAAAAACTGCCAAAATGTAACCAAATTAACCTAATGGGTAAAGCTTTCAAGAAAAGAGGAAAGAATTAGTCCGTGTCCACGCGCAAACCAATACTTGTAGGAAACACCCAAAATCCAGTTCAGCAACCAAGTGTGGGAGGGGGATACCTCATACATTTTTTCTATTTCAAGTTTTTCCTGTTCACTTAGCACGAGGTCAAAGGTTACCTGACCTCACTAGACCGAAAAATAAGCGTGAAAATAACGCCTTTCAAGACGAAGATCTAAAATGGGGAGACATTGCGCGAAGTTCAACAAAGCTATAAACGGAAACCCAAACAATCCGCTTTTAAATTAAGGAAACCACTAATCCACATAAAGAATCTTTATTGCGATGATGGATACGTATTTCAGCAGCCACGCTGCCTTCTTCAGCATCCGATGGAAGCTTTAGATCAGAGAAACAACGTTATGTGGATTAGTGGTTTCCGTGTTCTCCGTAATTTGATGTCCATCCACAGTATCTGGCCCCTCGATATTTTGTTTACAATCCGCTTTTAATTCTATTTCACATTTCCAAAACGTACGTACCACACCATTATAGATATTACATCCTGCAGTAAATGGTAAATATGAAAAATAAATAAATTATATTGTTTCCAATTTATATTATGAATGTTGGCAGGTGTTTTTCACAAGTCTTATCAGTAGCTTGCACGCACAATCATAAATTCTGTCAGATAGTAAAAGCAGATTGGGTCAATTAAACAATTAACATTTTTCAAACAAATAAATACATTTACATCCTTTTACGTCTTACACAGACTATAATAATGGACTCTCAAAGCATAACGGGGCAACTTTCACAATACTCATGAATTCAAAACGAAATCTTCTCGACAGTGGAGAAAAAAAAAGGACTTCTTCCCGTCACCTCCGTGTTTGCTCGCGTGAATATTTATGAAGATTAGTCAAAAATCCTTTCAAATTAAAGCAATCCGATTAATTCCCACCGTCCTATGCATTTTCCCACCGTCAGAAGTCGCTGAATAGCAGCCATAAGCTCAACTTGTTCCTGAATCAAGGGCGGGAATAGGGAGAAAGAAGGAAAGAGTGGAAAAAAAAAAGGGAAGACGAAAGAGAGAGAAAGGGAAGAAAGAAAGAAAAAAGAAACCTCAATGTGAAAGTAAAATCGATTAGTATGTCACTAGGTGAAAGTTACTAGTTTAAGAGTTGCCCGCGTGAGGAATTCCTCCCCGAGGCTCTTCCTCGAAATGCCTCCTATTGGAACGACGAACTCTTCCCTCAGGCAGGTTCTCACACACACACATTCACACAAACACTCAAACTAACCTTGGCACAGACTCATTTGGTCAACTTTTTCTCTTTACACATACACCGAGAACGAGAGAGAGAAAAGTGTGGGGGAGGGAGGAGAAGCATATGATAATACATAACATATTCAACAGATGGAAGTGATTTTTCACCACCGAAATTACTTCAGTGTACGCTTGTGCTTTCTCACAACACCGGTTGTTTGTCTCCAGCAAAAAAAAAAAAAAAAAAAAAACAGAAAAAACTTTTCGTTTCCACTTGGTTTGAGTCACGGTGTGTAGTATGTATTTATTTTTGGCGATGATGACGTACAAATGAACAATCACGTGTGTGTGGTGGTTGGGGGAGGGGGGCGTCAAATTCTTTTAGAAACGTCAGCCATTCTATCTTTAAAACTTCTCTCCAATGTATTTTGGAGGAATGCAATAAAAGTACAACACGTTTCGCTCGTGTGAACTTGACAATGAATAATTAAGTGTCTGAAGAGCATAGGCTTCCAACGTGGAAAAAGAAAAAAAATTAAATGGGTGGTTCTAACACATGCAAATAAAAATCCACTTCCCCATTACTAAACAAGTACGTGGGAGTTTTTTATTTCATTTATTTATTTATGTATTTATTTATTTATTTATTTTGCTGTGCTTAACGGAAACCGTTGAAGACAACAGGACAGCAACAATAGATTAAGAAGAAACAGCAATAGATCCACTTACCCACAAAGTAAAAGTGGGCAAATGAGCCTATCCTCGTTTCTTCTTAATTGTAAGTATCCAGAAGTTTACCTTCTTAGCTGATAACAACATGATAAAAAAAAATAGCATTATTGAATCCAAAGGCAAAGCTGACGGCCAGTCTGGTTTCTTTTTATTTTGAGGACCTTTCAAATTCAAGCACAGAAGCCAAAGTATCTTATGTCAAGAATTTGATGTAATCCTATATAATAGATTTCTTCACAACAATTTCACTTGTCTTTTTTTGGTACACCCAACCGAGCATGATCCCATGAATTATCATATTTCAATTCTTGTGTCCATTACGTTTTCGACTTGAGCTCGACTACTTAAAACATGTACCAATGCCAAATAATGTTTTAATAACATGTCTCAAGTCTCTTTCGAAATCTGGCGTGAGAAACAGAACTTTGTTCTGCAAGTTAATGAAATACCCCCTTAGTTCACTCACTTTGTATAAATTCTTATACGTGCATATTTAATTTATTTATAACAAGTTTTCGAATGTTACCAATTCACGTCTGTGAATCACTGGTGGGAGTGGAGAAGGAGAGCGCCATGGAGAAAGCAGAGTAAATTCTTCTAGTCGAGAGAGAGAAAATTATTAGTTGCTTCGTAAACACGCTTTATTCCACCGAGATTAAACCTTCCAGTTCATATGCGTCGTAAACTGGGAGAAAACAGTTTTTACTTCTGGAGAAAAGTGTATAGCATAAAATCTAGTCCAATATTATATAATTCTTTTAATATTATTATTAACATTAGTTTTCCAACTATCAACCGAAGAAAATGTCTTAACGCGGAATACAACTTTTAATGATAAGGCTCCCCCTCTTTTACGTGCCTTTATGTAACTGCAAAGAACTTACTTTTGCAGTTAAGAAAATTTCTAATTTTCATTAAATTGAATGTCGTCAAGCAGTTAAAAGTTTAAAAAAAAAAAAAAGACGAAAAAAGAAAGACGCGACAAATATGAAAATGCGATGGCGTCACTGATGGAAAACTGCAATGCAGGCTGAGCATCGTCGTCGCCGTCGCCCTATAAGCAAATGGGAAAGGGGAATATTATAAAGCCTCTTTTCATTCTAATATGAATTTTACAAAATTATATTTCCTCTATAAAACACATAAAATAAATATCGCAGTTGTTTACTTATTTAAGCTTTAAAAGTTTAAAATAGTGAGCAAAACTTTAACGAAGCAGACAACTAAACCAAACTAATTTACTATTAACTTTGAATCAATCATAATCAAACATTATTTTCTCTTTCTCAAACTATCGAGTAAACAGCGCCATCTTTCGACAGAACTACTCGCTCACAATCCAAAAGCAAAGAAGATGAGTTGATACAAACAGGGCCGGACTAATACCTTTAGGGGCCCTAAGCACTACACACCTCTCTCAGTATAAATCCTGTTTTTCTGAGGATTCGGGGGCCCCTATTCACATGCTTAGTCTAACGGGGCCCTAAGCACGTGCTTAGTCTGCTTATGTACAAATCCAGGGCTGGATACAAAGCATACAAAAGCCTAAAATTTTCCATTTAGTTTAAATTCTATTTTAACTCAACATATTGTGGATATTAAATTCTACTTCCAGCTGCAAATTGCATTATCATTATTATGAAAACATATGCTTGGAGTTTAGTTTGACTGCATTTACTGAATAACTTCAGTGGCTGGAGCTTTTCATTGTTGTTCATGTTTTTATACCTAAGAAGGAAAGTATTTTATTTAAACCACAAAAAACACGGAAGCTAAATAAACTCAAGTGCCTACAGTTAATATGGGGAACTTTATTTTTCTATTGCCTACCTTTCCCAATATTGAGAAGTTGATCAAATCTATTGATATAAACATATAATAAGAAACAATTTTACAGACCTTTTCAGAATAATAAGGAAACACTATTAGCAACAACTATAATTGTGTTCATGGTCTTATCTTCTAAAGCACTTTGTAATTTTCTTAGTCCAACGTCAAATAAAAGCAACAAAATTATTCCTAGTAATTACCAATGCAATTTTTTCGATTACAAAATGACTCGAAATCTAGAAGAAATGTTTGGTTTTTGAAATCGTCCTTGCATTTCCCCCCATTTTTAATAGCTTCTGTTGTTTTATATGTCTGTTGCTTTCCTTCTAGTTAAATGATTTTTCTATTTATTAACCTTTTAAGTGCCTTTCTGGGATGTTTCAGGCGAACTGGTCGAAAGGAAACCTAACAACAGAGGGGGGAGAAAAAGTAGAAAAAAAAAAGGCAAAAAGAAACAAACACACACAAGACAGCAAAAAGTTTATTTGGATGGAAATAATTTCTCCCATCGTAAAAGGAAAGGAAAAGGGTTAAAGTGGGGGTGGGAATTCCCTTCACCAACCTCTCTTGACAACTGATCTCTTGCTCTTCCACTGTGACACCGAAACCACTTGAGAACCAATGGGAATTTTCAAAGCGAAAACTTCTTTTTTTTCTCTCTCTCTCTCTCTCTTCCTTCTCTTATACTGCGACTGGGGAATGTTTTCGGATTTTTGGCGACGATCCAAATGGAAGGGGGGAGAGAAAAAGAAGCAAAAATAAAAAGAAAGATATCATGATCAAAAGGAGGGGGGTGAAATCCAAGCCAAAAGTGAGTGAGAGTACTTTCGATTTATGTTTAGCACTGTTTCCTATTAAACTAGACGAATTTTTAAGCAGAGTCTAACAAAAATAAAAACATCCATCATTCCAAGATGTTTTCTCCGATACCTTCTTCCTTTATAAAATACAAACTTCCCTCTATGTAACATTTAAGACCAAAATTTCTCCTCGTTACTCAAGTTTGTTTAAAAATAAAAAAAATAAATTAAAAAAAAGCAACAAAAGACAACAAAGACTCATAATTATTATTTGTAATTAATGTTCATCTTTGCTGTTTGTCGGCGTGGTTGAAGTCGTTAGTTTTGTTGTTGGTCGCCGACGGCTGGTTGTTCCCGTCGCTTTCCTCGTGCCCGCCCTCCCTCGTCTACGCCGACGACGACACAATGGTTTCGCCCAGCCATGCTTAATGACCCACTGGCCTACTTTCCAAAAGGGAAAAAAAAAGCTCTCCGGAGGAAATAAGCAGCTTAATCTTCCTACAACTCGACAAAAACTCTTTTATTTTTAATAGGAAAGTGATAGTTCAGCTGTTATGTAAACCACACTGGTACAAGAAGAAGGAGCGTGGCTGTCCACGGACAAAATAAATAAATATTAAGAAACAAATATGAAAGGAAAAAAATCAAAGGAATGGCTCAAATTTAGATACATTAAAATATACTTTATTCGCGTATAAACTAAAAATCTAATAACAGAATCAGCAGTTTAATCCTGCAGCCCTTTTGCGTTTTTCATTCCTTTCTTCCCCATAGAATTCCATTTCGTACAGGGAAAATAACCTTTAAAAAATAAATAAATAAAAAACCCTCTCAAGGGTAAAAGCTCGTTGAAGATTCTAATTTATGAATAATAAAACTGCCACTATTGAAAGGCACGTTTCCTGAATTGCCTTATTTAATTACTCCAAATATTAAAACGTTTAAACGCCAAACATTTTTGAGAGGTTGTTTTTTATCCGTACAAAATATTAAAATATCTATCAGCGAATTCTTGTTTATTAAATACTTATGAACAAGCTCAACTTTACTTGGTATTCAATGTCACTTATCAACTGAGTGAAAAATACCGCACAAAAGTATCGAATAAACTAAATGAAGACTATATATATAAACATTGCATGTGCTTGCAACAAAATTCAGAGACTACTACTTGCATATATTTAATTAATTTTATTAAAGCGACGTTTATCTTATAAAAAAATAAAATTATGTTTGCTTTTATAATAAAAAAAATAAAAAAAAAAATTTGTAAATATATTGTGGCTCAAATGTTAGCGACAGATGGCAGTAGGAGTCGGACGACACTTCAATTCGGATTTGGCAACCTCGTTTATATTTAAGAGACAAACATAAACATTATGAAATAAAACAAGCCACGGGATTGCTTTTCTTTCGAAAGAATGCCATTTTAGATAGAATGTTATTTTATTAACATGACAAGAAAAAGGAGAAAAATAGTTTCATTTCCATAAACGCCTCTGACGCCACGGTCAAGTTCGAAAGCGAAACCGATTCGTTCACATCTTTCATTTTTTTTTTGCAAAATATTTTTTAATGGAAAAGAAACGGGGAAAAATAAATTTCCATGTCAATCATAAAAATCCAAGCCACTGCACTATCCGATTCTCTACTCACGTGTACGTATAAGTTTTAAGAATTTTTCGCGCCTTCAAATCCCCAAGTGCCCTCCTCCGCATAAAAGAAAAAAAACCGTTTGAAGATTGTGAAGGAAGGAGGGTTGCAACAACCTCCACTTGGAAGATGATATTTTATCGAGAAAAATGTCTTTATCTTCGATGTTTATCTAATCCCATTTTGTAAGATAGCAACCACATCAAAAAAAATGGCATTTCATTACGGTTTTCTCGAACGTCGTCGCTTTAACGGGATTTCTAGGCTCGTGGGAGATTAAAGAGTTCAAATCCTTTCATGTTGGACACTGGGAATGAGATACAAGCAACGACCGGTCTTTGATAACACAAGGAACATGTACCATTCCAGGTGTCTGTCTCTTTAAAAAACGCCGTTGCAGTCATGTTTCCACTGACAAGTGCTCATCTTGATCGGAATTGATTTAAGTTGAACTAAATTGATGCTAGGCCCGTTTCCTTCGCCACGTACTTGGATATTCAGAACACTGTCTTCACGTGGTGAGTCGGCCATCAAACATATTGATTCTCTCCTTTTTAATCAAGCGTGGGTGCGGCAAAAAGGCAAAGTCGATTCGAGAGAAAATTCACACTCTGAAAGTCCCACGTTAGTTAGCGTATTCTTTTTTTTAATTAAAAAATATTATTGAATTTGTTAAATAGATGTTATTCGTCATCACACCCTTCGAGAGCCTTTTGAAATCGAGTTAATGAAGAATCAGTGTCTACTTCTCTCTTTCTTGGCAGTTTGGTTTATTCAGTTTGTGTGCGTCGTCTTCTAGTGCGTCATCTTTACACAATTCTGGGCGAACACAAACATCCATGCTCACGGTGGAAATCGAACTCATGACTGGAGAGGTGAAAAGTCTACGCTTCAGTTCTCTCAGACGAGCAACACCTTCCTAATGCATTTGACGGGAAAGATAATAATAATAATAATAATAATAATAATAATAATAATAATAATAATAATAATACTACAGGTAATAAATTTTTCCACAGAAAAAATTTCCAAAACAAAAGAATGGTCTAAAAATATCAAGAAATCCCCAGAAAACTATCTTCATCCTCTCTCTTTTTTTTTTCTTCTTTTTAATGAAATCATTGATATTTTAGATGTCAGTTTAACAACCACCACCCACCACTCAAGGTGACAATATCTTGTAAAAAATGTAGGCCAATTTACCATAAGAAACCGAGAGATATAAAAATTTAATTGGGGTACAAAAGGTGATTTTATAATTATCGTATTTTCTCCTCGGACAAATTCTGTGAATTCAAGGAGAAAGTTGGAGAGATCGCTAGCTCAAAAAAACTAAATGAAACGTTTTAAAAACGCCGTTACAAAAGAAAACGCCATTACAATAAAATGCCCGCGACATTTTTTTTTTATTATTACGTGAATCGGGACAGTAAATTCTTATTAGAAGTAAGTTTCCGTAACAGTTGCGGTGCCACCAGTGTCCCGTGGACCTGAAAATTACCAATGCCTCTATCTCGACACACACACCACGGGCTGTGGGATTGGTCACTTTTCTGCTAAGTGGAGTTGGGGTGTGTAGTTAAATAGAGGTACAGTAAGGAAAAAAAAACTTATTAATAATTTGTTTAAATAAAAGAGAAAACAATCCATAGGGATTAGTTACAGCTAATGATTTTATGTAGAAAGCAATCTGAAAGTTATCAGAAAGTAACCCTTTAACCACAGTGGCTAGAAGTAATAGTGTGTCAATTGCATACTAAATGCAGCCATGAGAAGCGTAATGAGGACTGATGACACTGCCAGATGGCATGACTATCTAATGCGCCGACAATTACTCTATAAATAAAACGAATACTGCTTTGAAATCCATTTAATTAGGTTTATCTGCATATTATTTCAAGTTTACAATCTTATTTTATTAAACAACTATTTTTAAGGCGTTAATTCTGTTAAACTTACATTGAATGTCATGAAAGAGTAATTGTCGGCGCATTAGATAGTCATGCCATCTGGCGGTGTCATCAGTCCTGGTGACGCGAAATCAGCGGCAATCGACACAGTATTTCTTCTAGCACTGTACATTAACCTTAAAATATATCTCTTTGAAGAAGAAGTAGGAAAGAATCGAAATTATAAGAAACTGGGTATCAGGAATCGGGCAATTTAGAATTCCCTGAGTCCAAAATGTTTGTCTTCGAATTTTGCACTTTTGAAATATAGGGTATTTCACAACTATACAGGGTGATTCAAATTCAAAGTAAAAAACTTTTAGGGGAGGTAGTATGGGTGATTCTAAGCAAAAAAGTTCATATGAACATGGGTCCGAATTTGAATGACAACTGAGATATGAACAGAAATAAAAATGCCGCCACTAAAATCAACAGGTTTAAAAACTCAGGTTCTGCAACGCCTAGGATAATGAATTTTGGAGGACTAATAGGGTACATAAAATTACGTATACCGTTAAGATTTGATCTAATTCCAACGAGTAGTTTCCTAGTTACGCATTCAAAATCGTAGCGGTGCTCACATGCGAGTACTGACCAGCGCGTGTTACGATTTTGAGTGCGTAACTAGGAAACTACTCGTTGAAATTCGATCAAATTTTAACGGTATACACAGTTTTATGTACCCTATTATTCCTCCAAAATTTATTATCCTAGGCGTTGCAGAACCTGGGTTATTAACTTGTTGATTTTAGTGGCGTCATTTATATTTCCGTTCATATCTCAGTTACCATTCAAATTCGGACCCATGTTCATATGAACTTTTTTGCTTACAATCACCCATACTACCTCCTCTAAAAGTTTTTTACATTGAATTTGAATCACCCTGTATGGTCAAACTTTGCATAGATATGTCAAATTAAAAAGTAATATAGGAAGGTCTAATAAACATGGGTCCAAAAACAAGCCATTTACAAGTTATTGTTGATTTTACACCAAAATGTAATTTAATAATAATTGGAAAATGGTCTTTGGAGGATTTTTTCACGCCATTACCTCCGATATTGATGAATAAATAGAGGAAAATAGTAAAGAAAATTCCACGACCTGGACTCGAACCAGGGACCTTCGGGTTACCGTCTAATCCTCCAAAGACCATTTTCCAATTATTATTTATTTATTTATTTATTTATTTACAACAATTTGCATCCAGCCAGGGATGAAGTACAAAACAATACAGAAATCACAAATTAATTTGATTCGTCATAAGATATTGCTTAATCAATTGTTTAACATGAAGATTATGGATTACACAATTTTAATTTCTACAGTCCAACAAGTTAATTCTTAATTGGTACGGTAAATTATTCCAGGTCTCTACTCATTCTAGAGGTAACAATTTGAATTTTTGCGTGGAACGTATCATAGTGTCATCTTTTAACCATTCCACAATAAAATGGAATGGATGACTACTATCTTTCAAGGCTCTATATAATTCTCTTAATCTTGAACTAAATAGTATAGCACCAAAAGTAGGAATATCCATAAGCGTAATAGAAATAAATTTAGATAGCGATAATGCTATACGTATAATTTCATTATATTTTATCTTAACTCTAGTAACCAAAAATTTCGAATCCGATGACCATAATATGATCCCGAATTCCATCTTCGAGATCACTATAGTTTTAATTAAAATAATCAATTCTCTTTTTGTAAGTAATTTTTTATTATATTATTATTCGCCATTTAATAGTAAAGATAGTCCTGGCTTGCGAACAAGGAGCCGCGCTTTAACCTATGCACATAGGACATGTTTGATAGCGTCAGCTTCCATGTCCACGGTGGCTTAGTGGGTAGAGCATCGGGACGGTAACCCGAAGGTCCTTGGTTCGAGTCCAGGCCGTGGAATTTTCTTTACTATTTTTCTCTATTTATTCATCAAAATGTAATTGTTACTCCGCGGATTTAATAATACTGAACACTTGTTTAATTTAATGTTATTAATGATATTTTTAGGTTTTAATTGTAACGGTTTATTGAAAATACGAATATTACAAATTTATTTACAGTACATGTAATGCTATTCAAAAATTAATGTGTCCATTAAAGTAAATCCTCAAAGTGTCCGCCGGCAACTTGTTGATTACAGACTGTAAAGAAGTTTGGTTAAATGAGTCTTAAAAGTTAATACTCACAAAGCAATTAAAAATGATTAAAGTTGCTTGGTGACGAAATGAGGTGATGACCAATAGCGAACTTCTACGTCAATAAAATAGCCCCTACTGAATTTTGGAATAACTCTTAAAATTCTTCGTTTCCGGACAGGGGTTTATATGACAAACTTGCCTCAAATTGCCTGAACAATGCATATGCAAAGTTTGACCATATAGTTATGTATACATATGCAACAACTGCTTTTTCTCAGCGACTTTATGTCTCAATCACCCAAGAATGAAAAGGAATTTTAAAAGGTAACGAATCTGGAATAGAGACGTAAAGTATAAAAAAAACCAAAAAAAAAAACCACAAAGTCATTTATCTCCAAAGCAATATACACAGAAGAAACTCGATAAATCGAATCTCAAGGGAAAAGCAAAATGCTTCGATTTACAGAAGTATTCAATTTATCGAGATTAAGTAAAAACAAAATTCGAATTAAAAAGTGTACATTTATTTTTATCTAATAGTGAAAATCTACAATCGCACTACCATACTCGTCCAAGAAGTAACCAGAGAAAGTACACCGAACTATACTCTGTGCAATAAAAGAAAAAACTGGCGTGGTGCCAGAATCTGTTATTAGCCAATCAGCTAGGCTTCCGAATAGCCGGGTACTGACTGAGCGAGCAGCCTCGCCAAATTTGCCTCGCGAGGCAGCCTCGGTTTCAAGGAAACTGCGCAAACGTTTGCCTCGCGAGGCAAGCGTGAGCCACAAGTCGGCCGAGCATTTTATTACTCTCAGTTCAGACCGCACATACAGATAGCCGTTGCACTTCTGCGTTTATATTAGTTCATCGTGTAAAGAAAAAGAAGACAAAATCTATGAATACAGATTGCAACATGGGAACAAATTATTTGAAGAAATGTGTTTTGATGATGAAGAAAAAACATTTTACACGGATGTCTGAGACTGAATTTGAAACACTCTACTCTCTTGTAAATGCCAAAATACTTAAGAATGACACCAAATTGTATTACTCTCAGTTAAATTCCTGGCTTATACTTCGCCAGGTGTCTTCCCTTAGCTCTCTATTTGTATATTCTACGCATTGTGAATCCCAAAATCTATTAAAAGAACCATATAATTCGATGAGCTTTAACATCTTCTCTTTCTCCAGAGCGCGAACGAGCGAGGCAAGATAGAACCGTCTTGAGTGCGCGAGGCATTCGTTCTGAGGCGCCTTTGAGCATCGACAAAAACCGACTCGGGATGGCTCGGGCGAGGCAGCACGTGCGTTTGCCTCGCGAGGCTGCTCGCTCAGTCAGTACTCGGCTATTGGCTAATAGCACATTCTGGCACCACGTCAAGTTTTTTCTTTTATTGCACAGACCATAGGAAAGAAGTCAGATGGAACCTAGCAAGTCATCCAGAGGATTAAAATAAGAGTCCATTCCTATCAGGCCGGTAAAGCAGATTGTTAATTGATGAGGGGAAACGGAGGAACTAGGAGATCCAGTGCTCTGGAAAGATGGCCTTTTCGATGTCACCAAAGTTGACGTCCAGGTTGTGACATGGCCTGATATGCCCGAAGGAACTTCTAAAGGTGAGCGGATGATCCAGAATATTTGCAACCAGAGGGATGACATGGTCCATAATCTTCGGAAGCAGCTTCTTCAGCGACTCCTGGATTTGATTTCCAATGGGAGATAATCGAGATCGTCAGCAATGAAGTATTATATAGTTGCAATTCTCCTGTCAAGTTGGGCAATGGCACTTGGGATAACGTTTTGAAAGGTTGGAGGTCCTTCCATTTGGACTTGTATACTGAATCCCAGGCAGGCATATTGTAGAAAAAAATGATTCGGATTACCATTTTATAAATAGTCTAATAGTGCAGATTATTATTCAATTATAGTGCAAATTATTTGGTAGGACGATTATTTAGCCAAATTGAATCGAGTACGCTTGTAAAGTCAATCAGAACTGTTTATAAAAACTTCTAATAGGGAAGAGATAACCCGATATCAATTCAACTTATAGAGGTCAAGATTGACAACATTCGATTTATTTGCGTTAACTTCGATTTATAGAGGCTAACTTTCTACACAAAAATTCGATTTATGAAGGTTCTATTTACATCGAATTATAACGGAAGGGAATAGACTAGAACTTCGAATTAGGGAAGAATTCGATTTATCGAGGTTCTACTGTAAATAGAGAATTGCTGAATTTTAAATTAGAACATAGTTAATATTGTGAACTTTTATTGAAAATCATCACCAGAAACTACACTTCAAAAAGTCTTATTCGCAGCTGTGCGCAATAATTTGGCTCGGATTACACGGTCACTGTTTCTAAGTTCTTATCATACCTTGAGATATTATTTCATCCACACTCAGACGCAACATAAATGTTTGAACAATAAAATTATAGGATAAAAGTTCATCAAAATTAACTTAAAGGAGCAATAGGAATGAAAACGGCCGATCGCGAAATGAATCCGATATATGAATTACAGAAAAACATTTTAAGAATATACCTCAAGGGTATTCAAACCAAGTTTATGTAAAAAATGCAAAATATTTTTAATATTAACATAAATAATATGCAATTTATTTCACAAAGGAAAACAGAGACAAAGCACAATCAATATTCGGAGAAATGAGGTACTCGTTTTAATAGCAGTTTTTGACAGTACTTACACCAGTTATTTTTTTAATTATGCACTAAAACACCAAATATGATTATTTTAAAAAGAAACAAACTAGTCAGGAAAAAAAAAAAACCCAAAGAAATGGAAACTGAAAGGAATGTGAAGAGGTGCCAAAAAGTACGTACAGGAAGTGAGGGCGACAGTGGTTGGTGTTGCTGGACTGGACATCACGGGCACGCGTGGGACGGCCGAGGCATCCTTCTTACCCCTCCGTTTAATACTGCGGACCCTTCAATAGAAAGGAAAAATAAAAAAAAGACTTGGTTCTGAACACCAAAAAATGTGAAACATTCTAAAATAAGGTGATGTAACGAATGCTAGAAGAGAATGCCTACAGTTCCAAAGCAATATAAAATGCAAACAGGTAAGCACATTTTTTAAAATTACAAGTGCTAATCAAAATTACAAATTCTCACTAAGTAAAATATTTTATGGAGAAAAAAGCAAACAAAACCAGGAAAGTTTATAGATTTGAATGGAAGAGTAACTCTTTTGGACACGTTATTTTTCAAATTTTGTGATCTCAACTTATATCGAACGATCTTGCGTATACATTTATAAAAGAAAATATTCTAGATAATTACAAAAAAAACCAAAAAAAACCCAGATTTTTATTTACGAAGGATTTTTATTAATTAATGCTTGCGACCCTAATGTAGTTTCAGTAATTGATTATGAATCTTTTTATTAAAATACCTATAATGTGCGTTTAATTTTAACTAAAAGTAATTGACTTACCCTGGAGTCTTGATCTTTAGCAGCTCTTAGGAATCATCTGTGCCATCTGAAATAAACGGAGAACGTAACAAATCAAGACAATATTAATAAAAACGTTTATTTATTAAGAAAACCTAATGATAGTTTTATTTCATTTCAAAATAATCCGATTCATTACAGGCGGAAAAGAGGAAAAGACAATTCCACATCGAACCAGGTACCTGTCGGTTACTTTATTTGATTATTGCTTTATTTATGCGTTTCAACCGTGGTCATCGTCAGAAAATATCAAAAAAGTGCAATTGGGAGAATTTTATAACAACTATTTCCAAAACGCGTCATTTTATTCCAACGTGTTACTTTTTTAGACCCTTTTGTTCTATATAATGTTATTACAGGGTGTCCAAAAAGTCTGGTAACATGACAAATATCTCAAAGCTAGGCGAGATCTGATGAGTGTGGTTTATAGGTAATGGGGGAATTCATTGCCGCAATCAAATTTGACCTTGACTCCCAAATTTAAGATCATCCATTTCCTAACTCGAAAAGTATTAAAGATAGAGAAAAATTTCTAATTGCTACCCTGTAGAGCAACACCACATTAGTCTAAAAACAATTTTTAATCACACCCTTCCCCTTGAAAGATTTTAAGAAAATGGGCGGGAAAGAGTCACTCAAGAGTGTTCTTCCCCTTCTCCTTTCCAACAGTGTGCTTCACTGCAATTCAAATGTGTTAGAAACCTCAGCCAACCTGGCCAGTGAGTGACTCTTTCTCGCCCATTTTCTCAAAATCTTTCAAGGGGAAGGGTGTGATTAAAATTTTTTAGACTAATGTGGTGTTGCTCTACAGGTTAGCAATTGGAAATTTTTCTGTATCTTTAATAGTTTTCGAGTTAGCAAATCGATGACCTTAAATTTGG
>JAHWFO010061741.1:618217-663308 GCA_023313115.1 Rhysida immarginata | reverse complement strand
ACATGTGTAACTTTTTCTTCTTCCAGACACAACACGGTAAAAATTCTGACCGATCTAAGTTGTAGAATGTTTTTTCCATCTTTAATCAATAAGCAGAGATCTAGCTTATAAAAATTCAATGATCATTTTCACTTATTTACTTTTGAATTTAATTCAGTCAAAAGAAAAATTTTTTTTTTTTTTTTTTTTGGAAATATTTATACTTTATCAACATCGAAGAATTTCCAATATCTAACAATACCCTAACCCCTTCTTGTAAGAACATTATGTGGTGAAAAATATTTTCGTTAAATTATATGAAATAAAATTTAACTAACAAAGGACATTATTAATAAAACACGAGTACCAAATGAAGAATGAAGTATATTTTTGGAAAAACTGCTAAACGAATGAGAAGTGTCTTAATTTTTTTTAATTAAAATACTAAACTAGGAAAGGCAATTTCTACAAACGGGTTCTTATATAGTCAATTCGAATCACTGATTTGAGAATGGTTTTGTTGGACCTATACAAATCCATAATGGGAATGGGAAGCTGGGCAGTGAAGCCAGTATTTCACAAGTGGCTTACCCGCAAAGCTTTCCAATTAGATTTGTATAGGTCCAACAAAAGTCCTCTTTAAAAATATCTATAAGAAGGGGGAAAATATTTTACTTTTTAAATTTTCATCAACGTAGTAAATGAAGAGAATTAAAATGAAGTTGTATCCCAAAATTGATCAAGTCACTTTCCTATGTTGTTAACAGTTGAATGAATTTGAGAGTATAAATCAAATCCAAAATTTAACGTAAACTTCCTTTGACGTATTCCGATCTTTAACTTTGAAATAATCATTCCTTTATTAATGATTTCATTAACAGCATCTACCTGCCTAATCGATCTGATGAATTAATACACGATGCAAGAACGTCAAGGAAGGATATTTGGGGGGGGGGGGGGAGGAGCAACAGACATCACACTGCCATTTAAATAAGACTCACATAAATAAGTTGAATTTAAAAAGAATCTGACAGGCTCCGACAATGCAGCTTTACTGAAAAGGTCTGTAAGATTCAAAATTAAAATTAATAAGACCTACAGATTGGCAAATGACCTCTGCAAAAGACTTTTTCTGAATACTAGCCAAAAAATGTGACGTCTGGGGAGCAGCAACCTTTCTTCCTTATCTAACTAGCCATAGGAAAATAACTTGGTGTTGCAATCGCGCTGCAGACCTTTCGGAGAACTAGTTAAATTGCTTACACCAATTAAGTTTCTGTTGAAATTAACTACTTTTAAATGCATGTATACATGCTTTTCAAACACTGCTAATTAAAACGCATTTAATATCAATAAAGGATGCCTAACGAATGCTGCCAATTAATTCAGCATTCCATGTTAAAAGCTCAGGCAATTCAACACGATCAGCCTTCCTGTCCGTTCATTTCGTGGAACCGGACGTTGTTTCCACTACAAAAGGGCTGAAAAACGGCGGTGAAAATTTAAAAGATGCTTTAATTTATTTATCGGTAACCTTAGCAATGACAATGTTATTTTATTTTTCCTTACTCATATGTATAAACTCTTTGTATGTAATAATTTTCCAGAAAGAACCAGAAAGTAAGTGTCACGGAACTAATATAAAGACAGAATTCTGGATCTTTTGTACACCAACCAACTTTTCTTCTTAGAAAACAAAATTTTCACAGAAGTTAGAAACTCAAGCAAATAAATTCAAGCAAAATTATCACAATTAAAATTTTTTGCATCCGTAAATAACGGTAAAATAGACCCCCCTCCCCCCGCACATATTTTAAGCTCGAGGTCATATTTAATAATAATACGAAACATTCTCATATGCAACAAACATCTTTATAAAACCTTCATTCTACTCCTTAAGTCAAAACAGGGCCAGTCTTTATAATCTACTTAATTATTTATGCAGATTTTGTACTGTTCCAATTCTGTTAATAAGTGACCCTTTTAATTTCGTTATTTCAGTTTTAACTCTATAAACACATTAAAAGTCATCAATAATGAACCAATCGTTCGGATTTTCCGTTGTGGACCTATTTTATTTGTTACTACAATAAGCAGAAACAGATTTTTATTAGCCAATTACAATAGAAATTTCAAGTTACTTATATGACTGATGTTTTTGAACGATAATTTCCGTGACAATTCAGAGCTAAAACGACATGAAATTGTTGTTCAAGAAAAGTGGTTGGTAACATCTTAAAGCTGGTAGTGGCAGAGATCGCTGGGGACGCAGGTTTCAGTGATCCGTAGTCGCGGGTTCGAATCCCGCTGCGGCATAGATATTTGCTTGCCCTTTACTAACAAGGGAATCCCACATAGCCTATCCGCTTTAACAATGGAGTCTATGTATGGCTATGTGTGCTCAATTTTTTTCGTTTTCGCGGTTTATTTTGAAAGAAACAAAATTTCGCACTATCTTATTTTGCAAGCATCTATAGTAGCTTCAGATGAGTAACATATTTCAATATGGTGGAAATCTGTGACATACATGTTCGAGGGATTCCCTTGTAAGTTTAATTTATCTTTGGCAAAGGGTAACCCTTACTCTAAACGTCAGCTGTTTTTTTTTATTTTTATTTTTTATTTTATTATTTTTCTCTTCAGGGTTTTACCACCTTGTTTCCAATTTTGGTTTTATTCCAGGGCTTTTGTGTCTCGTTTTTTTCTTCATCCATCCTTGCTTACCAGTAATGTTATCTAGTGGTGAAAAATCTTCTAAATGGAGAAAGCTTTTTTAACATTTCTATTTTTTAAGCACATGAGAATCTCATGTACAGCCCCTTTTCAAAAGCTTAGATACAGCGTACGGTGGCAAATTGTATTGCTGTTTACGTCTGTTATATACATAGTATAAAAGTTGAACTGTGGCAGCACGTTTTGCAGCTTAAAATATACCTGTATTTAAAGTTACGCAAACAAAAAAAATTGGTTTGCTTAATCAATTTCCCAACAAAAATACTACATCTTATGTCGAAAGTTTAGCAACGCTCATTTTGGTTTTCAAATGTTTAACAACTCATTACAATATCATTTGATACAATGGATAGTAACATAATATCAACATAAATTTACAAATATATAATCTTAATAGAGTTGGATGACCTTTGGCCCGAATCGCAGCTCAATATTCGAGTTGTAGCGACCAGTTTATCACATTCTTCGGTTGATATTTCATGCCATATTTTGCCGATTTCACTTTTCAATTTATCTGAACTTGTAACACCACATCGTTGCAATCTCCGTTTCATTAAATTTCATATATTTTCTATGGGATTTAAGTCCAGCGATTTGGTGGGATTTGGTGGCCACGTCAACAGCATAGTCTACACTACCCTATCAAAATTCATGGGACAACACTGATTTGAATGAAAATGAGACATTCCTTTGCAATTTCACTGTTGGCATTCTTCCCAGCACTACATAACAGAGAGTACGCTATTATGAGATGATGCTTGCGTGAATGCTGTAAGAATGTCTCAAAGAAAAGAGCTTTCAGACTTCCAGAGAGGTACAATTGTTGGGAGCCATCTCGCAGGCAAAACTGTTAGAGAGACGTCAACCCTCCTAAACATCCCGAAATCGACCGTTCACAACGTCATCCGGGCACGGAAAGAGAAAGGCACCACAAAGTGTTCCGGCTAGGACTGGAAGACCCAAGACCATGTCGGCCAGAGACCAAAGGGCTCTTCGTAAAGTGGTCACTGGAAACCGTCACACATCGCTTGATGGACTGACAAGATTGTTCATAGAGTCGACGGGAACAACTGTTCGCAGGGAACTGCAAGCAATGGGTTCTTATGGCAGAGCGGCAGCGCACAAACCTCACATCAGCACCAGCAACGCAGCGAGGAGATTGCAATGGTGCAAAGAGCGACGACATTGGACTCTGGATCAATGGCGAATGGTTGAATGGAGTGATGAGTCCCGCTACACCATCTGGCAATCGGATGGACGGGTTTGGGTATGGCGCACGCCCGGCGAACGTTATCTGCCAAGCTGTGTTGTGCCCACGGTGAAGATCGGTGATGGTGTGGGGGTGCTTTTCATGGTAAGGATTGGGTGCAATCGTTTCTGTGGACGGACATCTAAACGCAGAGCGATACCAAGACATTCTGGACAACGCAGCACTCCCATCTCTCTGGCAGCACTTTGGCAATGGTCCTTTTCTGTTTCAGCACGATAACGCACCTTGCCATAAAGCAAGGGCTGTAGGCACCTGGTTTGATGAAAAGGGGGTTCGAGAACTTGACGGCCTGTCCAGAGCCCCGATCTGAACCCATCGAACATCCGTGGGACGTGTTGTAACGTCGATTGCGCGCTTGCGCGGAACGCCCGAAATCAGTGACCGAACTGTCCAAGACACTTATGGCAGAATGGCGAAAATTACCTGTCGAAACGTATCAAAAACTTGTGGACAGTATGCCCCAGAGAGTAGAAGCTCTGATAGCAGCAAAAGGTGGACCAACAAGATACTAAAATATGTATATTTTGAGTGTTTCTATGACTTTTGATAGGGTAGTGTATGTCAGTCATCCAGCATCTTGTTAGTTTTGCTCTATGACAAGATGCGTTATCCTATTGAAACACAAAGTCAGAATCTCCAAATAAATATTCAGCACTAGGAACTTGAAAATGCTCTAGGATTTCTCTGTAGGTTTTTCCATTTATAGATCCTTTGATGATATAGAGCTGTCCAACACCTCTTGCGGCCATACAACCAAAAAAGGTAAAAGGAACTGTTCTTTGATATCATTTGTTTACAAAGAAACTTTACAGAACGTTTAATGCAATGTGGATAGAATGCCTCGTTTCTCTGTCCGTACACTCTGCAACTTCCACCGTCGGTACAAGTAAAAAGTGATTCATCACTCCAAATCACATTTGTCCAGTCTTCAGGAGACTAGTGCAAATGTGGTTTCGCCCACTGCAATCTTGTTTGACGTTGCTTTTTAGAAATCGTTGGTTTCGGTACTCATGCATGATAACCGAGTTCCCCTATTCGCCTCCAATTGCTGTCCTGGAGATAGTTTTTGAATGCGTTGACCACTTTTCTTTGACTATTCGTATTGTAGCAAACCGATCTTCCCCAACAGTTAGTTTCAACTTCCTGGTTTCCCCCGCCGTTGAACCTTACCCGCGGGGGGGGGGGTTCACTTCTATGCCGTGTTGCACAAACTGCGTTCCCATCTTGTATTCTTTTTTAAGCATCTCGGAATGGCATATTTGGAACTGTTAGTAATTTGAGCAATCTCACTCACACTTTTCTCTTCCCTTTTTAATTTTCTGCAATTGTTAGCTGTGTTGCTTTGCCCATTTTAAAGTTATGGATGCAAATGCCCATATCAGAAATGGTATGTACCATGTTTCCATGGGGTATTGCAAAACTTTTGAAACGCAAATTAAGCAATGCTAAACTTTTGAAACGCAATGTGTTTTTTAATCCGTAATTTTATTTGTAATTCATTACACGGGAATGTTTTTGCATAGGCTTAAAGATGAATGTCTATTGATACTGGGAAAAAATTGCCACAACTCAGTACGGATATTTTTATACGTAAATCCCTTTTTATGGAACAACTCATTGCTATTGTACCAGTGTTGCTAAACTTTTGAAAAGGGGCTGTACAACTTCGGATAATAGTCAAAATGTGTAATTTATGGAATAAACTCAAAGCTTACTAATACAAGAAGAAAACTGCATACAACGTTTCCAGAAACGGAACTGGTTAAAATATTACACATTAAAATTACATAAATTATTATAGTGTTATAGTTGTCAATTGCCTCGAAACATTTGCAATAATGAATCAATTTTAGATCTTATTTACGTATCAAATTAATATTTATTCCAAATCTGCCCCTGCTTAAGAAAGACGTTCAGTCGAAACGCTTTCACCATAAATAATTGGTCGAAATAAATACAAACGTTACATTTTCTACAAACAGACTCCTTTGACCATATAATTGCAAGAGAGAGAGAGAGAGAGAGAGAGAGAGAGAGAGAGATAAACACACATTATTAGAATACAAAAATAAAAACATTAAATTTTAAAAATTAAAAAAAAAAAAAAATACAGAAATTTTTAACTTTAATTTAAATTAAAAGATCTTTATTTATATGATTTTTAAAACATGTCAATTCGCTTTCTTAATAAACAAAACGAAAGGATTTAATAACTTTATTAACACAAATCTCTTACGTATAAGAGTGAACAACCACAGTCAACTAGATGGCTGTGGAACAACTTCGATTAACAGACACTGATCGGCGGCAATCACGTGAAAGAGTACGAGAGTATTTTAATCGGTCATCTGGCATGTATTAGCCGATGAAGATTTGATATTTAAAAACTATATTTATATGTTAATATTTTTATTACTTATTCTTATTAAATTGTAATATTTAAACATTGTTCGGTTAGCTCTACACATCACAAATCTAACCCCATTTAATAGATAAGAGCAACAGCAGAGTTAATTGAAATACCTGAGCTCTCACCAATGATAAAGAGAGAGAGTAATGTGCTAGATATTTATAGATATGGTGAGATGCCCACAGCAGTTCTCCCAGCACAGACACTTTTCTAGAATGAAAGTGTGCCAAGGTTGGAGGATATATTGCCATTTATTTTGCATTTGATATTGTTATCCTACTTAAGAGGTCTATATTAGTATTTAGCTTTAAAGTACGGTGCCTAAAAATTTAATTTTAAAAACTTAATAAAATAATGTACTTTCTTACTGTGTAAAAAATCTTAACCATCGTTTAGTCTATTAAAAAAAGAAACAACTAATACACCTCAACAGTATAGTCTTCTTTTATTATTGTTATTTTTTTTATAAGTTGGAACCCCCACTGTAATTGCTGCTTTACTGCTCAACCATAGATGCTGATTCAAATTTCTCTTTCAGCTCATCTTCTTTTGTCTATTTACGCACATGAGATCTTTTTATTTATTTATTTATTTATTTATTTATTTATTTATTTAAGCAGTAACTGAGCTTTTTTTTTTCGGTTTATCTAAACTGAAAAAATTACCATGTTTTATGACCATACAAAAAAAAATTATTATTAAATATTAAAAAAAAAAAAAATATTTCTACTCAGTCGTTAGTTTGAAAAAACATTCATAAAAGGGCTTGGTCAATAAAGGAGGATTAATATTTTTTTAAATTTAAAGCTCTCCGAAGGGGAGGAACTTTATCTCAACTTTCTTCTGATGTTGTTGTACAATAAGCAAATGGATAAATACTTTCTTTCTTCTGTATGGTTAAGTTTCACTTTAGTGCTTGGGATGCATGGGATATTTTGGGGTGGGGTGGGGGAGAGTGGGCCAACACCTTGCTCCCTGATCTTCAAATGAAATCGCCTAACCAGAATTATGCCTCTGCCGGAACTTCCCTCAGGTGAGAAAGTGGGTCAAGGCGCGGCCAAGGTCAAACAGGTCGTTCCCTACGTTTTTCGTTTTTCCGTTTCTATTCCACAGCAGAAGAGGTGGGCGAGCAGCGAACAGGATTCAACCAAGCGGAGCAATTGGTTCCACGTGGCTGTAAAGCATGTAGCCCTTAATTTTTAATTTCTTTCAAATATTGACAAATCAGGAAAAGAAAAAAACCGAGAACATATTATTTTCTTTTATGACAACCTCTATGACTAAAATCTCACTGAAAGAATAAATATATAGTTTGGCTTTACCAAAAAATATTATCTATGGAAAAAAAAATATGTAAATAATCGAAAATTAAAATGATCAGATTTTGGGGACATCTGAATAGCACTGTATTGCATTTATTTTATTTGTGGGTTTGGTGGGTTATTAAAATGAATTACAGTTGAGGTACATAACTGACAATTAATATTAAACACTTAAACTTTGCTTCTTAACTTTGCTTATCATGTCAAAGATTTAAATTAATAATAAAAACTAAAAACGTTTTACATCAATCAGAATTAATAATAATTAAATAAAAATGGTCAATTATAACTGAACACGTCGAAATTAACGACAAATGCAACTAAAACAATAATTAATGTACACAAACGAACTTTAATTAATAAGATCACGGCATTTATAATTGTCCTTTCGATTGCTGATTTGACATTAAATAAAACAAGTGACAATAAATAAAATACTATATACGAATTATTTCAACTAATTAATTAAATCAGAAAATAATATGTTGGGTAAAATAATGTATTAAAGAGTTTGCATCTTCAGATTTCCATGTCAAACAAAGTTATTTTTTGTATATATAACAAATAAAATATACAGTACAAACAATTTCAAACAGTCCTGATACATATATTCCATAATATAATTAAATTAAAATGTATTAATTCCAGCATGTTTTAATAAATTTTATTTACATAAGGAAAAAATAAACGAGTATTTAAAGAATATTAAAGGCCATTATAAAGAATTTTTAGAAATATATTATGAAATAAACTTATATACAAATATTTGATTTTTGGTGGAAATAAGATGTACAGTCGAGTGCAAAAACGTTCAGACTTAAGTCATAGTTGAGCACATCCTAACCATATATCTGCTACCCTATTTTCATGCAGAAGGAACAGGTCCAGTCTAATCTGCCTTGACTCTCAGTAAAAGTACCTGATTTTGCAACCGATCAACATCCGGTAAGCTCAGTTCCTATGGAGCAGGTAAAAACCTTTTTGCACCCGACTGTACATAGCAAATCTTTGAAGTACTGATATTAGCTTTATTAGTCGCTGCGCACCATAAATTAGAAAGATTTTGGCAATTTCTAATGCAGAATGATGGTTGAAGCCAAATATACTGTACTCGGCAATTTGGGTAAAACTATTGTTTATGTATATGAAGAATGCATGGCTCAAATAACATCAAGCTCAAGGCAGTCCTGTGGCTACAACATCTCATCAACAACAGGGGTCGACAATTGGAAAGATGAATATAGGTGACACACCAAATGGCAGGAAAGAATTTGTGAAATAACTACAGAGGAAATTTCAGAATGCACTATCGATTAGACATGGTGTCATAATGATTATAACAGGATGATGTTCTGTATGGAGAAAAATTCCTTTCAGACCCAATAAGAACTTACAGCTGCAATGAACCTGCAATCACCTGCACTGACTACTGTTGGCATGATTTGATGAATATACTTCCTACTTCATCACAAACGTAGAGTGGTATAAATTCGAGATCAGATATTGTGTAAGCAGCATTAGGTGATGGATCATCCTGCAGGGTTGCATCTAGCAAAATGGCAAGGCAGGGAAGTGAACAATAATTAGGGCATATTTGGTCAGAAAGTAAGGCAAGTCAAGAGATATAAGCGCACATTACAATGGTTATTTTATAAATCCAACGAAAACAAGGCAGGGCACGGTAAGAAAGGGCAGGGCAGGGCATGTTGAAAAAGGGCAGGGCACCGCACCCTTCTGTTTCTACCTAGATGCAACACTGTCCTGTCTGATGGTGACATTACTAAGGTGGTGATGGTTTTATCATGGTGTGCAGAATGTTAAGTCCCTGATGCATATAGGTGACACCAAGAATGCTACCTCTTAACAGAACTCTTTTGCTGACCATGGCCATAATCATCACTCCATGATCAGTCTCTTTCAGCAAGACAAGTTATCAGGCAATAGGGCTCGTTTGGTGTCAGAGTGGTTTCAGGAGCACGATCAAGAGTTTACCTTATTTACAAGGAGTCTCTAATTCTTGCATTTGTTGGATGAAATTGAGCAAGTTGTCTGAATACAATAACACTCATAGTCCAATCATACGAGTTGTTAAACTGGCTAGGGAATGTCAGCCCCTATTACAATGGGTTATTTATTCAAATCTACATGTAATTTTAATATAACCATGATTTTTATAATTTTCTAATATTTAATAATTTTTAAGGAAATACATTTTATATTTTAATTCTGTAATGCTAAAAGCAACTATTGTCTAAGTTTTTAAATTCCAGATGATGAAAATTATCTTTTAATAATCTTCTGTTATTTGGTGGAATGCAAAGAAAACTGGTAAATCCTTCTTTGAGTCTTCAATAACCAATTTTCTACATTTTTCAACAAGATATACTGCTAATTTAAAGAAATATTCTTCTGTACATGGAAATAATGTTTCCCCAGAGCTTTGGAAGAGCTTGTTTTACTGATTACACTAACCCTATATTATTTTGTCACCTCATTCCTTCTGTATCCAACCCATGGTGTATTGGTAAATTTTTAAGAACTGGCTTGCTTCTTGTGTCCAGGAAGTGGTACATCAAGAACTTGTTTTGAATCACTTAAATACAGTGAAAATAGGAGGGGGATTTTCAATGATCAGGAAAAAAATATGGAAAAAGAGGGAAAAGCTGACATAGAACCAGCTCGCTAAATTTGAAAAAAATTAACAACAGACTCGCATGAGCGTGATATTATTGATAAAACGTGATAACAATACATCATATCTGCCAGAAAGGCCAGTCTTCGAACTTATTGATCATACTAGAATATTAAAAAAACGATCAAAATTTTGCACCCTGCATATGCCCTGAACAGTGCTGCACCCTGCTCTTAATGTCGCATGCCACATGGTTTTGACAAAAGGGAGTTATAGTCTAGGGTGCCATTTTGTTGATAGCCAAACCCCCTTGAGAATCCTCTGTGGTTGGACTTTCTCCATGCTTGCATCATATTGCTTCCAGTCCGTTTCTGATTGGATGAACGAGTTATTTTCATTTACACATGTGCCACTTTTTCCTTTTTCTTTCGTGCCGGGCACTATAATACCATACTCACCAAACTTTCATTATGGATTTAACCTTATGCCACAATAATAACACTAAGTTATTATCTATTCTATTATCTATTCCCTCTATTCTAGGAGTCATGTAGTATAGAGGGAGAGACTATCAAGGTGGGCATTTAAACTAATTTCATAAACTATTTTCTACCAAGTTATAAAATACTGTATTTCAAAGCAGTTAACCTATTCTTCAATTTAATCTACAATTTATACATTTCTCCAGAGAAAGTGCTGTTCACTGACAGTAAAATCAGGAAACATGAAAAACTCTTTTCTCCTTCTTCTTTTCATTTAATTTTCATTTTTTAAACATTCTCTTAATTTCACAAGTCATAAGCTTTGTTTTCAATTTTACCTAAGGAAAGCATACGAAGAGATGTGGAGCAACATCCTCTTTGCAATGAATCACAGAAATTTGTTACAATGGAAACTGCGATATCAGGCCATTGTCCGTAACAGGGGAAATCACGCCGAACACAATAAATGGTGAAGGAACAATATCTCGAAGAGAAGCCAAAAGAGACCAAAAAGCATAATTTTTCATTAAAAAGTTCTCAAAAGCATTCAAAGTTCTGTTATAGCCAATTGAATATGGCAGATTTAAGCTGCTGCAGAGAAATGAAGAAATACAGTTGAATATGGAGGGCAATACCAGTACAGTATCATTTTCCCCACATAACTGTACACAAAATCTTGCTGCACGGTCTTCAGCTATATGGAAAGAGATGTCGTTTATTTCTAATTTACTTCATCCACAATTTTCTTTATTGTGTTAAGAAATATAGCTGAACTTCTATTTATGTAACTTTAATATACATGTATGTGATTTCACTAACATGCAAGAAATAATTTAGGTGCTGTTTTGTGAGAAAATTTTACATGTATTATGCATCCTAAACTTATTCAGCAACCTATTAACCTTTCATCTAGGAATGAACATCTTTAATCTTCCTCCCACCTATGACTCAGTCTGGAAACCCCTGTATACATGATCTTTTAATGTAAACTTGATAATAATAAACTGCTGCTTTCTGTGGTAAACACTAGCAATTCTTAAATCCTAGGATCATGCCATAGTGTTTCAGAACCTGAAATGGAATTTAACATGTAAGCAAAATGATATAGGAAAGACTTGCTTTCTTATCTCAAGACTTTGTATAAGTAGGCTTTGCTCATTGTGTGATGTCATTATCAGCGAGTTACAAAATGGTGATGCCATAAGAGGCTATTTGCATAATCATTGCATGAAATGCTCAATTTCTAATTTGTACATAACAACAGAAAATTTTAGTTCCATTGATTATGCCATTTTTTTTTTTTAATTTCCGAATGGAAAAATAAATTTGAAGTTGAAAGCTCTCTTTTATAACTATTACTTCAATTTCTTTGTAACTTGTCTCCCTTCTAATTGTGAATTCCTATTTTTAAAGGTAAATTTCCTTGGTCCCCTGATATAATTTTATTGAAATTGAACAATGAAGGTATTAATAATCACTTGATACAGATTTCCCAACTGAATAGTATATTAATAAAAAGATAAGGAAACTCTCACATGCTGGTTAAAAAGAAGGTTTGGTTTGATTTATTTGGTATTAACGTCCTTTTTAACTGCTATGGTCATTTCAGGACGGCGTTATAGGGACCGCAAATTTTGCCTCGCAAGGGTTCTTTAACGTGCAGCCAGCAAATGACTACACGGGACCAACGGCTGTACTTCCCTTCCAAAGGAAGTGCGTGATCTCAGGATTTTCCCCCTGAAAAAATCCTTGTCCTCGGCCGGGGTCGAACCCGCATCCTCTGGCATCAGAGGCGATCACGCAACCACTGAGCAACCGAGGCCGATTTAAAGAGGAGGAGCTCAAAGATTTATGGGAAAGTGAAAGGGATGAAGAGAGGCTTTGAAATCGTCAACTGTAGCAAAGGCTAACTCATCACAGCTAACTCTCAGCATTATCATGATGACATTTAATTATTGCAACTGCGCACTTGGAACATAACTCTTGAAAAATTGGTACTTTGGTCAACGCCTCTGCACTACTTTTTTTTTTCTTCTTTTTATTTCAATAATTACCTAGCCTCAACAACATCAACTAGATGGAAGCACCAATTTTACCATCTTTCCAAGGCATTTTTCTTAATAAATTAATAGGATAAATTTAAAATGTATACTATTACTTTATTAAGAAATTGTCCGTCTTGGTAGTAACAGCTGAAAATGCTAGTGGGAACTGCACATTTCGAACAAAATAAGAAGTAATGGGCCCATAATCGTCAGCAAATGACTATCGCTGATTGAAAACACACAGCATGAATTACGTTTCCTCCTTCACTACTTTTATGGTAGAGTGGAGTAAACAACACAAGGATATAATATTTTTCAGCTTGACATTGCTACATACCACAGGATTCATATGTTGTTGGTACTCGAATTTGTCATTAGATGGAGCAACCTCTCCACTGCGACCTCTTCAATGACAGTGATAATAATTTATAATAATTATCTTACTCGAGTTATATTAAATTAAGTTATTTAAAATTATAATCTCTTTACTTATAATTAATCTCTTTATTTATTAATTTACAGTTTATAAATCTTGAGATTCAGTGCGGAGTTGTTGTCGGATGCAATGGCGTCTCTTGTATAGTACCAGTATTAAAATCACTCTTAAGAACCGTTAGAAACAGCGTGATTATTTCTCCCCTGCCACTTTTAAACCAAAATAAAAACCCAACAGGTTATGGGCCCAGGCGAATGAGAAGATTCTGCTGGACTGTATGAACGGTTAGTGAATTATTTATCGTTAGTGAAGACGTCTTATCAACCTCCTTTATTCCGTTTTTGCCCGCCATTTGTTTATGCGTCAAACGTTCTGTTGATTTGTTGCGGCACAATGGAAAGTAACGTAACCTTTACAAAATTGAATGGACAGAATTATGATGTGTGGAAATTTAAAATGGAGATGTACTTATGTGATAAGGATTTATGGGAGGCGATTATCACAACCATTCCTACTGAAGCTGGAGTCGCCCGAACGCAATGGCTGAAGACAGATAGATCAGCGCGAGCGAAAATTGCGCTATGTGTCGAAGATAATCAGCTTATCCACATTAAAAATGAATCGTCAGCGAAAGGAATGTGGGAATCCTTAGAAAAGGTGTACAAAAGGGAACATTTAAACACAAAGCTGTTTCTGCAACGTAAATTATATTCATTAAAATATGAAGAAGGAACTAATATGAGTGAGTACATCTATAGCATATTGGACATTGTTGATAAATTAAGAGGAATAGGGAAAGAAATCCCAGACGACGATATTGTTGCTATACTGTTATGTAGCCTACCCGAAAGTTTTGATGGATTAGTGACTAGCCTAGAAGGTCGACCGGAAAAAGAACTATCCTTAGAGTACGTGAGAAATAAACTCATCGCAACATATGAACGTCGTCTAGAAACTATAGAAACTAATGAAACATCGGCGATGAAAACAACAGTACAGACAAATGGGAAGAATGACTCACGGAGAAATTTACGTAAATGTCATTATTGTGGAAAAACAGGACATATAAAACAATACTGTTACAAGTGGCTCGCAGAACAAGGAAGGAAAACAGAGCATGACGCGAAGATAATAGTGGAAGCTATTGATGATAAAAATGAAGTCATCGCAACAGCAAACAATATTTATCAATGCTTCAAAATATGTACGTCATCTGAATCATCGGAATGGTATGTAGATTCAGCTGCATCCACATGCATGACGAATAGGAGAATATTCTTCTCTGGTGAACTACGAAAGAAAAGAGGAAAAGTGAAAGTAGCTAACGGTCAACTCCTAGATGTTGAAGGAATCGGTGACGGATTCTTCGAGTATGATAGTGAAAGTGGTGAAAAATGCCGATTCAAAGTACATGATGTACTGTATGTACCAGATTTAGACTGTAACTTGCTATCAGTAAAACACCTGGATAAAAGTGGGTACTACACCACGTTCGGTGGTGGTAGATGTGTCATCATGAAGAACAATAAAATGATAGCAGAAGGTTATCTAGATAAAGACCTCTACAAATTGGCATGTCGAGAAATAGCGAAGAAAGTGACAGTGGCACACGAAGATTGTATACACCATTGGCATCGGAAATTTGGGCATCGGGATCCCCGAGCGATTATGGATCTACACAGAGAAAAATTAGTGACTGGAATGAAAATATCTCCATGTGAAGAACAGATGAAGTGTACATGCTGCCTAAAGGGAAAACTAACAGAAAAACCATTCCCAAAGAAAAGTGAAACAAAGGCAACAGCAATCGGAGAACGTTTTCATGCAGATATTTGCGGCCCTATGGAGACACAAACTTTAGGTGGTAAACGATACTTTCTGACTGTGATTGATGATTACTCAAGATATTTACACGTATTTCTTTTAGCAAGAAAAAGCGACGCAATTGAGAAACTACAGGACTTTTTTACAAGTATAAAAACACAACACGGAAAGTTGCCAAAAGTCCTCCGTACAGACAGAGGTGGTGAATTCATGAACAATGAACTTCAAAAATATATGCAGAAAGAAGGAATGAGGCATGAGTTAACAGTAGCTCACACACCACAGCAGAATGGAGTGGCAGAAAGGCGAAACCGTTATTTGATGGAAATGGCAAGATGTATGCTCGACGATACTAATGGAGATAAACAACTATGGGGAGCAGCCATATTGACAGCAGCATACCTGCATAATCGACTACCATCAAGGGCATGCACAAAAACACCATATGAACTATGGACCAATAAAAGGCCAGATGTCGCAGGATTGCATGTATTTGGTGAGAAAATTATTTATCATATACCAACAGCTCAAAGGACAAAACTTGATAATACAGGAAAAGAAGGTATCTTTATTGGATATTCAGAAGAATCAAAAGGTTACTTGGTACTCGATAAGCAGAAAAATAAAGTGATAGTAACACGACATGTAATGAATGTTGATGATGGACATGGTCCTGTACTAGAACATGTGGAACAAATTGAACATGAAAAAGAAGTAGTGTGTGATCTCAATGCTGATGAGAAAATTGAACATAGAGAATTAGAACAACATGAAAATGGAATAAGACGCTCTACACGTAAAAATAGAGGCATTGCTCCAGAGCGATATATATGCGCATATAAAACAATTGTAGAAGACATAGAAGAACCAGAAGACTGGGATACAATGTTGAAACTACCAAAAGATGAACAAGATAAATGGCGCAAAGCAGTTGAGGAAGAAATGAAATCACTGCATGAGAAAAATGTAATGGAAATCGCAGACTTGCCAAAGGGTAAGAATGCACTGGAAACAAAATGGGTGTTCAAGAAGAAACATGATGAAATAAAACAAACAATCCGATATAAAGCACGATTGGTAGCAAGAGGATTCACACAAAAGCCAGGTGAAGATTTCAAGGAGACTTTTGCACCTGTGGCAAATGGAGCTACCTTCCGTGTGTTGCTAACGATCGCAGCAGCAAAGAAAATGAAAGTTAAGCACTTGGATGTGAAAACTGCATTTCTCAATGGGGAACTAAAAGAAGAATTGTATATTAAGAAACCATGCGGATACGAATATAAAGATGATGAACAGAAAGTGTATCGACTGAAAAAGAGCTTGTATGGATTGAAGCAAGCAGCAAAAGCATGGAATGAAAGAATTGATAAAGTACTACTGAAAAATAAGTACGAGCGTAGTGAAGTGGACCTTTGTTTATATATGAAAAGAATGGACAAACGTTGGAACTATATTCTATTGTATGTGGACGATATTGTAGTTTGCACAACAAGTGAAGAAGTAGAGAATCAAATTTTCAACATGTTTGCAAATGAATTTGAAATCTCAGATTTGGGACCAATCACATACTATTTGGGAATCCAAATAGAAAGGAATGATGATGGAAGTTTCAAACTTCGGCAAACAGCAAAAATAAAACGTGCCTTAACTAGATTTGGTCTAGAAGATGCAAAGGAAGCTAAAATACCTATGAGTACAAGTTATCTTAAAGAAAGAGAGGACTCTAAGAGACTGGCAAATAATCATCTGTATCGAGAAGCAATCGGAACCCTGTTGCATCTATCTACCGTAACACGACCAGATATAGCCACAGCTGTTGGAATTGTGTCAAGAAAAGTAGCAGAACCAACAGAAAAGGATTGGCATGCAGTCAAACAAATATTTCGCTACTTGAAGAAAACCAAAAATGCAGCTTTAAGCATTGCAGGAGACATTGCTCAAATCGCACTTTATGTTGATGCAGATTGGGCTGGAAGTTTTCCAGATAGAAAATCAACATCGGGATATGTTTTACAATTGGGAAAAACACCAATCATATGGGCAAGCAAGAAACAAGGAACAGTATCTCTGTCATCGACAGAAGCAGAGTATATAGCAGCTTCAGAGGGTTGCAAGGAGGCAATGTGGTTATTCCAACTACTCGAAGGCATGCATTTAGATATGGAAAAGAAAATCCATGTGTTTGAAGACAATCAAGGGTGCATTGCAATGGTGAAAAGTGAACGTATAGGCCAACGATCAAAACACATTGACATAAGATACAACTATGTGCGTGACCTATACAATGATGGCTTCATTGATATACATTATTGTGCTTCAGAAGATATGCTGGCTGATGTTCTAACAAAACCTCTTGCAAAACAGAGATTCATGGAACTGTGTGAACATTTAGGCTTGCAGTGTATTGGTTGAGGAGGGGTGTTGTTGGTACTCGAATTTGTCATTAGATGGAGCAACCTCTCCACTGCGACCTCTTCAATGACAGTGATAATAATTTATAATAATTATCTTACTCGAGTTATATTAAATTAAGTTATTTAAAATTATAATCTCTTTAATTATAATTAATCTCTTTATTTATTAATTTACAGTTTATAAATCTTGAGATTCAGTGCGGAGTTGTTGTCGGATGCAATGGCGTCTCTTGTATAGTACCAGTATTAAAATCACTCTTAAGAACCGTTAGAAACAGCGTGATTATTTCTCCCCTGCCACTTTTAAACCAAAATAAAAACCCAACATCATATAGTATCTGAATGATTCTAGGAGCATGACCAAAGGCTTGCTGTATTTCCATGGCCCATGCAGTTTCCATTATCAAGAATAAATTGAAATGGAAGCAACAACAAACGTACACAATTTTCCGAGCAAAACCCTAAACATGGGTGGTCTGTTACACTCTGTATATTATCCTTAAGCAAGTCTCTCATTCAGCTGGTATGTGGTATCAGCATTTAGTATAAGAAGTATCAATAACTGGTACATGGTAAGAAAAACAGAAACATATCCTGTGTGTGCACAATAAATAATTAATCCTTGAAATTCATCAGAGATTATGGTAACCATTGATGTGCTTGTTTATTGTGACGAAGACGAGTGTGATTAGCATTAACAAAGCATCATAAAGCCATGAAAATCGAAGTGATGCTATAAAAAGACTTCATCAGAGAAACACTTTGAAAGTGGGCGATCAACAACAGCTATGTAATCTTCTAAAACTTGCAGTTACTAACGAGATGATAAATTAGTGTGTTATTTAATGATTTTGAAATGATATCAACCACTATTAATACAAGGGTTGGGGCATAAGTCATGGCAACTATTTTTTTTTAATGAGAATTCAAGCATGGGTGGAAAATGTGAAATATACAGATGAAAGAACAAGGAATGGACGAAATGTACGGACATTTAACAACACGCCAACACTTTGCTTCTCATGTTTATTAAGGTAGTTGACAACATTACAGGTTTCATGTTCTGGAATCATGAAGCCTGTAATGTTTCATACGTTTCATGCTTCTGGAAAATTTTTTCTGGAACATGATTACAGATTTCATTTTCCAGAATAAGTAACAGAAATCATAATAGAGAACTGCTGTTTTGATATACAAGCGTTGTTCAACTCTGGTTACATCCACCTTGCACGGTGGTTGACTGAGAACTGATTTAACATTGCTCTCTGTGCAACATCAGGAACTCACGGAGCCATCTAAAGTTGTGAAAACATACTAGCAGTCACAGCTTCCTTGAGACATATGACATTTTATGATACCATCCCTTAGCTCTGAGAAAAAAAAATAGTTGCCATGACTTATGCCCCAACCCTCGTATAAACTCTATTCTTTATTCGAAATCATTCTCTACTTTGCAATAGCCACACTGGCTAAAAAGCAGATTCCTAATTGCCTTCTCTATTACTAATCCTGCAGAAGGTCACGAAGGTTTTTGCTACTCCATTTTGTTGGGCTATAAGGTTCTATTGGTGGTATTATGGTGTGGTATTAGTGTGAGCCTCACTGGTAATTGGAAAATAAATAGTCTGTCTCATGAGAATAAACAAAACAAGTTAGCATAGTTGCATGAACTTTTTCACAATAAATGCACCCAGTGGCAGATCTAGAACTTGGTCAAGGGGTGGGCTAAGGAGGGGGAAGGGGCTAATCAGGTGGTTTGGCTAATATGTTATAAGTTATTTCAAATAACCACCCCCCTCCCCAGGGAAGTGATGGTCCTGAGATCTTTCCTATATTGAAGTTTGTAAATGTAAATTATTGCAATATAAAAAATATTTACAATTTATCTAACGGATATAAGTTTAGGACCAATGGGGGGGGGGGGGGGGCGCCCCCTTAAATCCGTCAATGGATGCACCTTATTTGAGTACCAATAATATGCAAAAAGAATCTGAATAAAATTTTTCTGTAGAATTCACCCCCCCCCCCGTTTGGTTGTTGGGGTATTTTATTTTGTTAAATCGGCAAATCTGTTAGCATATGAGAACCACTTCATAAATCATTTGATATTGAAATGGTTCATGTTGCATTAACATTTATATAATGATACCCGTACATGTACCTGTACTATTTTCCTATTTACAACAACATTATTTTATTTCATGAAAACCTGTTTTAGTCTTAATCCATAGATGATTGTAAATAAGAAACTAGTATCATCGTATAAAGTCATTAATTTCTAAACATGCGCATCACACAAATGTGTTTTAAGTCCCACCCCCAAAGGCACTCACTATTTCCATTTAAATGAATAAAATTATAGTTACTTTTGTTATAATTACTGCTTTGTTATGATAAAGACTAAATTTACTGATCCCACTGTTAGTCAAAGCACAGTAAAATTCTAAATCTTTGAACTTGATCTGTACAATTATAAAAGTCATAATTTATGAAATTGTTTTTTTTTTTTTAATTTATTTTATTTTGAAAATTAAACAATGAAGATTTTAATTTGAAAAAATATCTTGAGCAACAGGAATATTTGGAAACTGCAGTGGCCGAAAGTTATTGCAATACATGTCCCATTCCACAAAATAAAGCTCTAGAAATTCCACTATCTATAATATCATAAACCCTCTTCTTCCCTCCAAGGGGGCTGTCCATAAACTACATCATGAAAATTTTTGTTACTTTTGACCTCCTCCCTTCTTGTCACAATCTTGTGAACCTAACTTCCAACTTATAAGCTAAAGCATTTTTAACTGTATTTATAAGATTCATAATACGAGGGTGGCGGGGGGAGACCATGGCCTGGTGGACTTCCACTGAACATACCATTTCTGGAAGTTAAGCAACATCAGGCATGGCTAGTCACTGGATGGGCGACCGTTAGTGACACCCGATCGGGGGGCCCCCCCCCCCCCAGCTGCTGCGACCATCATACAGCAGTCGTTAATCCATATTCATCCAGGGACCCAACTCGTCGGCCTCTGGCCACACAGGTCTTGGATGGATGCATTGGATTTCATCAAAAAAAAAGTTAGACTCAGCATCATCTGCGCTTGAAGAGCGCAGACATCATTCGTCGTTTTTAAGGATGTTGCCTGTATGTTTATAATTGCAACGTGGCATGATCCCACGTGTTCACCGCGTATGCAAGAGTATTGTTATCATGGCACAGCAACTGGTTGTACATGCGAAGTTGGAGATTCGAGGAACAATCCGTTTTTTGTGGGCGAAAAGCTTAAATTGCACTGAAATCCATAAGGAAATTTGCAGTGCCAACGGGGATAATGTGATTTCTCATCCTGCAATTGTGAAGTAGTGCTAGCAGTTCGAAAATGGGTGCTTAGATTTGACAAATGAATACCATGCAGGAAGACCATCCACGTCCAACAATCCCAAGCACAATGCCCATGTTAATGACATGATTTTGGACATTCGATGAATCAGAATTAAAGAAATCACCAGAACGCTTGTGGAGTGTGCACTTGATTATTCACGATGTGATTGAGAAATGCTGGAGCAGATTTTTACCGCAGTGACATGGAAAAGTTAATTTCACATTCAGACAAGTGTTTGCAATTGTTGGGCGAGTACGTAGAAAAGTGAAATAAATGGTGCATGTTTACTCAGAATGTGTCTATGGGATCTTACTTTCTGATTCATTCTCGTAAAAAGACTTTTATCTTAACAGTACAGAGAAGACATTAATCAGTTCAACAGATTTGGAGAACCTTAATGAAAAATAAATGTTGGCAAATTATTTGAAAGTTATTTTTAAAAAATAAACGTCTCTATGCATTTTAATTCTTAATAATAGCCTAGCCATCTTCTCATTAACCAGGTAACCAAATGATCAAAGGGCCATGATAAACCATGGGCATGAATTATGAGGGGTGATCAAAAAGTAATGTCGCGTATTTTTTTTCTCGAAAATGACAGCAGATATGAGAAAATTGCGTTATATAAAAGTTAGTTTGGTTCATTGTTAAAGTTTCCTGTTAGTGTCGTGTGCATCCGCCAAGCACTAGCGAGTGACAGTCCAAACAAGATGGCGGCTCTCATTTCATCGTCCAGTGCTTTTGAGTGGCGGATTGTTATGAGTTTTCTTTGTGCAAAAGAACTGAAACCAGTCGATATCCATATTGTTGAATTGTTCTATCAAATGTACATGTGTTTATTTTTTTCTCGGTCACGATTTTAGAGAAAAAAAATGTGTGACATTACTTTTTGATCACCCCTCATAATTAGCCAGTACATGTTCATTGATTTCAATTACATCTGTACTGTTATCGGAATTACCAGAAAAACTGCATCGTTTATTTCATTTTCATGTATCCATTCGGTACCTTTTGCACTAGTGTGATCAGCATGTCAAATGCATAGCAGGTCCTGGCTTAGCACACTTTGTTTACTGTGGATTGGTTGTTCGTGACTTTGTACACCATGAGATGTTTCATATCTCTCCTTTGGATACACATTGTAAATATTTTAACAAAATCTCATTTGTAGCATGATATAGGCCATATTTTATGCAGACTGCCAGTCTATGTATTGTGTCTGAAGGAAACTTTGCCTTCCAGATTGAAATGTAATGAGAGATGTGCCAAATAATGTGGGATATTTAAGCCTCGCTTATTTTGCTCGATTTTCATCAGAGACAGAAATCCACTGGAGTATAGTTTATAGTGAGACCCAGGAATGGGGTTGCTGTACTCTTCATCTACCATTACCTCGACACTGCTAGAATATTCCAGTAGTAGCTCTATGCATTCCAAGTCTACTGCATAGCCATAATTTCTACAGAACACCAGATGTCGTACAGCGTTTTACCGGCATAAATATAAATGATATTAACTTATGTCCGGCAGCAACCATCTACTCATGATCTGAAAGAGATACTTTATAGTCCATATGCATTAAAAGAGGTGCCTCCGTCAATAAAATAAGTTTCATTTTATAGGTGAACATTTCAAAAAGGAGTCTGCAAATCAAATCTTGGAGAAATTTTGCATTTTGAGGCATATTCTCATATTCAATATCATTTGGACTTTACAACTTTATAAAGATGTTTTTTCAATTTCTTAGTATTAAAAAATGTGCTTCAGTGAAATGTGACATCACATTATCTGAATCTTCTCCCCCAACATGCATAATAAGTAATTAATGGGCAGTGCCAAAGGAGGAAAAAGAAAAGAAAAAAAACACCGATGAACAGCAGCCATTACTGGAATAGCACTTGCAGATAAGTTGGCAAATGTCCGAGGACAATATAAGAGTTTTGTTTAGAACAGATGAAGCTTGCTTTTAATGAAATTATGACAAGGACCAGAAATGTTCATATTAGCTTAGCTGATAAACATTTATCCAAAACCCAAAAAGGAGTCAATATCAACTCATCAGGAATACCATTGCCATTTATCATTACAGCAGATTAGTTGCATTGTTAGGTTTTATTGTGCATTGACTACTATAGTGCCCACACAAAAGAAAAAGGAAACTGGTCCATGTGTAAATGATTACACCTCATTCAGCTAATCAGAAAAGGATAAGAAATGGAGCATTACTAATCACAGCTAAAATGAAATCGAAATAATTCTGGCAGAGCTCAATTAGAAATTGATCAACAACAGGGTTGCATCTAGCAAAATGGCAGGGCAGGGAAATGAACAATAATTAGGGCACATTTGGTCAGAAATAGTGTTGTGCCGATACCGATATCAAAAAGTATCGATACTTGCCGGTATCGAGTACTCAAGTATCATGTATTGTTGTATGTCTCAAGTATCGATATTATCGATAGTTTGCACGTCGATACTCGATACTGAAAAAACCTATGAGTCGCCTATAGAAGATGTTCGATTTTCAGTGTTAATTCAGAATCTGTTGAATTTTTGAACGCTTTTATTTCAGTGGCTGCCTACTGATTGAGCAAGTATCTTTCGAAGCGTTTCGAGGTCGAGTTTAGCTGTCGAGCTCACGCCATGCACTATGGGCGCACGAGAAATAAAAAAAAAAAAAAAGCTAACGACTCGGACACGTGAGATAGCCTCCTAGTAATAGTAATTAGGCCTAATAGTAATGAGTGATGTTAGCTTCCACGTGCTCCAGTTTCAGTTCGGAGCCCTCTCAAAACTGCATTTTATCAGATACTCATTTTTACTCGATATTATCGATAATTTCTCATTGAGTACTCGATATTGGTATCGAGTATTTTATTAAAGTACTCAATACTGGAAGTATCGATGCTTCATTGGTATCGCACATCACTAGCTAGTCAGAAAGTAGGGCAAGTCTGAGACATAAGCGCACATTATAATGGTTAATTTATATTTAAATGAGTTCAGTCTCCTTTTAATGGGGAAAATCGTGAAGTTAATAAAAACAAAAAAATTAATAATAAATAAAGTCACCAATCTTGAAAAACGATGAAGGAACTTGTGAGATGGAAGAAAACTCAAAGGATGTAGTCTATTGCAGATATTGTTGATAGTAGAAATAAACCCAGTCTATTGAGGATGTAGATGAAGTCTTGTGAAGATAATGTTGATAGGGGAAAACGATAATCTTGAAGGAAGTGTTGGTTTTTAAATACACATGAAATTTTGAAGAGGGTGATCCAAATATTTGGGATAAAATTTAAACGTTTTCGAGAATATTTCTCATCATCAGTTGGATTAAAATTTTTGAATGGTGAAAACAGTTGATATAAAGGTGATGAAGCTAAGTTGGTTGTAATTGTTGGTTATGATTGTTGGCTATTGTATACTAGGGTGACTGTTGTTTAAAAGTAGTGTCCATTTATTGTTTATCTCTATTGATGGCTTGGCAAAATTTTTGTTATTTGTAATGATATTTATTGTTTCTTTAATTAATCTTTTTTTATAATTTTCTTCTTTTCCAATGATTTTTGTGTTATTCCAATCTGGTGTGTGGTTTTCTTTGATACAATGATTAACTAAATGGTTGTTTTTGTCTTTGTGGCGAAGTGCTCTTTCATGTTCTTTTAATCTTATTTCTAATTGTCATTTAGTTTGACCTGTGTAGATATGTTCACAATTTTTACATGGTATTTGATAAATTATATTTCTAGTGTTCCATTTTTCTTTATTATTTTGACATATTTCTTTGAAATTGATATTTGTGCTATTATTTTGATTGATTGTTGTTTTTAGGTTGGTGGTGGTTATTAATGTTTTAGTAATGTTATTTGTTATTTTTGGTATGATTTTTATGTTTGGTATTTGTTCTAATATATTTTTCTGTTTGTGGAAAATTTTATTATTGTATTGTATTGAATATCTTTTTTGTTGTTCTTGTTGAATTGGTATAGTTTTTGTTGTATTGTTTGCATCTATTAAAATTTTGTCTATTAAAGTTATTGGATATTTGTTTTTTATTAGGTTCAGTTTAAGTTTTTTTAAATTTTTAGGAATATATTTTGGGGATGTAAGATTTTTTATTCTTTGTAAATAGTGTTTAATAGCGTTAATTTTTTGGTGTGTGGGTTGTTGTGATAAGTAATGTGGTATGTTGTTACATCCTCAATAGACTGGGTTTATTTCTACTATCAACAACATCTGCAATAGACTACATCCTTTGAGTTTTCTTCCATCTCACAAGTTCCTTCATCGTTTTTCAAGATTGGTGACTTTATTTATTATTAATTTTTTTGTTTTTATTAATTTTACGATTTTCCCCATTAAAAGGAGACTGAACTCATTTAAATTTAAATTAATCATTTAAACTCCTTAAATCAATAATTATAATGGTTAGTTTAAATAAATCCAACGAAAAAGGGCAGGGCACATTGAAAAAAGGCGGGGCACCGCGCCCTTCCATTCCAGCCTGCAACAGCCCTTCCATTGCAACACTGAACAAGTTGAATACGATATCCCTGTTGTCTTGCTGGTCTCTTTTATTATTGTATCATTACTACCTCCAGGTCTGTTCCCTTTATGGGTGTAGCTTGATTGTTTATAGTTTTTCTTTGATGGTAAGGCAGAGGCCATGTTTCAGGAACTCTAAATAAACCAGACAGCTACAACCAATAAGCATATAAATTATGCATGCGTCTGTTTCCTTTTTCTTTCATGCTAATCACTGTAGGTCTTTGTGCCCTTACATAATGGCTCATATCTTCATACATACCCAAGAGAAATACAAATAATCGTTCCCACAAAAGGTTCAAAACACCAATCTAATAGATTCGAGAACTGCAAAGCCTAAACTTTAGCTCTCTCAGGCAACTAACTGGCACAAATCATTATGCATTACTTTCAGAAGTGTTTTCACCACTTGATTATCCGTAACTTTTATGTTACTATTTCTCTCTGATAAAGGTTCTTTAGCTGTAGTTTTATGAGCAAATTAAAACACAAAACCAAAATGTTCAGCACTGAGAATAACTGCCTCAGACTGATCATCTGTATAATTAAAGAAAACGTGGGTATTACACAGAAAGTTTGTAGAATTAGCCAATCAGAAGTGCTTAGACTCAATTCAAATCTTGTATATCTGGTAGCAGTTTCTAATTGGCTAATTGCACAGTTTCTGAAATGAAAACTGAAAGCTTTATACTGTAATGACAACACTGTGGATAGAACACAATAATGGTAAAGAAATACAATAATAGTAATTTACTTTAGAAAGCTTTATGATAGAAAATTTAGTATAACCTCAACGAAATTTAAATAAGTATGGTAAGTTCTGCAAATTTCATGCATTAAAGGCCTGATCCAAACAAGAGGGGGGGAATGCATCATTCACATTCATGTAATCTTCGAAGTTTATCATGTCATGTAAAGGTCCCAAGTCAAACTACAAATCTGCCACCCCTAACATGTCACTTAAAGGAAACACTTAGGTTAAAGGTGTTCAGTATTCTCCCTAGAAAATTTTTTCAGCTGGGTGGAAAGATTAAATAGCCGGGCGGACAATAATTAAAAATTAATAAAATATTATGCAATGGTGTGCAGTTTTTCGTGTATTCAGCCGGGCGGTCATCAAAATCATCTGGGCGGCACGCCCGTTGAAAAGGGAATGGGGAGAATCCTGGGTGTTTATGTGCTATTTGTCAGACCTAAACGCATCCATCAGAGTACAGAGACCTAAACTAGTACAGAGTGTAAAGGACTCATCACTCCATAAAACCCTTTTCCATAGCTGTACTATCCTGTTCTAATGCCTGGCACGCAAGGTTCATGTCTGGAAATGTAACGAAAAGATTATAATTTAACTGACTAGCCTATCACGATCCACACGAAAGAAATTGTGGATAAGCAAGAAACTAATGGCCTGTTCCTAGATATGCCTAATTCCATTTCCTCAGGACATCAACAGCTGAGCATGCATGTGAAAGTTTCTGAAATTTTCCAGATAGTCATGCCACTAACAAACAGACTAGTCTGGTTTTATGTTCTAATAGGGATGTCCAGTCCATTATTGTAGGGTGGGCCAAAAGGACGGATGTCTGAGCAAATGATTATTAAATACACGTTTATTTAAATAGATAAGCATATACACTTACAAGGATCTATCTACACTGGTCGTTTATCACTGCATTGCGACTAGCACTATAAAAATTACCATTTCCGTGACCACCACTCAGATTGCAAGTTAAATTATATTATATTATATTGTAAGGTATCATTAAGATTTAAAATAGACCACTGGTATTCCAAACATTGAAACGATAACTACAGGTATTTTAAATAAGTCTTTGCTTATAGACACAAACTTTTGGCCCATCTTATACAAGGTGGTTGATTTAAGTGAAGACATTGAAATATCTCAAAAACTAAGTATCGGATCAAAAAATATTTGTGATGAAATTTGTTGTCTCGAAGGGGCCTATCCAATGATACCAAAATTAACCCCCACCCCCATCCCCTGGGAGTGGGGGACAAAGAAATCTTAAATGGGATTCCCATTTTTTTTTTATTGGAGATTTGGATTCTCTCCAGGAAAAAAAAACATGAACATTACGTCCAATCTAAAAAATAAAAATACAAATTCAATATTTTTAAAAAAATCTGTTGTGGTCACCACAGGACTCCCTTGTACGAAGCTTTATTGAATGCTTTTTTGGGGGGGAAATATTTCTCATTATTATTCTTGAGACAAGTATTTTCAACTCTTTCTATGTTGTCTAAAAACTCCAATTGTTGAAACAAATTTTGATAGCAGTTTCTGTTCTTCAACTCCGACGTCAAAAAATCAAACTCTGACGTCACAAATTGCTCTATGCAATCAAAACTCCATAGACATGAAAGGAAATCTGTTGTGGACACCACAAATACACATATTTGGCCCAGCCGATTGCAATCAAAAGGGGAGCTGCACAACTAGATGTTACAAAAGTCCTAAATACGAGAAATACAAGACAGACACACACACATAGATACACGCATACGTACGTCATGCCGAAACATGTCAAAATGGATTCTGGGATGGTGAAAATGTATATTTCTGTTGAAATCTGAAAATCGATATTTTTCGCGATTACAACACTTCCTTTACTTCATACAAGGAAGTAAAAAAAATCTGTTGTGGGCACCACGGGACTTCCTTGTACGAAACTTTATTGAATGTTTTTTTTGGGAAAATTTCTTATTATTCTTGTCACAGGAATTTCAGTCTCTCTCTTTGTTGTCTAAAAACTCCAAATGTTGAAACAAATTTTGACAGCGCCATTTTTGAACTTCAAATAAAGTTCTTGAAATTTAATACTCAAACAGTCAAATTTCTGACGTCACAAATTGCTCTATGCAATCAAAACTCCAAAGACATGAAAGGAAGTCAGTTGGGGAAACAACAAAAACACGTTTGGCCCAGCCAATTGCAATCAAAATGCAAAGTGCACAACATCATGTTACAACAGTTCTAAAAACAAAATTTCAACATTCTACGCCAAACCGTTTTTGAGAAATGCAACACACACACACACACACACACACACACACACACACACACACACACACACACACACACACGCATGTACAGACGTCACGACAAAACACATCAAAATGGAATCAGGGATGGTCAAAATGCATATTTCAGTTGAAAACTGAAAACCGAAATTTTTCGCGATTACAATACTTCCTTTTCTTCATATAAGGAAGCAAAAAGCTATCCAATGACACCAAAATTTTGATGTCGCTGGGTAGCTTCATTTTTTGATCCGACATGTTATTTCTCGAAATATTCCTGTATTTTTTAACATTTGTGTACCCCTCTTTGATTTTTGTCAATTACAGTGCCATCTGTGAAAAAAAAGATATCAATCATAGGTTAAATTAATGTATTTTTTCCCAGGAGAGAACCCAAATCTGCAATAAAAATGGGTGTTCGCATTTAAGACTTCTTTGTTACCCCCACACAGCCTCAGGGGGGTAAAATAATAGAATTCTGGGTATGGCCCTGCCTTCGAGACGAACAAATTTCATTCCAAACAGTTTTTGAGATATTTCAATGTCTTTACTTTAATCGACCACTCTATATGTCTGTCTATCAGGATTGTCACAACTAGGAATTGTATTACTGGTAACAGTTATAAAATACATTGGTACACATAATGGTAATTTGATCGTTTTAAGTTTGATAAAATTTAGTAAACATGAATAATTTCCTTGAAGCAATATATTTATTGGTAAACATTTTCATGTATTTTTATATACGGAAAATATCAAATGTTTCATTTCAACTATGAAAGTAGATGCCATTTTTTATATTTTACATCACTGCTTTACAATTATTTACAATTTTTAAGAAAGTGCACTGCAAATACAAGAAGTTTATCGTTAAATCGATCGGATATGAGACTACAATTTGGAGGCAAAGCTTACATTCTCGCTTTAAAATTTGGTCAGAATATTTCACTGAACATGAATGCAGATTGTGGACCTCTTAATATTTCACAGGACAGTTAAGGCGATTATGTGTATGAATTCTAGTAAATAATTTCATCTTGAACTTCAGTTTCACTACCATCAGCTCTAACTTCTAAGAATATGCCAATACTTTTAACAAACTAAGATTGGATTTGTTTATTAAACAAAAAACGCAATCCAATAATAAACAAAGATTTGCATTTGGGATCAAAATTTAAAAATAGCCAATAACTGACTAATAAACCAGTAATGGTTTGAAAATGTATCTTTATTAATAGTAATTAAAAAAAAAAAGAAGAAAAATCAGTAAAGTTGCAATTCCTAGGTACAACTACTATAATGGATATCCTCGTTTTGACTGGCAAAAGCTAACAGATATAAGGCTGCATCCGATTCCTAAACCATTTATTGTTGTTTTGGATCAATGTAGGATTCACTGGAATAAAGTGGACTCGAGATAATGTCATGAAGTTACGTTCAGTGAGGGGGAACTGTGGATATAGAGATTAATTTTTTCCTTTCATTTCCGATTATTATCATAATGCTACATGAATATCATCAATTTCAATTACCGTAATTTTAAGATATTCAATTTTCAAATCAAAGCTATAAATTACATAGTGGAATAGAAGAAAACTTGGCATTAGTCATTCTCTTCTGTAACCACCATAGTTGTCAGTGATACATCTATCTAGTATACACATGTGCCTTATTTATAATTTAGCAATGATTTTATTCTGGCCATGGGGATGGCAAATGTGGAAAAGGGAGGCCAAAGATTGTGTGTGACTAGACTCAAGCGGAAGAATATGTTTGTTTTGAGAGTTTGAATAACCCAAACTCTGATGTTATTTGATTGAGGTTGATTAAGCCTCCAAGTTCTTTACTGTGCTGCCTATACTACGCTTTGGGATATCAGAAAGCAATGCCATTTATTTTTTAATGGGGGAAATATAGTCACTGTGTAAAAATTAACATAGCCAAAAAGAAGGCTGAGTACGTGCACAGATAATGCATAACAAGAATTGTTCCTGTGCACGTGCACTACGTGCTACCAGTCGTTTTACAAATGGCTGCAGTCTGGACTGTTCCAATGTGTGCAAATGATGTAAAATGTATCGGGAAGAAAGAGTTAGCCTTACCAATAAACAATGTTTTGGGCGGCCTGTATCAGCAGCAAAAAATTCAAAGTTTCTCCTTCAGCTCGGAAGATTATGCTTACAGTTTTTTGGGATATGCAAGGCATCCGACTCGCAGAGTTCCTGTCTCGTGGGTTAACCGTCAACACTGCTACCTATTGTGAAATGTTGACTAAACTGCGCTGTACTATTCGGGATAAGTGACCAAAATGAGGAAACAATGTTCGACTTCTTCACCACAATGTACGCTTGCATATGGCCAACTTCGTCAAAACAAAACAGATCCATTTCGGTTGGGAGGTTCTGGACTGTCCAGCCTACAGTCCGGACTTAGCACCCTTAAACTACCACCTCTTTGGTCCCATGAAAAGATTTCTGGGTGGTCAGAGGTTTGAGACTGACGAGGAAATCAAATCTGCCTTGTGCCATTGGCTATATTCACAGCCGACAGAATTCTATGCGCACGGTATTCTGAAACTCTTGCAGCGTTGGGATAAATGCCTACATAATCGTCAAGGTTCCTACGTGGAAAAGTAGATAAACACGTGTAGTTGCAACTGCACTTAGTGGTTTACCTGTCTTTTGTAATTTTCTTTGAAAAAACAAATGGCGTTACTTTCTGATATTTCCCCCTTCGTATTAAAAATCTATCTGGTCTTATTGTCGATATTGATGGCTTTACCATGGCATTATTTGGATCTGATTTCCAGTAGATTCTATTGATACCATCTGTGAAGATGAATTTTAATTAAAAATTAAATTTTAATGCAGTATAAGTTTTAACTAAAAAATATAAATACCATACAGCAATATTCAGGGAGAGTCAAAAATCTGTACAACCCCCCCCCCCCCTCCCCCAACCCCATTCAATTTCAAAACGAATGGAGATACAACAAATCTGTTGCAGGCAATATGTAGGAAGTTAGGTAGGGGCTAAACAATGGTGGTGTCAAATTTGACCTTTGACCTCAAACTTTGCACCTTGCAATTTGTAACTTTGTAACCATTGCAGGTAGAGAAAAACCTCCAATTGTACAGTTGTAGAGCTCAAAACTGTGATTTTACAGAAAAAAAAAAAGATTAAAAATAAACCCACTACAACAAAATGAAATTTCAGTACTCAAGCTGTAATGTGAACTATGGAATGGCATCTTGGTGGAACCTGTTTCCTACATCGGTAAGGTACACAGAAATGATTTTGAAATTTAGCCCCTACCTAACTTCTTATATGTTGCCTGCAACAGATTTGTTGTATCTCCACTAGTTTTGAAATTGTATGGGGGGGGGGGGGGCTGACAGACTTCTGACTCACCCTGTATATAAAAAGATGATTTTGTTAATTTGGAAACAGACAAAAGGCGTTTTTAAGCGAAATATAACATACAGTTTATATCTGATCCGTACATTATCTAAATCAGCTCAACCTAACCCCTAAAGCTAGTTCACATAACCTGCTTTGTGTGTTGCCTCAGCGTTCTGAGAGCTGTGAGCATCAAACGCTGACACTGGTGTAAGATGGTGCTGCCAATTCACATAACTTCCATTACGAACGTCACTGCACACCATATTTAATTACGTTGGTTCTTTCGTTCCGTACTGTTGAAATCCACATCCGATAACAATATCCACTTCTAACATGGATCCAACATTTTATCAGCATTTATTAGCTAACTCATCAATTTTTATTGATGGTAGCTACTGTTTTTAATTTATTAAAAAGAAAACATAAAAAGCGAAGCTGGTGGATACGGCCTGTGTTTTCACGCTGCGCATAGTTGGGTGAATTTTTCTATTTAGAGTTCCTTAATAAATTGTACAAGCTTGTGTTTGTGAGGTTTTCTTCAAAATCTGTCCATAATAATACTGTAATATCAACGCGACTGAAAATTCCTACAGTGAAGATTGAATTTCGCACGTGGAATATTGAGAATATGCTGCTGTTTCATGATTGGCCAGTGTGCTTGCTGCTGATTGGAGAACATTGACCCGCAACAGTGTCGGGTATTGAAATTTTTCAACCGCACTGAACACACAACTAATGGATATACGAAAAAACGCACAACGCAACACAGGTCATGAGAACCAGGCTTAACTCAACCAACATGATGAAATTCTGATGTATAATCTTGTCCAAATATTAAGCATAATCAATATCAGTATACTTATTTCATAAACCAATTTCCAGAATGAGGTGAAACTGGGTATGTGTGTGCAATGCCGCATTGCAAGTGCAAAAAACAACAAAAGCTTTTAATTATACATACAGTGAAACCTCCGTGTAGGACCACCTCCCTAATGGAACCCCCCTCCACAATAGGACTGATTTTTCCCCATTGATTTAATATAAAACGAACTTCCCTAAAGGGACCTTCTCCACAACAGGACCAAGGACCACTTTTTATTTTTGGGATCGAGGGACAATGAACCACTTTACAGGGATCATGACCAGCCAATCAAAATGTAGTTTTTGGAGCCAGAAGAACATAAAAGAGGTTATAAAACTTGCCTTAAAGAAACATATGGTTCTGATCTGACAATGCAATTGAAAAGTTGTTCGACAGCCTGGTTCATTATTGGCACAAGTCAATAACGGTGCTGGACGTAGTAAATTGGATCCAACTGCATGGGAGAATATCACTAGGAAGACTTACTAATCAAGTATTTTAAAAACTGCCATATGGTAAATTCAGATATTGAGGAAGAGGCTTTTACTAAAGAATTGGTTGACTATTGTTCAGTCTGATGTAGATGACATTCCAGATACATTGGGAATCAAGCAGTTAACTTTGAGGACATTGAATGTTATGGCAAAAGTGATACTGATGCCATTTCTGTTGAAAGTGAAGAACATGTAAGTGACAAAGAGAATGAAGAGTTGTTAGAAAAAATGTTGAAGATTCAGAAGCAGTTGATGCAATTAAAACTCTGATAAATTATGTAAAAGAAGATGCAGCAGAGTACCCTGTTATGAAATAAATACCCTTTGGATGGTAGCTAAGCATGTTCAAGACGCCATCATAGCAAAGCGCCTGAACAAGAAGCCAAATAATTCTAGAATCCTATTTTTATGAACAATCTAATTAAAAAACAAGAAACAGATTTTTATTGCTTTTATAAAAATACTGCATTTTATACTGTAAAATTGTACAATAAAATAATACATTGCCTTTAACTGAGTTTGACAACTTTATTAAGAAAAGCCGCTTTGTGTATTTTCAACAGCAGATAAACAACATTCCTGAGTTAGACAACCTCCATTTTGGAACCACCTCCAAAAAAAGGACCACTTGGTCCTTTTCCAGTGATAGTCCGTTTAGGGAAGTTTCACTGTATTTTATTTCATAAAAAAGTTTATGAAAACAGAGAAAAAGAACATAGTTTTTATGTGCACGAAACATGGGGAAAATGGTGCTAATATGGGATATGGTCACCCATAGCTTCCACACAAGTCATACACCTATGTTCCATGCTTTCAATGAGGCTGTTCAAAAGCTCGGTTGGCAACAAGTCCCGCTCCTGGCAAAGAGCAGTTTTGAGCTCTGGGATGGTCATCGGTAGAGGCTGACGGGATGCAATTCGTCTCCCTCATGCACCCTCAATCAAGTTCATATCCGGAGATCTCGCTGGCCACTCCATGCATTGGATATCCTCACTTCGCAGAAAGTCCTCCACCAGCAGAGCTCTGTGGGGACATACATTCGTCCATGAGAACGAATTCTGGACCCACGGCATCTCTGAAACCTAACATGACCTTCCAGTATTTAGTCTGTATCTTCGAGCATTAACGGTACCTCAAAGATGCGGAGCTCTGTGCATCCGTTTAGCATGATGTTTCCCCAAACCATGACTACACCACCGCCATACAGGTCTTTTACCTTGATGTTGTTGGGATTATAACGGGTTTCATGTTCTCTCCAGATAGTAGTTTGCCCTAAGTCCATACTAGTAAGACTGGACGCATTGATGAATAACTTGTTGCTCCACTGATCCAAAGTCCAGTTACGGGCCCTACGACTCACAGGGGTGAGCGGTATACGTCTGGCATAAAGACCAGCTTCCTTCAGCTTCCGGTTTGTCTGGAAACTCTTGTTCCTGAGGTAGCCGCAATCCAGTTAGACAGCTGCCTGGCATTTAGGGTCCTCTGATGTCTTGCAGTTAATCGCAAATGTTGTAACCCTTTGGTGACTTTGTGCTGGTCGGTGTATAAGATCAACTGTTTCTTAGTGAAACATTCAGTTCTCTGGTGACTTCTGTTTGTGACTGTCCTGCTTCGAATCTTCTATTAATGTGCCTTTTATGTCAAGATCAATTTGGCATCTGTGGTCCATATTTAACACAAAATCAACGATAACAAGGAGTTCTTCTAGCGTGGCTTGCAAGATTGTGTAATGTGACCCTATGGTTTACTCTACTGTATTTATTGCACTTTGATCACTTTGCATAAACTTGCATTTCAGAGATAATCAGATTATGAATTGACATTGGTTTAACAGTCTAACTGATTTACATGATATTTACATACCAACATTTGTCTTTTTTTTTTTTTTCTGGATCTGAACCTTTAAATGTTAATTTTTATAATTATACTTAACTTTTGGACAGTTGTGTAGCTGGTATGATAAAATGGAAAGTTTAATGGATTCTTGGTTTTTTCTTCAATTTGTCTGAAATCTTAGAGCAGGATTTTTCAATTAGAATTCTGCAGAAGGTTGAGAAGGTTCTTGGGATGATTTCACAAGAGATCACGAGTGGAAAATGAAGTACATTATTTACTGAAACATCACATGAGCTCTAGTTTATAACTTTTATGTAGCATTCACCCCTAAAGTATGAATATTATCTTAAGATTGAGAAAGGTGCCCTGGAGTACCATTACTACTCATCTGCATATTCATACGATAGATGAGGTTTTCACACTTTCATACCACTTTCATTGTGAAAGGCCCAAATGCTAAAATTTGCATGCTTATATTATTATGTAGCGATTAAAAAAAATAAAATTCTTAACAAAAAATTTAATAGAGCTTGAATTTAAATGTGATTAAATATACCATTTAATGGTTTTGTTTAATTTAGTAACCTACTCAACTATAAAGATCATGTTATACTTAATAAGGGACTAGAAAGTTTATGAATAGGGCTAATTGATCATTCTCCCAAAGCTTTTTTGGATTAATGCACTAACCACTAAGCTAGTTAATATAAAATTTTATACTGCACACATAACTGCAATTTATTCAAAAGAAATTCTGACAAGTAAAAAAGAATTGGGAAGAGAACAAAACACTAAGATGTGAAAAATCACAAACAAATTTGCTATCTCCTCTTTGAATTTGCAACGTTTTTCCAACTTCTTATAAGCCTCACTTTTAACTGCTTTAGTACAAATCAATATTTTATTGACATGCAACTTTTTATTTTTTTACATGTCGAAAAACATCAAGTTGGTGAGTATTACCTTAATTTTTTTATTATTTACTGTCTTCTTTTTAATAGCAATCTCGCATAATGATTAAAGCACAAAGAATTTTTATAACTGATATATAATTTTACACAGATCATACTAATCTGTTTACATTTCCAAGGAATATTATCGAGTGAAAAATTTATTTAAACACATACATAGAACAATTTTTTTTAAATAATTTAATAGTCACTTAAAAAAAATTTTGAACATTCTTGTTTACAGAATATATGAACAAACTCTTTGATCAAACAAAGATGTTCAAAGACAGATTCTTTAAGAAACCGCAGGAAATACATTTCAATATATTTGTGTTAAATACATGTGAGCTTCTAATTTTATATTAATTAGCTATTTTGTTATTGGACTAAATTCACCTTTTAAATCTTCTAAAAACTTTTAAAAAGAATTTCAGTTCTAAGAAAAGAAAATTTTGTTAACAATATATTATCATCAATCATCTCAAGATCCTTAATAAAAATGTAAAAATCAAGGAAACTAATTTGTTATGAAAACTTTGCAATGGTTATATAAGCATTGGCAGACTATTAAAATTTGTAACAACCCTTCCTCTAATTCTACTGTAACCAATAAAGTTCTTATCAACTTATTACTATTATTTAATAAGATATTAACTTCATATTCTTTTTCAAATAAAACTATTTTTAACTTTGTAAATGGTGCAACCCTTAATAAAAGTAAGATGGCAAAACAGAAAGATCTAAGGCATAAAAATTAAGTAATTTACTTCACCATGAATTATAAAGCATAAAATAAGTGAGTAAATTCAGCAGTATTTGTTTACAAACTTTACCATACTAATCAAATATTTAAATTATGCTGTTGATGTAAAGGATGTGTTTAAGTTATCATGGATCACTTGCTGTGATGATAAATTTATACTGCAACTGACAGAAACTCATGCCTCTGACAAAATCACAGGAAATGAAACTTTCTATTGAAGAAGTTAATGCAAGAATATAACTTTCATTAAATGAGTTAATCAAACATCATATCAATTACCCAATAGAATACATGAGAATGACATTATAGATCATGCAAAGTAAACACCAAAGAAGAATGATTTCTTCTTTGCAGTGGCATAAGATGAGGGAAAAGAGAGAGAGAGAGAGAGAGAGAGAGAGAGAGAGGATGATAAGAAAAACTATACACTGAGGATTTATTTATAGAAGGCGTTCATTGATGAACTGATAATCTATTATGCAGACAGAGTATCACGCTTCAAGGGGGGAAGAAAGTTATTTAATTGTGGGTTAGGTTAGCACTGCTTGCATAGTATATTTTGACATTGCAAAAAAGTATCTGATAATATACTGGTTAACAGATAACCAATTATGAATGATAATAAAAGTACCAAATGTAAATTACAATAGAGAAATCAAAGATCGATGAATTCAAAAGTTGAATTTTTTTAACTCATTAAGGAAATTGACATATATATTAATTAATAAATGGGATATAATAATTTTATTGCTTTAAAAGGAAGTTGATGAGCCAATGTAATTTATCGTAATAAAGCGCTTCCAAACTATGTGACTGTGTTTCATAGTCTTTGTATTGCTTCATATAAAGTAAAACATTATATTATTAAGCAAAACAGAAAAATAGTCTAATTTTAAAACATTCATTAACAAATCCTCAGAGTATGTTTAAAGGATGCAAACTATGTACAAGTTCAATGAACACGTAGTTAATTTGTTACAAGAATAACTTTTTTATTTGTTCAGAACACCATGCAAAAAAAAAAAAGTACAATATAAACTGGGGAAAAAAAAATATGCATATTCTTTGGTCTCACTTTCCTTAATTCTTTCAGGTGAAAGGGAATCATAAAAAAGGGGAAAAAAACACCAAACAGCCCAAAGGCACAGAACAATAAACATGTGGTAACTACTTGGGTTGAACTGAAGCTCTTTTCCTTCTTTATCACTCTCATTTGATAATCCTTTTTTAATTTGTTCAAAGAGAAAAACTACTTTCACTTACTAAAACTTATATAGATCTTCCATAAAGTTTTTTTTTTTTTTCTATTTTAAGAACAGGTGATTAAAATTGGGCAGTTATGATTTTAAGGGTAAATCAAGATACTATGCTGCCCCATGAAATTTATGTTCTAGTGCTCTAAAATTATTTTGATTACAAAATGAAAAAATGCAAATTATAATGAAATCTTAAATAATAATCTGTATGAAAATTTTAACTTCATATTTTTAAAAACAATACATCAATATAATAAATGAAGTGCTCTGGTAAAACATATAGCTGTGGTCAGAAACTGCAATGCTTAAAGCAAGTGGATTTTTAATTTTAAGGACGAATGTCAATTCCTCAATATAATAATGGATTACTGTGTCAGATTAATACACTTGCTAATTAATCGGTTTCAGTTGAAAATCAGTGTCAGGACAAGACCATTTGTTGGATTACAGCAGTGATGGAATAAGGAGAGTTGACCCATATATACTTTCACTTCTTTATTTATGATTAGGAGAACAATCTTATCAACTCTTAATAAGTTTTTAAGTGATTTTCGGTCAAAGTAATAACCAACAGTACCAAAGAGATTAATTTTACGTAATAAATCCGTAGACTTTGTACTTTTCTTTTTTAGTTAGTATGCAACTGTATGTGTAAAATAAATTCGGTGTATCGAAATTAATACATTAATGCAATGTAATTATTATTGGGATGCTGTAAACTTTTTAATGTCAAATTAGATGATCACAGCATTACATTTTTCCAACCCAGCATTCTACTATCTACATTCATAGAAAAATAGGGAATGAATCGTATTTGACCTACAATCAAAATCACTGTTTTATAATTTTTATAATTTTATAGTAGAGAGATATGAGAGAGAGAGAGAAAAAGCGTGTGTGCGTGTGAGTATTGGCTGCCAAGGACTGCTACACTCCGCCGCGGGGTGGGATGGGCACTCGGGGAAATTTAAATATCACACTCTAACCTGTTCAAGGATTAATCATAACAATAAGATTACTATTTTGGCTACATGCACTCGATCATGCCTGTACTCTCTATCACTGTCTCTCTCCTGTATCCAGGATCCACACTGCGTGTAGTCCGATGAGACAGAGAAAGAGGGAGTGAGAGAGATGTTTTAAAAAATGTCAAGATGTAACGGATTCAACTCTTTGGGTTGGCGGCCATTCTCAATCTTTCGGAATTCGCCAAACTTTTTACTACTTTTTGCACAATAACATTTTTCTCGATTGCATTTATTGTAAGCATACTAGAAAGGTAGATTTAAAGTATGCAAGGTCTTTGTGATGACTTTATTTACCTGGATAGTAAAACTAGGGATACGGAGAGGAGAAGCTGCTGCTGCTGCAGTCATGCTGATGGGACGTCATCTATGCTCATGTTTTCACTTAATTCTCCCTCCCTTTTCAACCAGTGCAAATCCACTTCGCCAAAAACAAAAGAAATGTCTTCTTATTCTTTGATGATGATATCGAATTTCCTTTCTCTATAGTTGATTAAGAAATTGGATATTTAGGGCAAGCAGCTGATCCACTTCACTTTCATGCAATGAGCACGCGCGGAACTGGGTTAGGATCCACCGGTCGCTTACGTTTTCAAAAGTAGGTCACGGAAAAAACGTTCCCATCAAACGAAAGGAACTTTCGATTTCGCTCTTACGTTGTAATGGGAAAAATACGCCGATTTCAGAAATATTGTTCAACTAATAAGCACTCAATTTTTAAGGTTAAGGAAATTGTTTCTTTAGCTCATAGTGGTTGCTGTTTGTTTTTGTGGTAAGCGACATGATGTCATATCCGTTTTGTTCAGGAAGTGGGTCATGACCAGCGCTGCCGCCGCGCCGCGTCTTCTTCGGCTAACAAGGAATTCCTTCACCCGCTCCAGGGAGTGAAAGTGGAATGAAATCAGTCAAGTTTTCCTTCTCATTTTTTCTTTTAATTTCTCATATCGTCAGCTAGGGATCGTTCAGATAAAAATTCTCAACACTGCATTATCGTGCATTTTTTTTCTTTTAAAATTGACATTGCTTTACAACTTTCAAAAAAAATTCTAATCGCTAAGATTAAAAAAAGAAAAGTTTTCACGGCGAAATTAACCAAATTCGAATTTACAAATCTTTTTACGAGTACTTAAAAATAAACAGATATTAAGAAAATAAGTCTTATAAATAATTTACAAAATTCCTTGATTATCAATTATTCGACCGCAACCAAAACGGCGGAGCATCCACACAAGCCAACATAACTATGAATAACGAATTACGTAATGCTTAACTCTATGGCTATTGGTTAATTGTCACGTGACGTTTTCGCGCCTATTTTCTCTGGTCAAATTGCTATGCATAACGGTCCCGTATTCCGCACCCCCCCTTTTTTTTTGTCTTTTTTAAACAGATTATACTGTCCAGGCACGTACCCAAGAATTTTTCCAGGGGAGGTCGAACTCTCGATTTATTGGACCTTTTGTTCGAATCATCCATTCTTTTTATTATGTTTTAATTACAGTAATACTAATTAAAAATGAAACATATTTCAGTGATATTTTTGTAAAGTTGCTTGTGAATTTATGCTATTATACATTGTTGATATAAAAAAAAATCAATCTGCTTATAAAATTCGGATTTCAATTTTGTGAAAAAAAAATCTTAAAATAAAAATTTAAAAAACCGTGAAAAGAAATAAAATTAAAATCGCAAGACCTTTCGACGTAAGTCATCTTCTGGCAATGAAAGATGTGAAAGACAATTGTCGATCTGGTCATAGCCTACAATTGTCTCTTATCATTGTAGGCTATGGTCCGGTTCAGTGTAGGTCAAAGGGGAAAAAATCCTTTTGTTTAACTGGAGTGAGCAAGGAGTGGGATGATTAGTGGGGGAGGGGAAATGGCACTGGAACAGGCCAAAGGATGAAAAAAAGGGAAAATTAAAAAACTGAAATTAAAAACAACCCGTCGCCAACCACTCCACTACTCTTTGTTCACTCAGAGTGTTTAATAGAATTTAAACAATAGATTTAAATCCACAGAACTCAAAATCATGGACCTTCAGCATTTTTGGGGTGGTCGCTCGACCCCCCCGCCCCCCCCTTGCGTACGTGCCTGCTGTCTTAAATATTTGTTATGAATTCATTATCGTGAATAGATTATCAGTATCATTTTAACTCATTAAGTTCATGAAATAAAAACTTTGTATTAAAGTTATTAAAGTAGCAGAGAAAAACCACCCTTACAATTGCGTGCGTGAAATATATCAGAGAAATAAAAGCCACAATTAATGTTTTTATTTAATCATTTTTATTGCAATTAATTTCTATATGAAGTGAGCAATAGACAATCTCTCAAATTCCAGTTAATAAAAAATTTTTTTTTACGTGAATAAGTTTCTCTATAGGTAATTGAAAACAAAGTTAACACATTGATTCATTTGCCACAAAAGTAATTAAAGAGTAAAATACAAAAATTTAAAGCAGATCTTCGCTTTTAAAGTGATAAAATAAATTAATAAAAACAGTCATATCAGCATAGAATGCTTTTTACTATTATGCCTATATGATTAAAATAAAAACAAATACATTTGAGCAAAGCCCTTCAATTTCGTTTTTTTTAAATACTTTTTTTGCTCTTAAGGAATTACCACTTCAAAAAAATTCTATAAAGTTTCAATTCAATAAGGGGAAATCATAATCGAGATTTAATCCCTTTCCCCTTCGTTGTGCATTAAGCGCCAATTATTATTTTTTAAACAATAACCAGAAAAAAATTGACTAGAGTAAAATTTAATATATGGCATGAAAAAAAAATACGTTAAAGATTTTTAATTGCTTACAGAAACGAAAAAATAGTTATACGTAATTCTCCTCCTTTTATAAAATTTAAATATTAACATGAAAGTTATTTATACATTACAAAATAATAACATTATAAAAGGCCGCACATTCATTTCTGAGTCAAAAACAACACCACTTCATTAAACCCCCCCACCCCCACAAGAACTCAAACAGTCAACAGCAAAATTGCAATTCGTTATGTTAAATTCATCCAACCGATAGTATTATTACTATTGTTATTTGCATATTAAGACTGGAATGATCCTGGTCGTAAAAAGAAATCATCAGTGGCAGATCTAATGAAAGCACGTGATTGGTGGGCCAGATTAAGTGATGGGTTGATTATTCATAAGTACGAAATGGACTAAGGAAGGTTCTCCTGACATAGCCCCCTAGATAATAAATCGGGGGCTACGCTTCTGGTTAACTTTTTTTTTTTTTTTTTTTTAAATCGGCCACTGAGAAACCATAATGAATATAAGACAATGTGCGTTTTCAGCTTTGTTTGATTTAATTTACACAATGGTGATGATTTAAAATCCATTATATTTTTAATGACAATTGTGTTCTTATACAGAATTACATGTATTCCCTTAGAAAAAAGATCAAGTCATCTTATGCATTCGATGGGAAAAAGTAGAAACATACAAATCCAATGCCAAAAATTCTAAATACACCAGACGATTTTAACGTGTACATTCGTCAAACTTAAAATTAATGATATAGATAATAAAACATTGACTTGGGATATAATGCAAATGGACATTATTATTTTTAATATTTTTATTTAACGTAGATTTCTTTAAAATTCTGCAAATATTTTTTCTCGTTCAATTTGCGGTCACTAATAAATCTTCACATGAAATTTATTTAAGTTGTCCCAAATCCTAAGAAAAATTGTGCTAAATCATAAATCCAAGACTGCTTATTCCGTAAAAACATTCCAATAATATCAAACACGGGGGAGGAGGGGTTTAACTGGACAACTTGGGTATGGTATTAATAAAATATTTTTAAAATTATGCAATCAGGCAATTTTAAGATATTTTACAAATGCAAATAAATACCAGTATATTAAGAAATCTGGGAAGCAAAATATGCATAATATCAGATAATCTATAATACTCTTCAATTTTGTTTCTTTCTTTTCTTTTTTTTTTTTTAACTAATATATTTTTAACATCCTCATTGTAAAAATACGATATTAAAATTTTGTTACAATTATTAATTAAAAAAAACAAAAAAACACGAACTTACATAATGTGTGCTAATTTAACACTAATTAGCTTTTTTAATAATGACCAGCATATTTAGTTTTTAAAAAATGGGGAAGGAGGGAGAGGGATATATATATATTAAAAAAAAAAAAAAAAAAAAATCCAAAAGCAAAAATAGTAATCTCGGGTGATTGTGTTAATCCATCACAGCATTTTCTTACATATTAAAAAGGAGTTTCTTCGCTTACAAATGAATCATTTAACAATACTGCTCCTACTACCTATTGTCAAACACAACAGGCTCAAAATTGTTGCGAAGTGCACGTGACTGCATTTCGTGACAACCTAAAGTTGCTGTTCCGTCTTTGGAAACGTACAACTGCAAGCCTGGAGCTGAAAAGATAAAAATAATAAAATTCACACGTGTCCAAACTTTAAACTTCATAAAAATAAATGCTTAAAGTACTGAATGCTATAATCAACTTTCTGAACGAACAAATAATATCCTCCAGAATGCCATACATCAATAAAGAAAACCAAAGCTGCAATTGCTAACCACAGAGTGAAGACAAATGACTGATGTCAATTTACTCATCATAGTAACTTGAATGCAAGATTGCAAGATGAAATTCTCTATTCATGCATTACCAATTCTCTAAAATATGCCAGGTAGACAACATTGAAATAGCTCACACAAAGTTAAAGCTTTGCAAAAAGCTAACCAACAATCAAGAATATCAACAACCTGCTGTTTTCAAATTGTATTCGAGATAAAGCTGCCATAACTGCCATTCCACCCATTCAAGATAGATAAGGGTCATTTGCATCCCCTCCTGCTATTTTGAAGTAGATAAATATCTCCATCTCCTCCTATTGGATTCAAGTTACAATGCTCCCAATCTTTATTTTCATAAATTATGCACTCTTGTATGTTTGAAACTGCTAATACAAAAAGTTTAGACAAAAACTTTTAAATAGTATAGCGTTTTCTTTGACAGAATGTCAATCAGGCAAAAAAAAAAAAAAAAAATATCAAAAACGTTGCAAACTCGTTCTTCATGAAACGGGTGCAAGTATTAGTCAGAAGCCAGCAAGTTTAAACAGAGATAAAACTTGAATTCTTTTTGTAGGTGCATTTCAATTGCTCAAGGTTTTGAACTAACACCCAGGTTACACTAATGAAAACTAAGACATCATGCATAATTCTTCACATGCAGAATTCACATTTTGTCCCTAAAGTTATTTCACATGGACAGAGTCTTTATCACCAAGTCATATCACTTACATATACAGTGGAATAAACATCTCAAATTTCAAATATACTGGAATAATATCTACTCTCTCACCATGAAATATACAAAATGTTTACAAATGAATGATTTTATAAATCTAGATGACGAAGTTCACAATATCCCTGTAAAATTAAAAGAGTAACATGATGACTTGAAGGAGTGGGTATTAATCTCATTTATATCCTTGCAAGGCATAATTTTTTCTAACATCAGACTTCTTTTTGTAAAATTTTCATGTTTTCTACTGAATATCTTTCACATAATTATTTCTCTTCATTGTATAAAATAAACGAATGCTCCTTAACTATATTACATAATATTTCAATTTAGGTAATAAATTTAATAGGTAGCTAGCTCAGAGACTTGAGTGCTAAGGCACAGGTCTTGTCACTCTCGAGACCAGCGACATCCCACAAGTTCAAATCCCACTGAGGACGTGGATGTTTGAGTTTGCCCCTTTACCTAGCTAAGCCTCAATAGGCCAATCCCCTGTTAGGCTGAATTATTATTAGCATCCTCGACATTGAAAGGTAAAAGAGGAATAGAAAAGACAGATTTAATAGGTAAATGTTAAAGAAACATGCAATATAAATTTAGTAGAATATTTATATTGGATTCTAATATTATTAAGTAAACTTATAAGACCTAAATTT
>JAHWFO010061741.1:561494-618117 GCA_023313115.1 Rhysida immarginata | reverse complement strand
CCCCCACAATAAAATTTTGAGATGAAAAATCGAAAAAGCTTAAACAAAAAATAAAAACCCAAATGAACCCATTTTCTAATATCCATTAAATCTTTTTACCAGGTATATACAGTCAGGTGCAAATTGTTAAGGCCAGTTCATACTAAACTGCAAACAGTATTATTTCATACTAAAAGTGTTTAATTCCAACCATTTACTTGAAAATACAGTAACAAAATGAAAAATAATTAACATATGTTCCTTATTTGTCGTGAAAACTACAATTTCTCATTTTCAGAGAGCACAAAATTATAAGGCCACATAAAATTCAGAGAGGAGAAACCCCCTTGATTGCAAAATGAGACTATCCATTTTGATTTGCTTATTTTAACACATGAATAAATTATTAGGATTACTGGAATTATTTTGTTCACGCAAAATAATAATGGGCAAGAGAAAAGTCCTTTCTTGCAGAACGAAACAAAATTTTATAACTAGTTTGTCATCTAGACAAACTGCAGAAAGAAATCAATAGATTTAAGACAATTGTTAGAATTTCTTGAGGAAAAAAAGATACAAATAATGTGACCCATTCATCAGGATGGCCTATAAAATTGACACAGACAAAGAACGGTCATTTGGAAAGCAAACACTCAAACAATGAGTGCAAAAGAAATTGGAGCAACACTATAATTAGATGCAACTGTTTGGACTATCAGGAGAGCTATCCATTTATCAAACCCAAGAGGATGACACCCTTAAAAGAACACAATAAGGAAGCATGACTTCAGTTTGCTGAGAAAGTTTGAAGAACCAGAACAACTGGTCCATAATATTTTCTGCAATGAAAAAAAAATGTTAACTTGAATGGGCCAGACAACATGCATTTCTATTAGCATGATAATAGAAAAGAATCTGTATTTCTCCAAGCACCATCAATACATTGCAAACTCGTCTCCTCCTAGAAGCAGTAAAACTTGGAGTAAACTATATTTTTCAACCAAAATCGGAGGGAACCTCTAATCCACAAGGAGATTTGAAATACCAGATACATATTTCGGCTACCAAGTACCCATCTTCAGTGGAGGGGGACAAAATGCAACTAAAGAAAGCAACCTTAATGCTAGAGACTATATCGCCAGGGTGGGGGGGGGGTAATTGAAAAGAATATCTCCCATTGGTTAAGCAGAAATAACGCCTATTGGACGAGTTAAACAGTGGGCCAATAAAATAACAGGAGATAAACTACATGATCAAAGGAGTTTGGACACCTGTTGCTCTACCGTAAAGCCGCAAAAAGCTTCAATCAGTAGTGTGAAGGACCACCCCGAGCTGCTATCACTGCCTCCACCCTACATGGCATACTGTCCACAAGTTTACGGTATGTGTCCACAGGTATTGACCTCCATTCCTCGAGGAGTGTCGTGGTCAGTTCCTGAACAGATGTAAGGCAAACCATCCTGGATATCACACGTCGTTCCAATTCATCCCAAAGATGTTCGATGGGGTTGAGATCAGGACTCTGGGCGGGCCAATCCAGTTCTTCAACCCGCATCTCGTCAAACCAGTCAGATATGGATCTTGCTTTGTGGCAAGGCGCATTGTCGTGCTGGAAGAGGAACGGCCCGTCACCGAAGTGTTCCCACAGCGCTGGAAGTGCCCCGTTAGCCAGAATGGTCCTGTAGCCATCAGCATTGAGGTTTCCGTCCACCTTGATGAGCGGGCCCAGTCCAGTCCAGCAGAAACACCCCAGGTGTTCACAGGGGTGTCCCAACTCCTTTGATCATGTAGTGTATTTTATCAGAGGAGGGGGGGGGGAGTAAAGGGCAATCTCTAATAGCCTTGTGAACTTTCTTCACAAACTGAGGTAACGGATTTTTGGTGACAATGTAGGGGACACTGTTGATTAGAGATTTTACTCTACTATAGTCCGGTTTGTCTAAAATGACAACAGTGTTGCCTTTGTCGGCCTTAAGGTAAAAATAGTGTTTTTCCTTTATGCCTTTAATAATATTGTACTCTGATTCCGAAGAAGGAAGCTTATAAGTTTAATGTTCCAAATTCTCGTCTTCCTAGATTATATTGTTTGCCTAAAATTCATAAGGCACTGAAGGCTATGAGACCCATTGTCTCCAACATCAATTCTCCTAGTTACAAGTTATCTAAGTTTCTTACTAATGAATTCGGAAAATTTGATCATACATTCGACAGATTCTCAGTGAAAAACAGCTTCAAATTAATTTCAAAAATCAAAGATATTAAATTAAATGCAGGCGAAATACTGGTCTCCTTCGATGTTTGTTCCCTTTTTCCGAGCGTTCCTGATGACGTGACTATTGGTTATCTTAGAAATCTTCTATCTTCTTCCAAAGTTGTTCCCGAAAAAGTCAATATACACTATATGATCAAAAATATCCGGACACCCCTCACAGATCATCGATTGGCCCAATGTCACATGATAATGACTTGCACATCATTTAAATAGCTTCCCACACCTTCAGACACAACTCTGCTTGGACATTGGCAAGAATGGGTCGTTCGGCAGAGCTCAGCGAGTTCCAAGGTGGAACCATCGTTGGATGTCACCTATGCGGCAAGTCCGTGCGTGACATTTCCAGCCTTCTTCAGATACCCAAGTCAACAGTAGGCGATGTCATTATGAAATGGAAGACCCGGGGATCAACAACAGTTCAACAACGAACCAGTAGACCCAAGAAACTAACGGACAGAGACCGTCAAGTGCTTCGTCGTGTCACCCGCAGCAACCGGAAGTCCTCGGCAGAAAAAATTGCCACAGAGTTTCGAAACGCCTCTGCAAATGATGCCAGTACCATGACAATTCGTCGGGAACTGCACACGATGGGATTCCATGGCCGTGCTGCTGCCCACAAGTCCCACATCAGCAGGGTCAACGCCAAGCGACGTCTGGAGTGGTGCAAAGCCCACAGAAACTGGACAATGGACCAATGGAACGTGTAATGTGGACAGATGAATCTCGCTACACACTCTGGCAATCCGATGGACGAGTTTGGGTTTGGCGCATACCTGGAGAACGCTTCTTACCTGAGTGCACAGAGCCCACAGTCAAGTTCGGAGGAGGAGGAGGAGTCATGGTGTGGGGCTCATTTTCATGGTACGGACTGGGCCAGCTCGTTCCTGTGCAAGGAATCATGATCTCCGACCGTTATCTGAATGTTTTGGACAACTGTGGACTTCCAACGTTGTGGCAATTTTTCGGAAACGGGCCATTTCTCTACCAACACGACAATGCTCTATGCCACAAAGCGAGGAGTGTACAGCAGTGGTTTGCGGACTCAGGGGTCGAAGAAATGGGTTGGCCAGCACAAAGTCCCGACCTCAATCCTATAGAGAGTCTGTGGGATGAATTGGAAAGACGCTTGCGGGCCAGATCACATCGGCCAACTTCTGTACCTGAACTGATTCTCGCTCTTCGGGAGGAATGGAGGAACATTCCAGAAAGTACCTACCAACATTTGGTGGAAAGTCTTCCCCGAAGGGTGGAAGCTGTGATTCGGGCAAAGGGATGTGCAACGCCCTATTGATTTCCATGAAATCGTGGCTAGAGCGCAAACGTGCATGTGTCCGGATATTTGTGATCATATAGTGTACGTTTAACTGAGGCATGCATGTATGAAAATTTCTTTCAATTCAATTCCAAATTTTATAAGTTGAGCTCAGGAACAGCTATGGGCAATAGTCTTAGTCCGTTCATTGGTAATCTCTTTATGAGTGAATTCAAGAATCAATTACCTACAACCCTCTCTTATTTCCCCCGTATATGGTGTAGATACGTGGATGATATTTTCGCTGCTTTTGACACGAATCAATGCGATATTAGCTCTTTTCTTAGCAAATTAAATAATAAGTTTCCTACAATCAAATTCACACATGAAGTTGAGAGCGATGGACACCTTCCTTTTCTAGATTTAAGCATTATTAGGGTTAATGATAGGTTAGAGTTCGACATTTATTGAAAAACCACCAACAATCATTGCTATATTATGAACGATTCAGTTCATTGTCCTAGCCATAAATACGCTGCCTTCCACGCTATGATCCACCGCCTTCTTAATGTTCCTTTATCTGACCAAAGGTACCAAACTGAATTGAGTAACATTAAATCTATAGCAAGGTTGAATGGCTTTTCTGATAAAATTGTCGATAACTTACTCCGTAGGCATAAGCTCCTTTTAAATAGAAAGGATTCCACGAAGTTAATTCCAGAGACCACAAGCCCTAAATTTATTAGTATTGCTTATGCTCTGCAATTAACTAAGGGACTGAAAAAGATTTTTAGCACTTGCAATTTAAAGATTGCATTCAAAAGTAGGAATACTTTGAAAGCACTCTTAGGAAATCCTAAAGATGCCATCCCACCTCTGGAAAAGTCGGGAATCTATCTATTTCAATGTGATTTTTGCGAGAAGAACTATGTTGGTCAGAGCTCCAGAAATATTATTAAAAGGTGGAAAGAGCATTTAGCTCATGTAAAATATGGCAGGTCGGACAGATCAAACATCGCCAAACTTGTTTTGGACACGGGTCATGGTATTAATTCAGATAATTTTAAGTTACTTAGATCCGTCAATTCAAGAAATCAATTAGACAGCTTTGAGAGTATAGAAATCTATAAAAGGGATTCTAAAAATTTATTAAATACTAGCAGAGGTACCCGGCGTTGCCCAGGATAATTACACTTGTAGGTAAAGAGAATAATCTCAAAAAATTAAATTATAACTCCCAACTGGTTAAATAATATCTTAATCAATACAACACAGAGCAAAGGGACTATCCATTCTAGGGAGACACGCCTAATCAATAGACGTTGCCTTACTAATGTTCTGTCACTGCATCTTCACTTTGCTAATTATCAATAATTCTTGGAAACGAACGTTCAGTCATTGCATTATCAGCATCTCAGTTTCCAAAATATACACTTTCCCACAGAATATAGACAAAATGTATTTTTATGAAATGTTTGGATCTCCTGTGCTACCCAATAAGCTAGGTGATAACCCTGGCGTGGCTCGGACTTTTTTTTTTGGAATAAATTTTGAAATATCTTAAAAATATCCTAGTCTGCTAACTGTCCATTATCTCCAGTTACTGATCATTTTTAAAGATTTTCTAAGAAAAGCTGAATAACAGGAATTCTATGCATTGTTACAAATTGAAATTTATCTATATTGCACAAACTTTGCCTTTCATTGTTGGTCATGAGATATATACTGTTGATCCCTGCCTAGTGTTGGTGCATTGCGTGTTGACACCATTGTTGATAACCATTGTTGCACAAACTTTTCCTTGCATTGTTGATCATGAGATATATATTATTGATCCGTGCAGAGTGTTTGGGAATTGCGTGTTGATACCATTGTTGATACCTATTGTTGCACAAACTTTGCCTTGCATTGTTGGTCATGAAATATTTCTCATTAATATGCCCTGCCATAACCATGAATATCGATTTTTTATCGATAATTATTATTTTTCCGAAATCTGAGGTAGACAGTGACCTTCCTCTGAGGTGGCCAGCAATCAGCCCGGGTAGAAAAAATCTGGGGGATGATGGTTCGTTGCATTTATCATATTGATGGACAAATTGTTCATTTTGACAATTGAAGCAAACAATCCAGAAAGTCTGGATCAAATTTCCTTACTAGAATTGAAAAAAATAAACGGAGATTGCATGACTGAACAGTGTATTGAGGTGATATAAAAGCAAGGAGGAAGGATCAATAAATAAACAATCAAAAATAAAGGTCTGACTTGAGTTTCTAACCGCTAGCCTTATAATTTTGGACTATCTGAAAATGAGAAATTGTTATTTTCACCACAAATATGGAAAATATAATTATTTTTTTTAAAAAAATGAAAACTCCATTTTAATTAAAAAAACAAAAAAAAGAGAAATAAAATAAATATTAAAAACAGTTAAAAAAGTCACCCGATGTGGAGAAATACAAATATTGAAGGAGACAAAACACAGATGAAACGAAGGTCTTTTTTAACTGTTTTTAATATTTATTTTATTTCTATTTTTTTGAATTAAAATTGAGTTATTTTTTTAAAATAATAATACAGAATTCAACTCCTACTTTTATATAATATGGAACATATGTTAATTATTATTATTTTTTTTTTGTTACTGTACTTTCAAGTAAATACTTGTGTTTTCAGTTCCATATAGAAGACCATCATCTAGCCTTATCAATTTGCACCAGACTGTATAATCAAAAATAAAATTAAAAAAAGTTTTGATAGAGCCTATAAATTACTGTACTCGGATCTTCCTTACATTCAGCAGAATCATCCAGGTTGGTTATTGTTGACGTCATCAACTCATTGATTAATTCTGTAGCATTTACACGAGTTGAATCAACTCTACTTTCTTTTGTATCCTCCAGAATTTGTTTCTAAAAAAAAAAAAAAATGAAGTTTATTATGCAGACATATAAATTCACTTAGCATGTACAAAGAAAAATAGATGGGGAAGCAAGCTTGTCAGTTTGTGGCCAGTTTATCAGGAACAGCCATGACTATGCAAATCCGTTAGCAATTACTACGTATCAGTTGGTCACATGACAGTCAGTACCAATATAAAACGAGAACACATCTGTCAACTGCAAGTGGTTTGACCGTCACCATGGGGAAAACAAAGGATCTGAGTGACTTCGAGCGCGGGATGATAGTTGGTGCCCAGTGAGGTGGAATGAGTATTTCCGAAACCACACGTCTTTTAGGTTTTTCCCGAACAACCATTTCAAGGGTTTACCAGGGCTGGTTAAACAACCCAAAAAAAAAACCCAGCCCAGAGACATGCCTGTGGTCGCAAATGACTCGTCGATCCAAGGGGTGAGCGTAAGATGGGAATGCTTGTTCGTGCAACTCCTCACCTAACCGTGGAGTACAACACTGGAGTGCAGAATAACATCTCTGAACCCATTATACACTATACATTGGCAAAGATGGGCTACAACAGCCAATGGCCAGTCCGGGTACCTTTGATCTCCACCAAAAACTGTAAAAAATTTCTCCAATTTGCCCGTGATCACCAACACTGGACCGTCGATGACTGGAAGAAGGTCTGCTGGTTGGATGAGTCCAGTTTCCTATTGCACCATGTAGATGGCCGATGCAGAATTTGGAGACAACACCACAAAGCGATGGACCCTTCCTGTCTGGTTTCCACTGTTAAGACTGGTGGAGGCTCTGTAATGGTCTGGGGAATGTTTTCCTGGCATACTCTTGGTCCGCTGATACCCGTAGAACAACGCCTTAATATCGGGCTACCTGAACATTTTGCCGATCACATTTATTCCTTCATGGCTACTGTGTTTCCCCCATCGGAAGGATACTTCCAACAGGACAATGCTCGTATCGTCATAGAATGGTTCTAGGAGCACGATAATGAATTCAACTTACTCCTCTAGCCACCACAGTCCCCGGATTTGAACCCAATCAAACAGCTTTGGGACGAGCTGGAATGAGTTATTCAAGGCATGGATCCACCACCAATCCAATAAGCATCAACTGGAAGCAGCTGTTGCATCCGCATGAACAAACATCATGGAACAATGCTTTCAGCGGATAATTGAATCCATGCCATGGCTAATTCATACTATTATAGCTGCTAGGGGTGGCACAACACAATATTAGGATGGTGTTCCTAATAAACTGGCCACTCAGTGTAAGGTAATATTATTAAAAACTTTATGTCAAGCAAAGGATAAGTACCTTTGGTTTTGGCTAAACATTTGTTTCTGTATTTCTTTGCAAATATTTTAAGTAATTTAAGGAATTTAACCCTTGACACGGCAGCATACAATTGTCCAAGCGTGGAACAATTGTCTTCAAGATGAAAGACAACTTCATTTCAATGTCTGACTATGACTATTCATTGTCACTGCAAATGCAAGTTTTAAAGGATACTATTGCAAACATACATTCAAAAATAATTTTGTGAAGTTGCATCTTTTTATTAATTTTTATGTCTTGTATACATTTATCACTTAACCAAAACGAAGCTTTACAAGAGAGGGTCATGACCTTTAGTCACAAGATACGTTTATTGCATTAAGAACATTAAAAATAAATATTCTGCAGATATATGCATCATTGATGATTAATTCTTAAATAATCAAATCTACAATAAATATGAATATCACTATGAATTCTGAATAGGACTTTGAAGACAAATCTGCAAAATTTAAATCGGCAGATTCAAATAAACAGGCACTATGGAAAAATGAAACTGATATTTCTGTAGTTAAGGTTTTTCTGACAACTGTGTTTGTGTGATTTTTGAATTAGAATAATTAATATTGTGAGAAGTAGTTATGTTTCTTCGCCTTCTTTACTGTTAGAATAATTGTTATTCAAATTACATAATTCTATTTATTAAACGATTAGATCATTTTTTTCAACTCAAAGAGAATATAATAATTAAACTGAAGAAACTCTTCACAATATCATAATTATAAATAGAAAATATTAAGGTATGTTTGAAGAATTTCTTCAGTTTAATTATTATCTTCTCTTTGAGTTGAATTTCATCAATTTGCTTGATGGCTTGGGGGTAAAGGAGGATTCCCGATTTGCTTGAGGGACCTGCTCTGCTGATCCCGAGCCGATTTGTGGCTTCATGGAAGTTTATATGGACGTATTTTAACAGTTTTGTGGTTCATTGTCCGTGGTAGCTCAATTGGTAAGAGCAGTGTCAGCAAAAGGCATGGTCCCTGGTTCGAGTCCAGGTTGCAAAATTTTTCCTTCACTTTTCTATTTGTTATGATTTCAAGTGGTAGTTAAAAATTCCCTACAGAAACAATTTAGTATATTTCCATGGCAGCCATATAGTAATCTAACTGCCCAACTGCATTTAGTAAGCCACAGACTGTCCCTAGTCATATTCATGTTTTTTGTAGATTTAATTATTTAAAGAATAATTGGCAGTAGTACCTGTAACTGCAAAATATTTATTTCACTTTTGTATGGTTGCTTCATGACACCCAAGAATAAGTGTTGATATAATTGGAAACAGGAATACAAAACCTTAAAATTTTGTCTGGACAAATTCTCCATATACACGGAAGAGCAATTGAATTAGAGACAGCTGGCATTATGCAAACTTGGTATTATGGGCAGCCCTGGCAACGGAAATGGAATGACGTAAGCAGCGATCCGAGAATCTAAGGAGTGATGCACCAGGAATTGGTAATAGTCGAACGAAGTATGGGTAAGACTAAAGATCTGAGTGCATTTGATCGTGGGAAATTGTCGGGACCTGACGAATGGGTCACTCCATCTTGGAAGTCATGGAGGTACTGGGATTTTCACGAGCCCCTGTCACAGGTGTACCGTGAGTATGTCAATGCCGGGGAAAACAGCATATGGGGTCGTTGTCTGCTAGCTCGCATCTTAACAGCGGACAGATGGGCCACAGTGCAACAGATCACTTGGCAATTTAACGCTAGTGCACAGTAAGCAGCTACACCAAGTACCATCTCCTCACAATAGGGTACAGAAGCCATTGTCCTGTGCACCTACCTCTGATGACTGCACATCACAAGGCACAACGAGTAGCATGGGCACAGGAACATTGTCACTGACCCCAGGCAAGTGGAAAAATGTTTACTGGACTGACGAGTTGAGATTCATGTTGGTACATGCTGATGGCAGGGTACGAGTATAGTGCAAACCACATGAAGCGATGGACCCTTATTGCAGCAGGGTACTCTTCTCAGGTGGTATTCTTGTCTGGAGATTGTTTACGTAAACTAAAATGGGGCCCCTTGTACGTGTGACATCCTCCCTCACAGATGAACGTTACCAGGATATCCTTGACGATCATGTGCTCCTGTTTGCACGTCTTCCACATCCCGATGGAGACCTACCGCAACAAGACAATTCACCATGCCCTCGCTCCCGAATTATATCTGGATGGTTAGACAACACTCAGACGTGACTCTTTTTTCCTGACTAGCTAGGTCATCTGACCTCGATGCCATCAAGAGAGATGTTCCAGCCTCCATCAAATCTTCATGAATGGTGGGAGTTTGTTCAGGGGTCATGAGTTCGTATGGCTTCCCAATGCTTTCGCTGTCTTGAGTAATCAGGGCAAAGGTGATGCTGCACGATACTAGACAGGTATCTCTAATTCAATTACTGCTCAGCTGCTAAAACGATCCTTCTTTAGCAATATTGATTATTTTATTTGTGTGTCAGTGCATTTCAATATTACATCATCTTCATAGGGACAAATGGTCCTTACAATGAGGAGCATGTCATGATAGATGTTTGTAATTAAAAGTAACCCCAAAATATGCCATGATTCAAATGGAAGTGAATTTATAAGCTACCTAAAGGACTAAGAGGTATGCTGAATTCTCCATTCTCTTCCAATATACCATTGGAAAAGCTTTAGTTGCTGGCATTCAGTATTTATACACACAAGGTTCAAACTTATTCAGAAAATGATGGAGTGTGAAACATGGTGAAAAGTATGAGGAATGATGGTGTTACAACATGATGGAGTGATCAATTCTCTTACAAACAAGTGTCATTTCAAGGCTGAATCATAATGTACTGTATTCCTCAAAACAAAAATTATAGATAAATCACAAGTAATAAAACTATTACTGGTAATTTATATTCTAAGTCTTTATTGAGAAACCAATGCAATTCGGACCCATGCGGATTTGGACCTTTTCACTCAAAATAATCCTAGGAATACCTACTCAAGCTATGCATGTATTACCCTCCATGATAAAAGTTTGGCGATTTTTTTCAGGAATTTTGTTTGTGTTACATTTTAATAAAGAAATTTAAAACAAACGATACAATCAAATATATTTGCTAATACACTCACATGCAAAAGTCATGGGACAGCAGTGGACTATTTTTCAAGTGGCAGTAGCATCATGTGCAAACAGTATAAATATGCAAATCAGTATCAGTAGGCTATCAATAGGATACATAAACCAACCGCTTTTTCACAAAGAAATTTAATAAACATGTATGTACATTTCGGTCGCTACGTGGCCTTCTTTCAGCATGACTCAAAATGTACATACATGTTTATTAAATTTCTTTGTGGAAAAGCAGTTGATTTATGTCTCCTATTGATAGTCTTCACATCCACAGTCAAAATGTATTTACTCTTTTCAACAGTATCAGTAGGTTTAGTTACACTGTCATGAGTAAGGAGTGAGGTGTTCAGTGTGACAATGGCTACACGACAAGAGCTATCGGAGTTCAAACGTGGTCTGGTATGTGGAGCATGACGTATGGGTCATTCAATATCGGAGGTGGCTCAAGAATTCAACATCCCACGGTCCACAGTTTCAAGAGTCTACCGAGAGTACCAACTTGACGGCATTACCTCCCAACATGGACAATGCAGTGGTCGACCACACCTTCACAATGAACAGAATCCACGGCGTCCGAATAGGATGGTCACCGCTAACAGGCAACTGACACTAAGTCAGATGACATCAGATTTTAACCAAGGTGATACTAGAGCTGCATTGATGCGAACTGTGCAACGAAATCTGGTTCCATAGGATATGGAAGCAGAAGACCCACGAGGGTGCCCTTGCTAACAACAAGACATCATCAGCAACGTCTCTCCTGGGCCCATGAACACATCGACTGGACACTTGACAACTGGAAACGTGTGACCTGGTCTGATGAGTCTCGATTCCAGCTGAACAAGCTGATGGTAGGGCTCGAGTGTGGCGCAGACCCCATGAAGGCCATGGTCCCAAGTTGTCGAGCAAGCACTGTGTAGGTCGGTGGTGGCTCCATAATGGGCAATTGTGGGAAGCTTTCCAGTCAGAATGATTGGCAATGTCTTCAAATGTCTTCCATTGACTTGTGGAATCAATGCCACATCGCACTGTGGCACTTCACCGGTTTAGGGGAGGTCCCAGACTTTATTAGGTGCTATCCCATGACTTTTGGCATTTAAGTGTGTAATGATAAACATGTGTCTTTGGAGTAGATCTGACCCTTTCAAGTCTCGATTTTAGTACTTTTTGGGAAAAAGAAAATTGCAAACGTCAAACGCCACCCGGGACAGAATTATGGCGAGTCTATTAATCAAGACAAATGTTTGGCGATGTGCCGGTTTTAAGTATTTGTTTAAAAACATTTATCAATAGCTGTTATTTATATGCAAATTAATGACATCTTCTGACGATGTGCCATTATTCTATTGGTTAATTTAAATGATTTTTATGGGTATGAAAGGATAAAATTTTACTAAGAATTTTTAAATCTTTCATCATGTCACTAACTAAACAGATTGCTCAAGAGATCAGGGATCTGATTATTTCGAAATGGCAAAATAATCAGAAACAAGTGAATATTGCAAAGGAATTAAATCTGGACCCAAAAGCCGTCCATAAAATCATCATGAAGTTTAGAAGAACAAGTACAACCATGTTCGGGAAGAAAGCAAATGACATCATCCCAGGACAACCGTTTAAAGCTACTTGTTAAAGAGAACTGCAAGCATACTTACTGCAGAATGGAACAAAATCATAACTAAGAAGACATTGAAAAAAAAAAAACAACCGTCAGAAGAATCAAGGAATTGGTGTACTCCTTTTACTCTGCTAAAAGAAAGCCTTTGTTGACTACATCAATGAAAAGAAAACTATTGCTGTGGACCAAAAACTACTCAGATGATTGGCAACGCGTCATTTTCAGTGATGAAAGCCGATTTTGCCTTTACAATGATGGAAAAGTAAAGGTGATTAGAAGAAAAGAAAAGAAGTATCACTCAGCTTACACAACACAAAGCTGTGAAATTTCTACCTGGAGTTATGGTTTACGCAACTCTTTGTGCTGAAGAGTTAGGAAGCTTATGCTTTATCGAGGGCACAATAAACAGTGGCCACTATGTGGCTATAATGAAGTATCATCTCATCCCAATGAAGCAGTTTTTCTTTCCCAACAAAGAATGCACCTACCAACAAGACGATGTTCCATGCCCATTGCTAAAAAAAAACAAACATGGTATTTTGAGGAAAAACAAATTAAAGTCCTTCCATGGCCTGGGAACAGCCCAGATCTAAATCCCATTGAGGATGTATGGAATTATATGAAGCACTATGTTAAAGCCTGAAACCCAACCAACCTTCAAATATTATGAGAAACTGTAATTGAAACTTTGTGTGCATTTACAAAAGACAAATGTGAAAAGCTTATTTCTTTTACGCCCCGAAGAATTAAAGCTGTGATTAAAGCCGAAGGTGGTTCAACATAGTATTGTGGGATACCCAATATGCAATAGGAACAGTTTATAAAATCTGACATAATTGTGGGATAACAAATATGCAACTTCAACTTAATTTTTAAACAATTCAAGTTGGAAAAACATATTCAAATATCAATAACAGTATCATCTGTTCAATTTTTAATAAGTTTGCATTTATTCTTAAACATTAATTACCCTTTTTCTTTCAGATGCTTTTTCCAAGGTTGAAGGATTGAAAGAAGGAACTGAACTAAGAGGTCTAAAAATAAAATAAAATAAATTTTTAAATGAATACATTGAATGTATTAAAATAATGTATTTATAATTGACATTTCATATATATAATTGCTTTGACTTTTTCTTCCCCCCAGATAGACATTAACTGATATCTTGACCTTATTTTAAATGCTTATTAAGTACAATAAACACTTAAATTCTTAACCTGATAATAAAGGCTAGATATACTTCACTATACTGTTCATACAGGGTGCATAGGGTATTTCAGAACATGTGATCGAATGCCTGCAGTTAGGTTGACACAAATATCTGTACTTTCATCTTTACAGAGCATTAATGGCAGACTATCAGCTAATGCAAGAAATGAAAAGAAACACTGTGATCGTTGCATTACACACAGCACAGAAATGTTGAAATTGCATCATTTGTGAAAGTCGCCAGATCGTTTGTGAAAACGTTTGGAAGCCTCAGACGAACATGTGTCGCCTTTAGCCAAGTGAAAAAGGACGCACAACTTTCGAGCTGTACGAGTACACCACAATTTGTACAACAGGTGCAAAACATTATCAATGCAAACCCAGGAATGTCCATTGGAGCCATCACCAGAGATCTCCAGGTTTCCGAGGGCACAATCCGCACTGTGGTGCATGAGGACCTTTGTTATAAGTCGCATCTTCTGAAGGAGAGCAGTTCAAATCAGCAAAAACACAAGAACAACTACTGCTTCGAGCAAAGTGGTTATTAAACAAAGTCAAACATCTGGAGGAACCTAGCATGCTCTGCTTTTTTTCTGATGAAAAAAAATTTCGATCAGGACCAAAAGGTGAACCAGTAAAATGATAGACGAGTAAGAATTCCTGAAGTGGGCCCCTCAAAAACAAACATGTCGTGAAATTTAAATCTTTTATTATAATTTGGTAGTACCTAATGGAGTATTAAAATTTCCAAAATATTTTTGAAAAATTTGCATTCGTTAAAAAGTTATAAGCAAATACATGTTTTTGGTACTTTTCCTATCTCAAGCTAATTTTATCAAATCTCTTTGAAATTTTAAAATAACAAGTAAAACGTATACATTTCAGAACAAAATATAAAAGAATGAGAACAAAAAATTTTTTGTGTTAAAAAAAAAAAAAATTATTAATAAAATGAATATTTTTTAATGTTCTCAATCGATTTCAAGAAATTTGGAAAAAACACATTGAATCCGCATTTACTAACGATTTAGAATTTGAAAAAAAATTTGGTGATCTCTGTTTTGACGCGAATGCCATCAATTTTTGTCAAGCTATTCAATCGTACCACTGGGCAGTAACGAAGCTGTTTAGATCACGTCAGCTTCGACAGTAAAGCAAATAAATCTTTTTTTTTTATTAAAATAAATTTTTTTTTTTATTTTTTATTTTTTTTTTTTTTTTACCCAAAAAATTTTTTTCTCATTCTTTTATGTTTTGTTTTTTTTATGAAACATATATGCATTACTTGTTATCTTTAAAATTTCAAAGAGAAATAAATTTGAAAAAAAATGCAAATTTTTCAAAAATATTTTGGGAATATTAATACTCCATTAGATATTACCAAATTATAATAAAGTTTTAAATTTCACGACATGTTTGTTTTTGAGGGGCACTTCAGGAATTCTTACCCAGATGGTTGTGTCTAAATGGATAGAAAAGGGAAGGAAAAATTCTGCGTCCTGGATTCAAACCAGGGTCCATGCCTGTCACTGGCACTACTTTTACCAATTGAGCTACTGCAGATATGAACTGCCATGCTGTTAAAGATATCCAATTGGATTTCCATATACAGTCAAATCTTGTTACAGCGAACTCGTGTACAACGAATCCTCGTCTAATTCAAACTCATTTTCTCAGTTTGGTTGGCTGGCTACTATTCTTATGCAATTTTACTAGCCCTACGACGAACTCCGTTTTCACGAACACTCTGATAAGTCGAACCTCGTTTCAGGTCAAAGTTTATGCTATACAGTAGTTATGTACTGTACAGGGTTGAGGAATCAATATACTGGGCGGCAAAAAAAAAAAAAAAAGATGTTAGAAAGTTTTTGTCTACTAATGACATAGTATGAGATTATAGATTCTTGTTATCATATTTATGCTATAACAGACATCCTAAAATTTAATGCAGAAGGCGCAAAAAAAGGTGTTAAAAAGTTTTTGTCTACTGTGGATTAATCGTACGCCGTAAATGATTTTCCTCGTGATACTGTTCTATTGCAGTTCTGAACATTCTATAGCTCATTCACTGATGTCTCATTACATTTCCAGAGAGATTTGTGCAGTCGAAAATTTCTTCAGAGAGTCACCACCCAATTCAGTTCAAGGCTTTATGCACTGATTGCAGCAGATGGAAATCACTTTGATAACCTTCTGCATTAAATTTCATAATGTTTGTTACAGTATAAATATGATAAGAATCTATAACCTCATTATGTCGTAGTAGACAAAAACTTTCTAACATCTATTTTGCGCCACCCGATACATGTGTAATTTCAAAACAAAAAAATTTATATCAATATAATTTCTGCACACTTTTCCTAACCATGTACAGAATTTAGTGTGCTGTTCATACAAAGTCTTGCTAAGACGAACAGAGTTCGTGATAAACAAGTCATGCATACCACAAATTGATATAGCATGAATTTACTAGTTTGTGGTAACGAGATTTGACTGTAGTTACCAAGCAGCTCAATTGGCAGAGCAGGCCCCGATTCCCAAGTCAGGATTCATCCTTACCCTTAAACCAGCAAATAAATTGATGAAATTTAACTCAAACAGAAGATAATATATTAACTGAAGATAATAAATTCGGTTATCTCAATATCTACGACCTTTACTTACCTCGGTTTGATATTAACATCCGATTTATCCTGGGATGCTCATGTACTTTATTGACTAAACTAAGCAAGAAACAGGGTATCATCTCTAGATTCCACTATAGTAAAACTCCATCTAACCTCTCCCAAACTGCGCTTGGTGGTCGGTTTTCTCACCCTGCGTATGATTACATTGTTACTTGGTTTCAAGGACCATTAAAAATATATGAATTGCATTTCTTTATAAAGAAAACAAAATAAAGCGCTTGCAGCACGATGTCCCGTTGCGATTAGGCTTCGACCAATCGCAGTTAAGGAGAGGATAGCTGGAGTTTTACTGTACCTCTGTCATATTATTCTATTGTTACTGTATTATTCCTGGATACACTCTACGTTATGTTACGGTGCCGTATTTTGGGGTTCCACTACTGCTGGCAATCTTGCGAGAATATTAAGATTGCAAAAATGGTTCCTTCGAACCCTTTGCGTCTTCCTCGTTCTTCTTCTGTGTGCCACTATTTCTTTTCATTAGGTCTTTTAACAATCCATCAAATTTACTTCTTTTCTTTGTTTGTTTATTTATAATACCCTAAACTCTCGCTTACTTTTAACAACTCCTGTAGCGATTTCCCGCAATCTTGATATTCATTCTAATAACACACGGAGTGCTAATAAGATACATCTTCCGATATCTATGTCAAATTATCGCAACCGAAGTGTTTCTCACTCGGGCATTCGAAAATGGGCTATCCTATCCAAAGAGATTCAATCACTTACATCATATCCCTTATTTCGGAAAGCTTTGCATAGTTTGTGTCTTCCTCAGCCCTAATAACAATAGCATACTCCATAATTGAACTCTGAAGGCGGGTTATCAACGGCACGTTGTCTGCGTGTGCGTGCGTATGCGTTTGAAGGTCAACCAATCAGATCTCGTCGCACATCAATGGATCGCTCACACACCAGAGTTCCCTCGGAGTCAACTTTTCAATCCGTATGGATGCGTTAAACGGATCACATGGCAAAATCCACCAATCATACAGCTTTCAATCGTTTCATGAAAATAGCGATTCCCGAACAAGAAATGTGCGAGACTAGCTTCTACAGATGTAAATCTAGAAGTACAAACGTATCCTCAAAAACTTATCTTTATGGTTCAAAAAATTCTCGATATAAAGACACGGAATATTAAATCTGTACAGTCTTTGCTCTACATTTTGCAGCAACTTATCATATACCTCAGGAGACATCCCAAGGTAATTCTGAAAGGAGTCTCGATCGTGGAGTCGATTTCTAAACTCTCCATTATTCGCTCGATTTTGAAGTAAAGGGCCAACCCACCATCGTCTTTTACTTCTTCGTTTTCTTTTAAGTCTCCGATATAACGCCAATAACAGAATATCTACATCGATATTCTCAAGCATATTCATTTTATCTATTTTCTAATAAAACGCATAATCGCACCCAACGTGGCTATGAAAACGGGGCTTGCATGAACGGATACGGACGCATGCAACGCATACGCACGAACACGCAGACGTGTCTTTGAAAACCCGCCTTAATACTTTGCGCACTATCTATTTTGCTTATTTAGGCTACCTTTTCTCTTTCTTTTTTTCCTTTTCTTCTTAGCTTTTTTCTTTCTATTAACCTTAACCCTTGATTAACCTCAGTTTTATTCTTAATCGGTGTTTTTTCGTAATCTATAATATTATTAAAAATTATTTTTCTCACTTCTTTTAATCATTGTAATTTAGCAATTATAATGTAGCTCTTAAGGTTAGTTTGTAATTTTTGTCTCGAATCAGGACTTTCTATCTTGTTGAGACACAGTCCTATTTGTAAAATTTAATTGGTCTATGTAAGTTTTTATTTAATGAGAAATGTATACCTACCATTTTAGTTTGTCTATTTTTGGTTTGTTTTTACCAACCATTTGTTGCTTTCCATACTTTTTGTCTATTTCTGCACCCCCAGGGCCTCCTTGTCGGTCTATGACCATACTGATCCTGTCGCGTGCTATTGTACATTATTTAACCCATTTAAAATAAATAAATAAATAAATAAATAAATAAATAAATAAATAAATAAATAAATAAAGTTTCTTCAGTTAATTTATCTTCTGTTTGTGTTGGTTATGTGCAGATCCCTTGTTAACCACATGTACCACATGTCCCACATGTTAACCACACAAAGTTTCCCACAACAGTGATGGTTTTAGGGGTTGGCGAGTAGCAAAGGACAAGTGATGCCACATCACTTCTTTTCACAGTCTTCGAGTGAATGCTGCAAAGAGTTGTGAATAGACAATGTTTTTTAATGGCAGGCATATGTCTTTCAACAGGACTCTGCATCTGTACATAAAGCTGTGAAAACACAAGATTGGATGGCAACCCGTCTGCAGGATAACATCACATCAAATTTATGCCCATCTAACTCACCAGATCCCAATCCCCTGGACTATTATAATGTGGTGCATTGTTGAACAGAAAGATAATCAACATTCCCACAATATCATAGGTTCCATCAAGGCAGTCATTGGCCAGGTAATGGCAGCCATCCAGAAGGACCATTTAATTCAGGGATGTCAACGCTTCTGGCCTCAGTTATTGTAGTTAACGGTGATTACATCCGAATAAACCTGTTCTCCAACCCTTCCTACACCTGTGTACCTAATTTTGTATGAATAAAATATATTGTCATATATGATGTTTTCTTCTACTATCTGCATCATGTCCTCAAATATCCTATGCACCCTGTATATAAAAATAATTCAATAAAAATTGCATATAAAGATTGTTGAAGATATTTGTTTAGGCTATGTAGTGATCTATTTAACAATTTTCGAATAATACACACTAAATGATCATTTGAAACCAGATATCTCTGGAGGTGAAAAGATCTAGTGACTTTTCGCTCTACATCGCTTCACTGCAGCATTACATTGGCCAACAAAGTCTTTCCTTGCACCAGGCAAACTGACGCTTTGTGCTGACAATGGCAATCTTTGGTTTAAAGGAAATGCCCAACCCTTGCAAAAATGATGATTATGGTGCTGATGGTGGTCTCTACCAAACGCTAGAGGTCCATCACAATTGCACTACTGTGGTGTCATGTTTGATAGACAGCTAGTTGATCAGACTGTGTTCTACCACCATTGCCGTTGTTTCTGCTCCTGTAGCTTCAACACTTTTGGATATCAACTGCTGGTGGCAGGTCCAGCTGTGATGTGAATGCCTATCACTACACCTTTTTGGAGGCTGCTGAGTGGCTAGGAAAAAATAGCCATGTTCAGTTGTTCGGTAAAATAGACGTAATCTGATGGGCTTTTTTTATTATATTCTCAACACGATTTTTATGTAAAGCATGGAACAGTAGACTTTAGAAATATCTAGTTAATAATGATCATTCAGTGTACATATATTCAGTCATAATCACTGAAATTTAAAAGATAACTTTCAAAACATTATCATAAATTCTGATATGAAAAAAAAAAAAGTAGTCAGTGTGTTAAAATATTAGTTCTGTGCAGTGAAATCCTTTCCATTCAAAGAAAAAAGAAAAGATCACTAAAAAGGATAACCAACTTGATAATTCAGGCAAATCATACTCAAAATGTTTAAAAAATAAATACCAAGCCTAAATACCTGACCTGGAGATATAAATAGATTTTGAGTTTTTATGATATGGTAGGTAGAAATGGATAGGGCATTTCAAAAAGATATTTATAACTGTGAAAGATTATATACATTTACGTATAAGATATGCACAATATTTTGATGCACATAGCAAAACACATTCTTTCTCAATCCGTTATGGATCAAATGTGACTTTTATTGGCAATGTAGCCGACAACTTAATTTTATTTTTGCCACAAATTTCTCAGCGTACATGCAGCATCAGAACATCACTGCTGCAGTAAATCATGTTCATAGAAAAATGCAAAAGGGCGGTACAAGCACTCATTCTTTATCAAATTACCAAAAGGAAAATCCATTTAAAACCTATCCACTGAGATACTTGTGCACTTCTCCATGGCAATCAGGGGGTATGCCATCTTGCTGGAAGTGAGTGAATCCATTGTCAAACTTGTGAAATGAAAGACCATTGGAATATGGCGAGATAAACAAAGTTGGCCAAGAGCCATATACTTTTTCTTTGCATACAGTGCAAAATATACATCACCTTTGGGCTGTCATGAACAATTTCCTGAGGCATACGGATTTTTTAACAGTGGCAAATCTTAACCACTAACCTGAAACCTATTTTTATTAATGGAAATTACAGATTTTAGAATTCCCTCATCATTTTCTATCCAATGCAACAATTAGATACTTAAGCACTATGTAAATCAAATTTTTAAGGTCTTAATACATTATGATATTTCAAGCCATTGTACATACCCTCTACATAAATGCACATAATTTTTTGTAGTTGTAAAGCTCTTTGAAATGTCCTGTTCAAGCTAACAGGAAAAAAAATATCACTGGTTACTAAAAACCAGTTAACCAATAAATATAAGGAAAATACCAATGAATTTTTGAGATGTAATTAAAAAAAAGTTTCAGAGCAGAAGAAAAGCCTAGGGGAAGAAATAACCATATTCCACATTAAAAACAAGAATTTCCCATTATAGCTTTAAGAAAGGAAAATACTGCCCAAACAAAAAATTTATACAATGTTTTTTTTTCCTTCTTTTGTGTAGACTCTGTTTAAACTTTAATTATCTCTAAAACAAGTCTGTTTTGATTTTTCTTTATATCTTCTTATTATTTATATTTTCTGTTTGACAACAGAGAGAAATAACTTTATAATGTAGTAGCACAATACCAGGGCAAGTCAATGACTTTGAATGACTGAGTGAGTGAGTGCTGTAAGGGCTGAATTAAGAGTTTCCCAAAAGCTACACTTCTAAGACAGTCACATGCAACTGTGTATAACCACTGGCATAACATGGGGGAAATGTGCAATTGGAAATTACAAAATGGCTAAGCATGGTTAGTTGGTGCATGGTTCACCAAAGGCTTTCTAGAATCATAGTGGAAGAGTGACAGCTAAGCCAATAGCAGCAGTTTTCAATGATGCCATGTTTACAGGACAAATAGGATGGCTATGATAACTGACTGCTCTCTGGAAAAAGAAAACTCGCCACGGTCATTGGAAAGATGTTGCATGGTCAGATGAATCAAGATTTTTATTACACCATAGAGTGGTTCAAAATTAAATGAAAATTACATGAAGCTATGGATCCATTGTGCCATATGACAAATATAATACAAGTGTTAATGATATAGTAGGGAAAACATTTTCATGACAAGTTAGGTCCCTTTACTAACCTTTTTATTTGGTAAATCCATGGGTGCTGCTATTATACTCGAGCAAACATTTGCAAACAACAACAGTGCTGTGGTTGCCAAAGTTTGCAGTAAAAACATCAAATACTGTTTACTGTCCCTGAACAATGCAGCAATCTCAATGCTGTTGCTGACCAGGTCCATTCATTCATAGCTAAACTTTACTCATCTGGAGATGGTGTCTATCTATAGCTGCATGCTTGACGCCTCTAGGCTTGCAGTTCAAATGGCTCACAACTAGGGTTACCAACTGAAAATTTCCAAATGCAGGATATTGCTCAGCAAAAAGTAGGACTTTTCTTAAAAAATGCCTGACAACTTCAATTGAAAACAAAATTACACCGAATTACATCGAATAATTAAAGTTAGTATTATTTATTTCCACCCTCGGAAGTAGCACCCTAGTCGCATGGAGTTGGTGTATGATACAATAACACGAGGAGTATTCGTCATGAGTTTTCTGAGCGCTTCAGAGAGGTTGCGTGTTGCGAGTTGTGTGTGACATCTGAAAGTGCTGGAAAGGTGATCGAGTGTGTTTTAACAAGCATGCCGAATACGTCTATGGTGTCTTCAGCCTCTAAAACCTAAATGAGCAATCTTGTAGCGATAAATGCCGGACATTTTCTATAAACTAAAAATGCCGGCCAGACATAACCAAAATAAATGAAAAGCAGGAATGTCTGGGTAAAGCCGGATGGTTGGTAACTCTACTCACAACAGCAAGTACATGATTCTACAGTGGCTTGCACAAACACTAGATTTGGTGACAACCTGATGATAGTTTTCCTTGTATTGTGTTGTTCCAATTGTTGAGACTGACAGAGGCTTCATAATGGTATGAAATTATTTTCCATGGATGGAACTCAAGCTGTTGATTATTCTATGAAAAAACATGGACTCTGAAGTGTATACTCAACAATCTAGACAATTGGCACTATCATCCATGCAGACAATATTATGGAAAGGCTCACTGACTACTGTAACACAATTGAGCTCCCTGCCTGACTGCAAGCATATCAAAGGCATATTTCTTGGTGATGAGATAGGGAGTGTTCGAGTGACTTGGTCAGAATCCAAGATATATAAAATCAAACATAATGGCAGTCTACATTCTTATCCCTGGCAGCAGATTTGCCTGACAAGACTTACCAGAGTTGGTTGAAAATATACCCTAATGTGTTGCTGTTGCCTTACAAGCAAAAGGCAGACTCCTTACAAACACTTTTGGGAATCAATCTTAGATAAGCCACTGATTTTCTTTTGTCACTTCTATTGTTTAAAAAGGCGAATTTTTAACAAGCTCATCAATTTTGGAAACTATGTGACAGGAATGTTGTCATGATGCAATATCCACCATCTATTTTCCAACTTTTAAACTGCATCTTGCAAGATGAATCATATTATATTTCGGGATCCCAAAGGAAAAAAAGAAAGAAAGAAAAAATGTTAACATGTTTTTTTTCTTTATTAGGGGGTTCTAGAAATTAAGGCGTCGACTACTAAGGTCATTTTGCGCCTTTTACACAAGTTATATCTGTACGCAGCCCGGGACAAACACAAACATCCATGCCCACGGCGGGATTCGAACCCACGACCAGGCGGACTAGAGAACTAAAAAGCCTACGCCCTAGCCCTCTCGGCCACCTAGCCGGCTTTCTTTATTGGATATGTAATATTAAGTTCTGGAACTTTAAGATAACATCTCAAAAATTAATTTCTTGTTTTAAATAACAATTTCTCCGCCATTTTTCTATGATCTTGGATTCCATTTTTATTGTGCATTTCACAAATCCAGTGCATTACTAATTATAATTTAAGAGACCAAATGTTTGGCTTAGATTTACATACCTCTGATGTCCAGGCACAAAATCTAAGCTACTGTGTCTCGAATGTTTGAAGACCCTGCATTTACAACCACAAGAAGCCTTACATGATAAGCTACTATGTCTACCAGGCCAATTAGGAATCCTTAGAAAGGATAAAATAAAGCATAAACTAAGTCATTATAAAGGAAACAAAAAGGAAATTAAATGAGAACGTCAACTTAAAAAAAAAAAAAAAAAAAAAAAAAAAAAAAAAAAAAAAAAAAAAAATGCAACAAACTAAAGTGTGACAATTAAAAGGTACTTGCAAGAAACTTCGGATTAGTAATTTGAACATAAAGAATAACAGCAACAAGAAACCAGAAAAGAAAATGACAAAGTAAATTAAAACTTATTTAATACATATAATTAAAAAAAAAAAATTGCAAATATGCATGAATTATTAAATATGTAAAAGTAAATGAAATAAAAATTAACTGAACATTCTATTAATTTAGATATAATAAAAAATAACAAAAACAGAGGGTAGAAGTGGGAAATACAGATTCCCCATCTGGACCTATTTCTTGCTACCAATATAATTTAATGGTTTCGTAACAACTTGCAATTCATTTTAATCAATTTTGGTAAAATTGGCTTTTAATTAATTTTCTGTGAAATAATGGCCATTCTAAAAATTTTAATCAAAATTGTTCCATTGCTTACTAATACGTAACTTTTAAAAGATTTTGATAATTCAGTGTTTTCCCGAGGTCCTTTTGCATATATATTCTGTTCGCCTGACTGCTTATCCATTCCACCAAATTGGTAAAAACTATAATTTACATATTTATTTTTGCTCATTTTAAGATTGTTACTTATGTAAATGTTATTAAAAAAAAAACCAAAAAAAAAACCCTATATTTAAAAGTGTTCATCACTCTGAAAAGGCCAAGAACCACTCAAAAGCAAAGTCAGAAGTGAGATTTTTATACATTGTCAATTTATAATAATGAAGCAGTTCTCTCCCCTTTTTACCTTTCTAAATTGAGTAAGATATACAATATTCACCAAATTTATAAAGAATGGCCAGTTCTCTCATTTTTACTCTTTTAAATGTTTGTATCAAACTTGATGATCTCTGAGCTTTTACCCAAAGTAATGTATACAATACCTCAACATAGCACAGTGATTCTATGTTGTAACTGCAACTTTGTGTATTATTATTATTATTATTATTATTATTATTATTAGTAGTAGTAGTAGTAGTAGTAGTATTAATACAAATTTTAATATCACCAAAGACAAATTATATTTACTGCAATAATTACATTTTATAATACATGTAATGTTTAATGTTATTGTCCATTCATGTTTCAAATATTTACTGGAAATAATTTAGAATACATCAAACATTTTGAATTCAATCATTTCACATGTAATGTCACTTTATAGAGGTAAACATTAAATTGCAGGCTAAATAACATCCTTGGGTCTTCTGCCTCAAGTGCTTCCAAAGACTGAAAGCCTTCATGAAAGGCTCTATAATAGCTGCATAAAAAATGCATTATCAAAGCAAATTTGGTTGAAAATTGTTTGCAGAATACAAAACAAGACAAAGAATTCACTTGAATACAGCAGAATGGTATATTTAGCTTCAATTAAATACTTCGTATGGTCTTGATCCAGAAGAAAAAAAATTAAAAAGAATATGGGGGTATCCATTAATTCACATCTGAATTGAATTAATATGATCACAACCCGTTTGGATAGACTGCAGGAGTTGTCAATGTTTCTCAAGAATAATAATGGACATAGCAAACAATTTTGTCATTAAAACTGCTTCTAATTTTCTTATCTCCATTTAACTATAGATTCTCTGGTGTTACAACTGAGGTGCTTCAATTTCATTCTTATAGGTCTATATATCCATGCCAATATTTGTGATTTTTGTTTGATTGATCTAAGTGTTCGCTTAATTCAATTTTTAACAAACTTTCATCATGGAGAAACTTTACTCCAATTAAATACATAGCAGGGGTCGCGCTGCTGATCGCCACTTTCGCCAATGGCCCCAAAAAAAATCGAAGTGGCAAATTTTATTTAGAAGTGGCGAAAGTCGGTGGCGAAAAAAAAAATCATATTTATATCATAATTTTCCTTAATTGTCATTCTCATCTGGGGCTATTCATGAATTACTTCTAACTTGAAGTTTAAAATTATTCGGATCATTTAAGTTGTCTGTATTCGATGTTTGGGCATTGACACCTGCATTATTGGGATCATTGTTGCCAATTAGTAGATATTCCGATAAATTTTGTGGAATTTACATAAAAATTATGCAAAAATCCTCTGAATTTAGTGGGTTTAATTTCATTTGTACAATTGAATTCAGTGGATTATTTTTCTTGGATTTAGAGGGGAAAACCTTTTTGAGCCGGCAACACGGGTGGCTAAAATAATACGAAAGTGGCTAAACAGTGGCTACAAAAAAAATAATTCCAGATCCACCCCTGCATAGCAATGTTTACAATGTACTGAAATATTGCAAGGTCTTGATTATAGAAGTAAATTAAATCTGTCATTTACAGCAGTGATGCCCAACAGGCAACCTGCAAAGTCTTCACGTCTCTCCAAAAGACAGTATTAACATTTTATGAGGTGTTAACATGTCACGCATGTATAGTATAAATATAAAGTATCATGTGAAACTGTGGCCCTCGCCACAAAGAAAGTTCTGAGGCCCCATAGTTTAAAAAAGTTGTTCGTCGCTGATTTACAGCATAGTATATAGTGGAACTCCATCTAACCTCTCCCTAACTGCGATTGGTCGGCCTTTTCACCCTGTGAATGATTACATTGTTACTTGGTTTCCTGGACAATCCACAACATACGTTAAAAAAAAAAAAAAACCTATAAAAATAAACTTTCAACTTTTTATGACGAACAGGATTAAAAATTAATAATTTTGGACACTTAAAAAAACTCCCCAAAATTTTCTCTTCTATCCCCCATGATGCACAAGCAACATCTCAGCCATTTTTTTTGAGGCGCACCTGATCTAATTGCAGTTCAGCAGTTTAAAAGGTGAATTTTTGTTTTCATATAAATAAAGTTCAACTAGCTCATTATTATGTTTTATTAAATACACATTTAGGGACCATTAAAAAATTTATGAATTGCATTTCTTTATAAAGAAAACAAAAGAACTAATTGCTCATAGTGCTTGCAGCACGATGTCGCGTTGTGATTAGGCTTCGACCAATCGCAGTTAGGGAGAGGATAGCTGGGTTTTTACTATAGTTAGCATTCTTAAAATTTTTCCAGTTACAGAATAAACATGGAAGGGAGCAGAAGGTTAACCTAACAGGTATTTCAAACAAATTGATTTACATTTCAATTTATTATTTCTGTCATAATTAATAATGGGGAAGTTAGTTATAAAAATAAGATTTTAATAAAATTAAGAATAAATAGTAAAAATCAGGTTCCTATTTTTATTTTTTAAATTTAGTTTCAAAATAAACTTTATATGCAAATACCCAGCATGTCCCGATTCTGAACTGCTTTGACGTGAATGCATACTACTATAACCAGAAGCTTTCGACTGTTGACTGGTAGAACTCGAGTTGCGAGAATGTGTCAGCTCAAACTCTTCATTTGTACTACGGGGAGCAGAAACGTTGTCTGTTGGCTCTGCAACTACATTACTGCAAACTAATTCTATTGAAAATAAAATAAAGAATTCCAAAATCAGAATAAAACTTTAAGACATTTCAATATAGCTTTATTAATGTGTAATCATTTTAAAAATCTTTATTACATGCTTGAAATCTTAAATTATAGTCATTTGAGTTTACATTGAAATGTAATTTTTTTAAATGAGAAATATTTAAAAATTGTACATATACAATCAGCAATCTACTTGCGTTGAAAATTAAGCTTAGAACCCACTTGATCTTTACCCATTCCTGCAGTGACCATCCTCCAGTGTATTCTTTCACCACAACAATCACATCTTCATTGATGTTTGATATCAAAAGTTATATAAATATCTCTTGCTCTTATGAAGTCTTTGCAGTATGCATACTGATGAGCAGTGATGATCCCCAATTACTCACATCAGTCAATATAATCAGACCATACTTTTTCTCCACCTGCTTTTAGGACTATAAATAGTTTTCAGCATTTGACTTTAAATTCTTACCAAAGTAGTTGTTAATACTTTATCTTTTCAACTTTTTATTTTAAGGTTTAATTTAACATGTAATTATGGGTTAAAGAGTTTTCCATTTCTGTAAAACTATGTCATTGTGCTATACTCCATCTCTCTATATCGATAGAGAAACTCATATGACAAACGAGACTTAAAAAAAAAAAAAGTAAGTGCTCTGCACCTGCGCAAAATAAATCAATTTCAAAAATAATAAAATTAGCATACTTTTTTGTATACAATATGCAGAAACATTAAAATAGAAATTTAAAAATATTTATTACTACATATTATAAAATATAAATACTGTATTATTAATATTCCTATAATAAAAAATTAATATTCCTATAATAAAAACCAATGAAAATACAATTAATATTCCTATAATAAATTTTTTTTTAAAGTTTGCAGAGCCTTCTAGCACATGCAACATGTTACATTTGCCTAACTTCATCTGTATAAAATACCGCCCATAAACCAGAATGCTAAGACACTTGACAAGGAACACAAGGCAATGGTAGCCTTAATTATAAATAATTATATATGTTTCTCTGAAGCATGGCAGTAATACAAAGTCCTCATAGAACATTTATGAAATATGTTTCTCCTTCCATTTGTAAATGCAAACCTTCTATAACATCAAAAATTTTTAATTCCATTTTCTGGTGCCATACCAGAGAGCTTATCTCCGATACATGGTTGATCCAACTGTTGGCTTTACTGTAATCTACGGAGTTTTTTTTACCAACAGATAATATTAAACAGAATGTTCAAAAATATTTTATAAGCATTTCAATAATCTAACTTTACCATACCTGATATTTCAGGTACCCCCTGCATATCTTATCAAAACCATTTTTTCAATTACAATGAAAGTTTAGAGGAAAAACTTCAATGGGAAGCTTTACTGCATATCTTATCAACAAATCCAATAAGAATAACAAAACAGTTACATCTGCCTGAACAAAAAATATTAATAATATACAAACTCTGAGTAGTCAACATTACAGTCAAAATATGCTTCAAAATTTTACTAACCTGAAGTGAGCACATTAGTGCGGCTTTTTCGGGGAAGGCTCCCTATTCCACTACTTCCACTCGTCAAGCTTCCACCACTGAACTCCTCAGCTCTTCTTTCAAATGGAAGCTGTTCACTGGAAGGTTCTCCTGGAAGGGACAGTGGTCTAGTGGTTGGCCTACAAAATATATATTCAGAATGAGTTACATCAAATGGAAAGTCAAGGTCAGGGAGAATATTAATGAGATACTTTAATTTAAAACTAGTATAATCAAGAAAGGCAACCTCACTATGAAGTACTGAAATGCATACACAATTTAGTTTTCCATATAACCCTCTTGATTAAATGAATCATTTACGAAACAAAAATATTGGTCCACACATGAACTTCACCTTATGAACCAAAGCCTTCCTAATTTACTAGGAAGCTTAACCTACAACATGATATAATGATACCTGCCATCAAATATTAGGTAATAGGTATATATTTATTGTTTTAAAACCAAAGATCATAACTTTTATTATCAATGAAGATAACAATTCAGATACATCAAATGCATGATACAAATCCTATTTAAACCTGGTTAAAAATAAGGCCTTCATAGTAAAAGAGTAAATAAATTCCACAATCTCATCATCATTAGTGACACTCAAACAGATCACATCTAGTTTGCGCCTGTTCAATTTCACTTTGAAATAAATTATAATGGCAGACAGTTAGTGTGTATCGTACCTCGTTGTTTGTTCCCAATGTGGTTTATATTTATGAAACGAATCTGAAGGATGAACAGTTTTTTTTTTTCTTTCCTAGAGCACGTACATTCTACAAGTTTATTTGTAAAATAAATGGGAGTTGCATGCGTTTAAATTATAATACACACAGATTTGCCTTGCACACAGAGCAATGGAGAAAAAAAAACGAAAGCAAACTGAAACTTTTCAAATAGCACTTGCAGCTTCTTCAGAAGCATTTGTATGCTTAAATAAACTTCACAGATTTATTTCAAAACATGCCCCAGAAAAGTTTCTTTACAATTTAAATGAAATAGGTGACATCAATGGTTCAGAAACGTTAAGAGCAATGAACCAGACAAAAATTCATGACTATTTCAAAAAATAACTGATTTTCATATTAATGAACCAATTTCCATGGTCCCCTGAAGTTCTTTATAATGAGCTTTTACTATAATAAAAAAAAATTTTGAAGAGACCCCCGAAAATATATACAGGGTTCATTCTCATTATTATGACCACCTCCTCAAAGGAGATGTGGAACACCCCGAAGTGTTATATTGCTCATGTATTGGTATCTGTGAACACAATAACAGTGAATATCAAGAGAAGGCATACAGATTTGGAAAACTGCATGATTATTGCCTATTGGGCCACAGGTGACAGATTTCAGAAACTGTTAACTTTGTGAAATCTTCTTGAGTTGTAACAGTGAAAGGTTTATTGACACTGGACAAATTGAATAACTATGATAAATCGATATATCAGTTGTGGACCTCTGGGTTGTTTATCCTAAAGGTAATCAATTGATAAGGAAGTGTACTATTGAACTAAGGACCATCAAAATGAACCATCTTGCATCATGGATCAACAGAAAGGTCTCTAAAATGACAGTCCAGCATACCCTGTTGCACCATGGGTTCTGTAACTGACACTTGGCACCAGCACCTATTTTGATGCCCACTCATTGTAAAAAATGCCTTGAGTTTGTGAGTCGATAATGAAACTGGACTCTGGTTGAGTGGAACAGGTAAGCTTCTCCGATGAATCATGAATTTTTTACTTTACCAAGTGAACAGACGGTAGTATATTTGAAATCAACCCTCAGAGAGCACTCTGATACTGTTTTAGGCAAAAGGCAGTTTGAAGAATGTTTTCATACCTGTAGAAGACAACACAAACACAGCTCTTGATCTTTACTGATCAGGTATGCCCAACAGCAAGGCAATGCAATGCAATGGCCATACAACCAAAATTGTTCAAAGAGTACGACAGTCATCAAGCTACTGCCTTGGCCACCAGATTTCCCAGATCAAAATCTGTGTGAATAACATCAGACAAATGGGTCCGCTAAAGAACCAAAACTACCTCCTGGATGCACTGCAGTCTGCATGTTCACAAATTCCTATAAAAATCTCTCCATTGTCTAATCAAGCCCCTCACTTGGATGGCTATGAAGAGATGGCAAAAGAGCTTATTCTGGATACATGTAGTAGGTTGACAGCCATAATAACATGACTATACCCTGTCTCAGCTTGAGAGTGACGTCACGGACATAGTGCACAACATTGCATCCTTCCGCTGTTAGACTAGTACCATGGCCTTGTACTACGTTAGACAGTGTGGCTTCTCGAAAATAAAATAGTCGAATGGTATCTGTCAGATACCATTTTTTAAAATTAATATTTAAGATATTTTAATCCTCTTCGTGGAAAATCGGATCATCTTTCATTTCTGACACATCTCTTTGATGTTCTTCATGTAGGAACCAGACGCCGCCATTTTACAATCAAATAATCTCGACTACAGACTGACTTCATTTAATTTTTTTCTTTCTTAATTTTGTCAAATGGCTTTTCTATCCGCTGATTTTTTATTATTTCGAGGAGAAAAATATGAAATATGACTGCAGAAAGAATTTTGACCTTTTTATATAGAAAATTATTCGAACTATTTGTTCATGCGAACAAACTGTAACCGCTTCACTCGTGACGTCACTCTCAACTAAAGCTGAGACAGGGTATAGAGACTGTATATACCGTAATTTTTGGGGTATAATACGCGGATTATGCGTAAAAAAAGTTAGAAAGATCATTACTGCGTATTATGGACAACGCGTATAATAGGCCGATAATAAAACCTGGAGAAGTTGGGGGAGGGGGGGGGGGCGTAAAAAGAACTTGGTGCTGACAAACTTCTATACTACCTTTGGTTTTTATTATACAATATTATACAGTAAATACAATATACATTATATTTATTCACTTTATATTCCACATATAAATATACTTCATGTTTATTTAATGCAAAAGCGAATTCAGTGGCTCTCTTCCATTTTCCGTTCATAAAACCAGGGATACCAGGTTTTCTCAGCAACCTTTAAGATGGCCGCCTGAAGCTGAGATGTCTGTTAGCCAGCCAGTGTTTTAGTGACTGTTATTCTGTGTGAACTCTGTAATAATAAAGTTCAACAGTAAGGAAAATTACTTTGCCATTAACTAGAGCTGACACAATAATAAAAGCAATACATGAATGCAACCAGTCTTGATGATATCAATCAAAGAAGCTAGGGGACACTATTCCGTAGTTTTACCAATGTTTGCTACTTAATCGATCTTCTTAAAGATGTGGGGACAAAACGTTTGAATTATCTATCAAACGGATATCTATCAATCATTCATTTGCATGAGAGAGATTACAAGAAAATACAATTTGAATGCTTTTGTGAAAGCAGGAATTACCTCTCCTGTGGATGAATCAATCATGAGAATAGACTAGTTGCGTATCTCTAGAAAGCGACCGTAGCGCCATACTAATGGCAGTTATTGTCAAATTTGGGGTGAATGATTCCCTGTCCCCGCCTTCATAGTCATTGATACAGATATGATCTCCACTATTTAATTTTGGATCGCTATTTAAATCTCCGATTATGGGTACCGTGTTTATTCAGTGTGGATTTCAAAGTGTTAACTGCGATTTATTTCGATCGAAATCTTTTTTCAAAGGTAAATTATACATATCACGTAGTAATATAGGAATTGAATAAAATGCATTGCTCAAGATAAAAAGCAATAGAAAATAAAAAATTACTACAAAAACTACACTCTCAGCCTGAATTTAAAACTGTATGGGAAAAAAGCTTTTTGAAAGCAATCATGTTTTTATAAATAATGAACGTATTTATACCTTCTATTACCTAACTAATTTATACAAATATTACCCTATACCAACTAATTACCTGTTTCGCAATCTATTTCGTAAGATTCAATCGCAGAAGTTATTTATTTTTTCTTTACGTCTACGTAGCCTTTTTCTATGAATTCTTTTTCTTGTATTCTTTGGGAAAAATTGTGGAAATATAAGGGTCACTACTGTTTTTCCGATTTTCTTCCGCCTACAAAATGTGTACTACAAATACAAGAGTGTTTTTACTAGGCACCCAAGGTTTCTTATTTAATTAAAAAAAATAAATAAATAAAAAAAAAATGGCCGCCTAGAGGACACACGCTTAATTTTTATCTCTTCATCACACATTGTGTATATTTAATGACTAAGGCAGCGATAATCTCCAGTTGATTCCAAGTGATCTGTAAGTGCCCGGAGTTGTCTTATTTATGCAGATAATTGAGATAATTGTCTAATTACGATTAAATTGATAAAAATCAAACGATAATTGAGATGGCAAGTGCATCTGGCCTACCGGAGTTAGAAGATAACGCAGAAAACTGGACTGATATTTTCGAGGAATTGAAGAACATGATAACCGAAGGAACAGTAAATACAAGAGGACAGAAGAATGCAGGTAATAAAGAAGCCATAATTAGAAAAATGGATAAGTTGATGAAGGCAGTGAAGGATATGGAAAAGGAAAAGGAAACATATGAAATAACAAAAAACAGAAAATTGAGCGCCATCTCTGAATCGAATTCCGAAACAACAACTATAGACCAGTTAAGCTTAAGCCAGGACCATAATAAAGATTCAGCTAAGTTTACATCTAATTTACAAAGTAACATCCTTCAACAATTAACTGATTTAAATGTTACGGTATCGGAACTGGCACGTAATACCTTAACCACTTTACCTGTTCCGACCCTGTGCACCGATCTGGTTAACGATAATAGTTATCTGGTTAACCATAATTACTGCTATTATCGATGGCATGATGGAATCTACTAAAACTGTGCTGAAAGAAACTCTAGATGCAATGGAGAAAAAACTTTGCGATTTAATTGTTTCAACTAATAATACACTTAATACTCTCCTAGTTTCACTTGTACCCCATCTAAATGAAGAGCCTGAAAAAATAAGTGATGAACTTCTTAACATTAAAATCTGCGATTGAGCTAACACATAACGATGGCAGTGACGATCCAACTGATTCGCTTCATATAGCGGACAATAAAAGTGTTCAGTCCAAAACAACGTACCGGAAAGCTAATACAAGTAATTTCACTGGACAAACAACAAGTGAAAAAGTGATATTGCCTTCAATGAAACCATCACGGAAGATCGAAGAAAATTATATTAGAAAGTCTTGGGAGCTGGATAATCAATTTCGAGGAGGTTCTTCCTCCATTTTCCCTGGTCAAAACAAAATTGAACAGAGATGGGGACTAGGTAGTTGGTCTATTCCAATTAGGAAACCGAGGTCCATTCGCCTTAGACTGGGCAACATCAGCGAAGAGTGTGATTGTAATACGCTGGCAAATAAACCCAGAGAACATAATATAAATATTGTAGAATGCGGTAGATGGATCACCCGACAGGTTCACAGTCTCCTTACGTATTTCTACAGGTTACAGACCTTACTTTGGAAGACAGTCTAAATGCCGAGATGTGGCCCACGGGTGTTTCGATTCGACCGTTCTACGGCCCAAACCCAACATTCGGCCCCGATTATTGGCGTTTACAAACGTATGATAAACAAAATGACGGGAGGCCTGACACGCCCCCAAATAACTGATTCGGAAAGCACCAGGATAGTTCTTCTAAACACTCGTTCCATTCTAAATAAAATTGACAACTTACAAGCCATTTTATTGACTGATTCTATCCAATTCTGTTTCATTACAGAGACTTGGCTTACACCTAATTGTGATTATACAACAACCGTAATACCGGGTTATCAACAATTTCGTGCTGACCGCCAGACAAGAGGGGGAGGAGTGTTGATATATGCCGCCGACAATATCGACACCCTCCTGATCGATTCTGGTAGCCAAGAAGGCATGGAACACCTGACCATCAAGAGCTTGATCGGACATAAATGGATCCATTTTACTTTAATATACCGTCCAGCGTATATAATAATGGAAGATTGTGTTTCCTTAATAAGTGACCTTGATGACTCTGATACACACATAGTGCTGGGTGACTTCAATTGTAATTTCCAAATTCTTCTCATGATTTAAGAAGTTTAATAACTTGTACGAAGGCCCTTGGCCTGATTCAAATCCTCTCTCAACCTACTCGGGTCACAAAGGCTAGTGAGACCTTAATAGACCATATATATTTACCAACTACAGTATACCATAAAGACGTAGTTTACTCAACGATACCACAACTCGATCACGCGGCAATTTTTGTTTCTTTAATTTTTACGGACTTACATCAAAAAAGTGATAAGTGCAAAGAGGAATATTTCCCTTCATACGTCTCCTTTAATAAACAAGAATTTCAAAGAAACCTGACCATGTTAAATATCGAGCCTCTAGAAAAAATTAACGTCGTCGACAGATTGCTTGAGCAAGTTGATTTTCTGGTAATGAAGGCCGCCACGTCAGCTGGTTTACACTATAAACATTATGGGTCGTCACAAAGACAACCCAATAAATGGTGGAATACTACATTAACGGAGAAATGGAAAGTTAAACAACAGACTTACCAGAATTACGTCCTAATTAGGGATCACCTTACACTACAAGAACATAAAGCCTCTGTTAACTTTAAAAAAGCAATTCGCCAAGCTAAAAGATCTATCGTTTCTCGATACATTAAATCTAATCGTGTTTGGCAAATGATACGCCACAATTGCACTCATAGCAAACCAAAGTTGCCATTTGAAAAATATAAACAATATCTTGCTTGGATCAATAACCCTACCCATCTTCCTATACCTTCCAAAGTTGTAGAGCGAGATATGCAAAGTGGTGATAAACGTACCGAAATCTCTCCAGACCCTGGAATTCCTTTTGGCCACATGTTGGTAAATATTATTCGCAAGGTCCGAATCAGGGGACCTTGTTATCCACTCATCATGACAGATAGGATTATCCAGAACTTTAACGTTGCTGGACATATGTTGATTTATATCTTGTGTACAACGATAGTGAGAACCAAAAAATTCCCACGTGCACTTAAGGTAACAAGAATTAACCCAATTTATAAGAGAGGTGACTCGACAGACATTTCCAACTACCGCCAGATTTCAGTAATGAATCCACTCTCTAAAATTGTGGAAAAAATTGTATTCCATCGTTTAAGTGATTATCTGTGGTCTCAAATACCCAATCAACAGAGGGGTAGTAGGCCAGGTTGCAAGGTTACTTGGATACCATTACATATCTTTATAAAGGCCACCGAGGCTTATGAACACGGTTATAATTTTATTGTTGCCCAAACTGATGTTACTAAGGCCTTTGACACTATCTCTAGAGACCAACTTTTTATGATTTGGCCTCTTTGGGGGTGTCAAAGGGTTATCTGGACTTATTAAAGGATTATTTTAGGGATCGGGAAAATATTATCAGCCTACGACCCCTAATAAGCAATAAGTCTACTCGTGGAATTGTTCAGGGCTCGAGCATTGGTCCCCTCCCGTTTGCTGTAGCTACTGCTTCGATATATAGTCACCATTTCAACACAGAAATCTGGAGTTACGTTGACGATAATTTCCTGTTTGCAACTTATCCCATCCAAGATCATAGCTTGGTCCAGGAATTTCTTCATCAAGACTTGACATTTATCAAATTGGTATGGTAGTAGAGGCTTGTGTCTCAATACTACCAAAACCAATATAATGGCTGGTCCGAAAGTAGGAAATTCTACAAGTACAATTAAAATACTTGGCATTGTTTTTGACCCGCATCTTAGGTTCAATGACCACATTGACCAACTCATTACTACTCTTCATCGTAAGACTTATTTGGTCAAAAGATTAAGATCATTATTGAATATTACCCAAATTTGTCAATTCATCGCAGCTGTTATTGTTCCGAAAATAGAGTATGGGGCCGTATTTTGGTCTTCATCTACGACAGTGAATATTAAGAGGTTAACGGTAGCGTATAACCGTCTAATTAGGACCACCTTTAAAATGAATAGGCTAGACTCTGTAACGATGAAGTGTTCGAACCATCAATTACCGATTCTTGGTTCTATTAGTAAAGCGTCATTGACCATCGAATTATCTATAGCTTTACGAGAAGAAACTCATCCAGCAGCGTTTGTCAAGACATGGTTCACTTCTCAAAAAAATATTCGAGTAACCCGTCGGTTCTTATTTGTTATACCCATCATAACGTCTGCATATAGTTCCAAACGATTCCCTTACAATGCGATAACTCTTTGGAATGACTTACCATTTGAAATACGTTCATCGGTATATTCGTGCGTTTCAACTCAATGTACTGCCTCCTGCCGTCACCTAAACCGTCGCTTACGAAATTACTATATTGAACAACAATAATAAGTTTTATTTTGTCTCTGTTTTTAATTGGTTTGCTGTGATCATTTGGTTTCTTTTTATTAGTGTTCCATTTTGTTTCAAGTCAAGGTCATTTTCCTCTTTTAATCTGTAGGACGTTGTTCCTTTATTTTTAGTCTCTCTCAAACTTTAGTCTATCAGAGTGCTCGAAATTAATAATAATAATAATTGCTTACGAAAAAATAATTTACATACTTTAAACTAGTAGAACACATTGATTTAATAAACAATAGCCCTTATTGCTTAAGGTTTGTTTTCTATTTATGGCAACTGGTTACTTTATTTTGGCTTACGTTCGTTTAACAGCTTGAACCCATTTTTTTTTCCCTTTCTGCTTCCTATGATTTTGCAGGAAATCTATAGAAATGGAGATTTGGATTTTTAGCTTCATTGTTAGTACAACCAGCAACGCAACGTATTCTTCTTGAACGTAGAATTTTATCTGAATTCGATAACATAATGAAAATGATTAGGATTCAGCTCTCGACGCGTGGCAGGAAATTCACCCCAATTTTGGATTATTTTGTCGCTAGGGCGGCGCGACCAGAGATACGCAACTAGTCTATAGAAGACTGGGAAGAAGAAGAAGAAACTGTGATTAGGCCTAACAAAGAACTCAGACACAGACGATTCCGATTTTGAAAGAAATTAAATACATATATTTCAGATAAAATGTAAGTTTAACTGTAACGAATAAATTCTTTTATATGATCATTTATTTTGAAAATTTAATTTCTTCATTTTATGGGAATATATAAAGTCTAAAGCTTTTAAAAATCAGACGACCATAATGCACTGCGTGTTTGAACAAATATGGCGGAGCACTCCCTGATGTTGAATCGCTATCTTAGGTTACATAAAATGCGATTCAATTTTTCTAAAAATACAAAAAAACAAGGGTGCATATTATCGGCAAGGGCGTGTTATACCCCAAAATTACGGTAAATGTCTATGATGAAAGTTTTCCTGATCATTTCAATAGACTAAATTTCTTTGCAATATTTAATGCTGAACATCTAATAGAATAATGAATGACATAGCAATGATGATTTGTATCCCAGACCTGCCAACTTTCAGAAAATTAAGAGTAAAATCTTTCTTGGTTATAATTAGGCCTATGCGAATTTATATAAGTGCTCATTCATCAATTTTTCAATGAATAGCCCATTACCTATAATAACTTATTACATATTTTTAACAAAATAAAAAATAAGGCATAAAAAAATAAGTGAACATAAACATCAATTTCAGAACTAATGTTTTTAATTAGAAAAAGAAAAGGTTACAATATGAAATAACATTTAAAAGAAAAGGTTAATTATTAAAAGATCTGAGTGAAGCTACAGTAGCCTTTTTGGCTCTAACCAAAAATTGATCAGTAAACTGCTCCTCATGACAAACACTAGACTTTTTAGATTTTAAAATAGTAAAATGTTCTAATGTTTTGTTTGACATTGATGCTCTAAACATGGTACCAGTCTTTTTAGCTAAACTAAAAACTCGTTCACAGGCAGAATTACTATGAGGTATCGTCAAAATACTTAACATCACTTTTCCAATTCTGTCATATTTTTGAAGTCCAGCAGCACCATTAAATAACCTAATACTGTTCCACTTCAAATCAATTCTACTATTAAAGTCTGTATTGTCCGCTAAAATAGTTCTAAAATTCTCCAATTGAAGCTGCACAAACCGATTCTGCAACATATCAGATGCTGTCTCAAATGTTTCATTTTCTTTCATAGGAAACCTTTCAATAAAATATCTAACAGAAGAAAATGTAGCATTTTCAATGTTATCTATTTGAGCCACTTTGGAATGTTCAAGTAATTCATCTTGCAATGGAAATTATGTAACTATTTAATCTCGCACAAACAGAAAATAATTTCTCACAGATTTGAAAAAAGCTGATTTTTCTTCTTGCTTCAGACTACTTAACACTTGTAATGTAGCACTACCAGCCATTAAATCAGAATCACACTTCTGATTTTCAAAAGAATGAAACTTTATTTTATACAAAGACAGAGTTTCTTCAATAAATTGTTTTAATAATTCCTTCAACAAATCCAACATTAGATTTTTAAGATTTTTTATTCGAGGTGAGTCTGATTGTAAAGTTAAATTTTTTCAATCAAAAACTTGAATAACCCCCAAAAGAAAGTAGCAATATGCCTTTGGAGTACTTGAAGACAAAAACATAAAAAGGTATTCCTCAGTTTTTAATTTCTCAGCTGCATCCTTAGTGAGTCCTGAATCTGTAATTCTAGGTGTGGTTGGGTGAGCTATCACTGAAGAGATTTTTTTATGCTGGATGGAAGATTTTGAATGATGAAACGGCTGTTTACGTTTAGTACCACTGTCAGATTTAGGTGCAGAGGACGGGGATGGTAACGAAGATGAACAGCTTGGGCTTGTGTCTGAAGTGTATTTACAACGCTTGTAAGATGGTTCTAACCTCGGGATTGTAAATGATAAAGAAGTTTGAATTTTAGGCTTCACCTCTTCTTTGAAAAAGCTTAACAATGGGTCCCATTGATCAATTACTCTTCCAAGGCTATTACCCAAAAACAATTATCTAGTAGATGATGCTTTAAAATTTTCCTACATTCTACAGCGTGCAGAAACTGAAATCTACCCAGAGCCTCTTTGCGTTTAGAACTTTTTTCTAAATAATAAAATAAATAGACTAAAATTTCATCATATTGAAAGGTAAACTCTGAGAGCCTTTCTGGCTGCTAAATTTAATAGATGGCATGGGCAACCCAGAATAAATAATGAAGGCTGCTCTTCTTTTATAACAGCTGCAACTCCTTTTTTTCTTCCTAACATTACAGCAGCATTATCTGCACTGAAGGATATACAATTATTAATAGGAATTTTAAATTGGGATAGTTCACTAAGAACTAATTTTCCAATATTAAAACTAGTGGAATCGCCAAATAATGAGGGAATAGACAGTCAACAGGTCTCGATTTTTTGTTCCTTCTGGTCAAAAAAAAAATTACTACCATTGGATATAATTTCGAATTAACATCGTTAGAACTGTCCGTTGAAATCGAAAATGGATTGCTCTGTAACATTTTTACAATTTCTGAAGTTTTGTCAGCTGCCATTTCACCAACAATTGCTGTAGTTTTTGTTCTTGCACAGCTGTACTTTTTTGCCACATTGGAAGTTGGAAAATTCTTCGGATTAAAGGCCCTACATGATCTGACACACTTATAGGAAGATTATGTTCGACAAGGAAAGTCGTAAACAAACATTCTGCACGAATAACATCCATACCTGTGCTTCCGCTTTTATTAAAAAAGTTTCAATGGTTGCATTCTTCTTCTCGGTCTGAATGTAGTTCTTGTGCTTTGCAGTATTGACATGGTTCGTAATCGCATTTTTCCCACCATGTGATATGTTGAAGTCACACTGGCACACTTTATAGAAAGCAAATTTTTCTCCCTTCCGCGATGAAGATATGAACGGAAATTGTTTCGAATAATTCTCTCTGAAAGTCTGAAAAAACTTTCTTTTATCAACAATTTTACTCATGGCTAAAACTTGCGTATTTTGCGTTCTTTATCGTGGCCTTCGAGATATTAGGCCTCCGCACCGGGCTTGAAATTGCGTGTTGAGGCAGTTTCAACTTTTGACCGCTACTTGTTTATCTCTCTGTCTAGTTTGACACTCTTCAGGGATAAAGAACTACTCTTGTCCTCATCTATTTTACCTTTAACTCTCCAATGGATGATCCCCCTATAGCATTAAAAAGTTGAACTTCCGCTGACACGAAGGAAAACTTTGAAATGATATGCGATGCGGAGGCCTAATATCTCGAAGGCCACGCCCTTCATGATGGAAAAATAGTCCTACTTTAAGGATTTAATTTCCGTAGTAGTGCATTTCATCACCTACTCATATAGGAGAGGAGTTCAACATTTCTCCAACTGGGAAATTATGAAAACACAAAATCCTTTATATAAAACGTAAAAACGTAAAATGGTATTAAAAGCGTAAATTTTACATGTAAAATGTAAAAGTTGGCAAGTCTGGTATTCATGTACAGAAAAACTGCTAATATGGAATTGCACGGACAAAAAAATATTTCAGTATAGATAGGTTTCTACAATAGGGAGATGAAACATACCTATACCTCTGTCCAGGGCTATATTTTATTTCCAGAACAGGTTTTTCAGATTATAGAGGTTCCAGATTAGACAGGTTTTACTGTAATATGAAAAGCTGTTCCATGCATATTTCACACCATTAGTCCCTAATAATCAAGAACTCATGAACATCAAAATTGTATGCATTTGTTCAACCTAGGACGATTAATACTGGACTTGACACTGACACCATATTCAATTTGAATGCGGCCCAGGAAGTGACGTAGAGATATAAAGAATTGATATCCTGGTGATCAAAATGTCAAAAGGACGTACAAAGCTATACGTGCCGTTGTTTGTTTTGGATGAAAATAAATTTATTCGATTTTTTTGAAACAAGTGTTTAATAATTTTTATATAATGATTTGCCATCTAATTTTAATGGCTCAATTGTTAGACTTTTAAATTTATTTTTAAATTAGTAAAATTAATTGTAATCTGGATGCTCATATAAATCATTTTCAACTGCAGCTTATTTGGATTTCATTATAAAAAAATTGCAAGATACAGTTTTGCAAGTAAATCCATATTATTGACATAACTTATTAATAAAAATGCTATCTAAAATTACAGAAAAGAGAAAAATTTCATTAAATTTACTGATCTGGAAACTGTCCAAAATTATATAAATTCATATACAGTGAAACCTCACCTAATGGACACCCCTAAAAAACAGACGCCCCTTAATTACGGACACTTTTTAATTCCCCGGCAGAGGTGTCCGCTATTGAGAGGTTTCATTATATCTCCCCCTAAAAAGCGGACACCTCTTAATAACGGACAGATTTTTTTTCCCCAGAGGTGTCCGCTATTGAGAGGTTTCACTTTATACTATAGCTTGTTGGGTAAAAAACAAAACATTTAAAATTCCTCCTGCATGACATGTCCACAACATAATAAATTAAGCGGCAAAAATGATGAACATTTCACAGCACTTTGCACGTCCTTTTTACAATTTTCACCACCAGGGTATCATTTCCTGGGCCGCATTTGAATTGAATTCGCTCTACGGGAGTGTCAAGTCCATTGTTAATCGTCCTAGGTTCAACTAGTTAAATCATAACAGGAAGGTATAATATACAAAATTAAAGGTCATAAAATCTAAATTCTTGAACTATTCACTTTGATAATTTCAAAGTCAAAAATGTAAAATTTTCAACCACCTAGGATAAAAAAGTATCACTGTAGCACATAGAAAATATTAACCTATTTATATGTAGTCTTTAAGCACAGTATGATAATTAAAAGATTGAGTAACATCTTTAACCATAATTATGCAAACATAGGATGACTTGGAAGTTATTACATCATATCAAATTGAACACATTTGTTAAGAGTTAAAATAACAAATGCATATAGCAATGAATAAATATTGATGTGGCTGTCGTTTTTAAGTTTGAGTACGGTTCAAACTTATTACAAAATAGCAGTATGTGAAGGATGCCAATTTAAGGAATCTTATTATATAAAAGGCCACACTGTATACGGATAATGAAGAGTATAGAAAACTAAATTGAGTACAAAAATCAAACATTGTAACTCAGAAACCTCTCTTATGAACCATCCTTTATAAATGCATAGGGTGAAAACTAAGCCCACCCTTAAAGTTTGATAAAGTTTTAAGGGAAAAAAAAAAATGTTATTAAAAAATATTCAAAATTAAAAATACCTGAAGAAAAAGACTATAGCAGGTTTGGAAAAAATTTCCAAACATGCATTTTAAAAATTAAATGATTTCATTCTTAATTTATTAATTTTATCATTTAATACCAATAACCACAATGTGGTGGTAATGCCTCCATATTAATATTCATCAATATAATAATTAGAATTGACAAAGAGTTAAGACTGGTCGGATGGGAAGGAGTGTTTTGAGTGAGCCATACAAGTTGTACTTGGAACATGTTTGAAGAATATAATTGTTGAATTCCACAAGTAGGCTGCAATATATAGACTTAAATTTACACTTTCTGAGTGTCCAAAAAGTCTGGTAACATGGCAGATATCTCAAAGCTGCCAGGTAGGAGAGATCTGATGGATGTGGTTTATAGGTAATAGGAGGGTGGGGAATTCATTGCCGCACTCAAATTTGACCCCCAAATTTAAGGCCATCCATTTGTTAACGCGAAAACTATTAAAGATAGAGAAAAATTTCCGATTGCTACCCTGTAGAGCAACACCACATTAGTCTAAAAACAATTTTTAATCACACCCTACCCCTTGAAAGATTTTGAGAAAATGGGCGAGAGAGAGTCATTCAAGGTCAGGTTGGGCTGGCGAGGTTGGCTGAAGTTTCTAACACTTTTGAATTGCAGTGAAGCACACCGTTGGGAAGGCTCATTAAGTGATTGACCTCTTGAGTGACTCTTTCTTGCCCATTTTCCCAAAATCTTTCAAGGGGAAGGGTGTGATTAAAAATTGTTTTTAGACTAATGTGGTGTTGCTCTACAGGGTAGCAATCGGAAATTTTTCTCTAATAGCTTTTGAGTTAGCAAATGATGACCTTAAATTTGGAGGTCAAAGTCAAATTTGAGTGCGGCAATGAATTCCCCATCCCCTTATTACCTATAAACCACAAGCATCAGATTTCGCCTACCTAGCAGCTTTGAGATATCTGCCATGTTACCAGACTTCTTGGACACCATGGGCATGTTTGTTTAATGCGGTGAAAGCGACGAAACCGTGACGAAAACAAACGAATTCGTCGATCCGACTATTTTAAAATGGCTTTCGATGCTTGTAATTGCATTTACGCAGATTTAAGCTGAAAAATTATATTGGAATAAACTAAAATTATTATGTTGAATTTACAGAAACCGTATACATGATTGAAAGATTGCTAGATATATTTTCAATTCATCCTGCTTGCTTTGGTTTCGTTGAGACTTGAAATCAGTTTGAATGACTGGCTTGAATGCTAATTCCGCAGGAGCTGACGATCATTTTAGCTCGTCAACTCAGTCGGGTGACAAAGCATAACCGTGCCGGCGTCACTGGCAATAGCAAACAGAAGTAGTCAGTCTGACGAGACTAAACAAACGCAGTTACGTAACTTCGTCGCACTAAAGAAACACACCCCATGTTACATTAAAAAAAAAAAAAAAAATTCAATTTTATTTATCTGATATATGGAGAAATAAAAAAGTAAATTATTTTTCATCAGTGAAATTATCTGCATTCAACTGCTATTAAGAAGATCTGCAATCTTCTATCCCTTCTTCCTTAAAGGACAAATCTCACCCAAAAACAATTTTTTTTCTAAATATTATATGGCCCGAGTTACCTACAAAGGTGATATTAAAAATTCTGAAAACAAATTAAAATTATGCAAACACCAGGTTTATATGAAAATTCTGTAAACCGAAGGGACAGCCATGTTAGATCGGAAAGGTTTTGCTTTGCGACGTCACAAATATGAACATTATACATGTTCTGGCCCTCCACGTTTGTGCTATAGAGATGGCATGTTATAGCAGCAGTGACAGCTCCACAGATCATTCAGATTCTGATAGCCAGCTAAACTTCGATGATTTTGATAACAATATTAACAGTCTTTTCGATAATCGGGAAATTAAACCCTATAAATTTGAACCTCTAAAGCGTGATTATCAAGAAGTTAGTGATCACGAAGACGAAGCTGGTCCATGTTTACATGACGAAATCCATGCCATGGATTGGTAAATTCTTTACAAATTAACTAATTAGAATATTTTAGTAGATGCAGACATATCTTATATTGCTATTATTATTGATATTTTTAGGTGCAAATGCGGGCAATGTGTTGTAATGCCCACCGTTTCAGAAAACGTGTTGCCACTCTTATGAGAAGATCGTAGCCCTCATCCCAGAGAACGAAAAGGACAGAGGCTGTTCGGTAACCTGTTCAATCGCTTGTTTCACCAACTAAAAATATTTACAATTAATTAGGAGAATACTAAATTACTAAAACGTTATCTGTCGCTATCCTATCAATCTAATTTTTATTTTAAACGAGCTTTAAAATATTCATATTTACTTCCATTCTTGGAGTTTTATAGGGGAGATTTTCCGATATAACTCTAGAAATATTAGGTTTGAATTTGCTTGGAACAGCTTCCAGATTTAAATAGGATTTCCTCTTAAATCCTAGCGATTTATAAACTTCGGGGTTTCCTTCAAAATCACTGATTTCAAAGAGAGTTGAGCAAATAGTGCTCTGCTTGCTCGGAACCCAATCGGTATGCCGGCAAAAGTTTATCCGTTGTTTTTTTGTCTTTTCTGATTTCGGAAATGAATGAAAAGATAAATTGGGATCGCCACACTAGTTATTACAGCCGAAAACTGAACAGATTTTAGGCATTTTGATAGATAATTGGCGAGTGAAGCATGCTGCATATTTCAATGCTTCTACGAAGACATGAAAATGAGGTGCTCTAGAGAAACATATTTGTGACGCAGCATCCGCTTGAGCTGGCAAACTGAAGCTAAGAGTGCAGCGAAATCAAAACCACTGATTTTTGGAACTTTGGAAGCCAGTTTTGAAGAGATTGATTATTTCTTTTGGAAAATTTTTTTGGAAACGTGTTATGTAGATTATAAAATTTTAGAATCTTAAAAAAAAAAAAAAAAGTGTTTTTAGGTGGGAATTGTCCTTTAAGGTACTACAGGCTGAGGTAGCCCTGTCAAGACTCCATTAATTAGGAATGGCCAACTGCGGCTTAGCTTGGTAAAGGACAAAAACAAACAGCTATGAATTCAGAAGGATTTAAACCCAAGACTTGCTGGTCTCGAGAGTAACAAGACCTGTGCCTCAGCATTCTGGGCCACTGAGCCGGCAATCTTCTATAACTACTTGTTCCAGATATTTGAGTTTGAAAAATGGTAGACTATTATGAATCAAGGATGTAATAGAGACCAAACTCATTCATTAAATCCAATTTACCTGTATAGCTCATCACAGTCAAGTAAACTTTACTAAAAAACTCAATCATTTAGAAAAAACAGATTCCATATTATATAAAAATATTTTAGTGTAAAATTTCAGTCCAGTGAATTAGGCCTGTAAAGACAAACTGAAAGATAATCCTATTCCAGTGAAATATAAACTATTCTTATTTACACTTTGAAGCACGGATCTCCTGATGAAATTGACATGGATATTGTCAATTTTAATGTTGAATTATCTTGGCGATGTTTAGCATCATATCCTTCCAGAAGGTAAAATCTTGTCATCTTACCCGAACCAGCAAATTCTGATAAATTGACGTCGGCAAATCCTAATTTCTGAAATGATTTTCCTCCTTTAAGTTCCTAAAAAATCAAAAATAATAATAATACTTGATAAAAATATTTTTCACGTAAAAAAAGCTTGAAAATGAAAAAATTCAATTCTCACGTTATAAATTTTTTGGCTATTATAATCTTCCTTTCTCATGAAAGGAATCTAGCTCTTTATCATTCAATATTTCTAAATGATGTAAAGTAATAAAACCAGGGTTAACAGATTATCACTTGTATCCTAACATAATGAACTGGATATTTAAAAACTACTAATGAAATCCCATCGCATAGTGGAAAAATCCCACGTGTTAAGCACTTTTATCTTCGCTTCGAGTAATTAACATAGGACAGGATGAATATTATGGATGACGCTGATCATCTTAAATTGAAGAAACAACATTTCCTTCAAATATACTAGATTAGTACATACAGTCATTGCGTGTCGATTCTCACCCCTTCCCCCAGCATATTTGCTCTTCTCTCCTTGTTTCGCGATATATTGGCTCTCAAAATTTCTTTTATGTAATCGTAATACACCCTTTTACAATTTTTATTACATTAATAAGAAATAAGCATAACCAATGTTCATAATAATAATAATACCAATAAAATGTGCACAATATTATTTAGATAGCGGTATAAATTCACAAGTAAATGCAATAAAGTGAAAACTAACGCAAGCTGCAACTTAAGTACATTAACGGGGAGTGAATACCCCCAGCGTGCAGTCTCAGAAAAATATACCTCAATAGTTAAAGGTTAACCTGCATCATAAGATTAATCAAGGGTAATAAAATAGGTATGAATAAATTTTATTTTTTTGATATTCATATATTTCATCAAGAAAATTGCCTGAGAACATTGAAAATTTGCTCTTTGGTGCTCCTCTCCCTGCTTTGGAAGAAGTCAATGGAATATGATGCAGTTTCCTGTTGCAAGAATCTACTGGAAATCTCATCACCAAAAAAAGTACTTTCGATTCTAGTCTCAAATCTAGATATTGCAAGAATTCAGTGTTTTCCGTGCAGACAATGTTAAACTGCTCTGTTTTTGGGTGTATAAATAAAAAAAAAATAAACAAAAAAAAAAAAACGATAGAAACTTTGGCACTGCAACTCATGATTCCGAAGCTCCTTCGCACCTTGTGAAGCCCCAAAGACTTAATGGAAGAATCCCTCTCGATCACAGGGAGAAGGGGGGAATGAAAGATTTCATATACTAAATTTTTATTAATTTTGAGTTCGAATAGGAGGTATCGCGATATGCAGCTTCCCTGTCTAACCCACTCCTCAGAGCATACGGCTCATGCACACGCAGCGCATGTATCGAGTGCAGTTAATGACGTGATTGTAGGCAGAATTTCAAAATGGAGGAATAGCACATGCTGTTCTGCTATTATATTTGAAATATGCCTAATTATTGTTGTGTAACTCATAGATATAATTCGGATACTGGAAAAAAGAAAAACTTAGTCATGTATCCACGGATAAGACGTCAAGTTTCACCCATTCCCTCCACCTTCTGAACATAGAAAAAGAAAACAGTATTTGGATTTAGTACGAAGAGAGACACTGCCCACAGAAAAGAGAAAAAATTTGTATTGCGCATGTCTAGAGCTTGAGCATTGCAAGGAAGCCGCATATTGTGATATCTCCTATTGAAAATTTTTTATATGTTAAGTGATAATTGATACTTTCATCTTTCATTTTAAATGAAGCTGTATGTGACCACAGAATCTATTTTAAGACCACAAATCACAATCATGCATCAGTGGTGGATAAAAACACAGTTTTAAAAAATTTGATTTCTGAGCAATAGGAACTTTCATGATATCGGGCTTCACTGCCCGACATCGTTCTGCGAAAGCGCAAAAGGAGTCATTTAGAACTTCCTGTGGGCAGTTTTCAAATATGGCGACTGACAACATGTATACTGGATGGTCTGTCGCTAAGTTGAAAGATATCTAAAAAAGTATGGGATAGCTACTGCTAATTTAAAAAAAGTGAATTGATAAATTTAGCAGAAAACATTAAATGCATGGTGCTAACCAAAACATTAAACAAAGAAGAAATATCACACCAAGTTTTTACTGACAACATTGCATCATTAAGTTAGGATGGAATCATCTTACCTCAACTGAATGACCAAACTGTGACTGTTTTAAAGGAGTTAACTGGTATTTCTGATATCACTTATACAGCAATGTAGGAATTTTTAAGTAAGAGAAATGCTTATAAAGCATTAGCCATGGGGTTTTCTTCTTTGCAGTGATGGGCATGTTGATAATATAAGATTTATCACAGAAAGTAATATTTATTTATTTTATTGCATTTAAAATTTATGCAATTTCTGAAGTATAATTTATTATGATGGATGTATATTTTATAAGTGATCTCCCAAAAAGAAGAAATTTAAATTATCTGGCTGTAAGTAGCTTTAGACAAACATGTAGTGTAAAATGCTGTGCAGATTAAATTTGTTTGCTTGTAATTACTTATTTTAATAAATGAATAAAAATATTAAATTAAATCAATTTTCTTTTGTTTTATTTAATATACTTTTTTAAGGCAACTTTTATTCCTGCCCAAAAATTAAATTTGAAACCCTATGATTTATGGATTTTAATGGAAAAAACTGGAACCATTCAATCTGGATTAAGGCTGGTTTCCATGTGCCTAAAATTTGATGCGATTATGCGTCATCCGATTCGTCAGGTTTCCATACATGCACAAAATCATGCGTCTAGATGCAAGACGCAAGAATCGATCAAACTTTTGCATCTTGCGTCGATTGATCATGTGATCACCCGTAAAGACAGTGTTTTCATCTTTCATCTAACATGTGCTTTCAATTATTAAGAGTCGATACCAGGGTTGCCCACACTTGATCTTGCTTTTTTTTTCATGTTGATCTCGCCGGAAAATGACGAGAGAGGTTGCAATATATTTTAATTATAATATAATGAGCCAAATCAGTTTAAATCAATGAAACTTTTTCGTGGTTCAGGTCTGTGGTCAGTTGCCTTTCAACCCGTTGATCTATAATCTTGTATTAATATATTTCTTATGAAATACTTTTTTTTCCTCAAAATTAAATGAAAAAATAAATTGAATTCTCTCGATTAAATGAATAGGATTTTAACTATCAACATGCTCTTGTGTTTCTTTCTGCTACACTTTTCATGAAGTTTTGCTTCCGCTTTTTTTTTTTTCTTTTCTTGTTTTCATATTGAAACTTTTTTCGGGATCTCATATGGAGTCATCGTCAGATAATTTGTTCGTTCTGCTATTTTCAAACCTTTAAACAAGAATTGTATTATTTTTTTTTCTTAATATACTTTTTAAAATCTCATTTTTAAATTTAATAAAATTCAAATTAAGATCCGTTTCATAACTGGTTTCATTAACAACCGTTTCATAACTGGTCAAAATTCATTTTTTAAGGATTTTCATTTATTTTTTTTTCTTTCCAGTTCTCTTATTGACTCTTTTGCTTTTATACCAGAGTTTACAATTTTTTTTTTACTGTGTATTCTATGTACAATTCCTTTTACGTTTCGTTTTCTTTCTTTCTGATTCTTAATACTTCCTAAAACCTTTTTTTTTTTTTTTTTTTTTTTTAACCTTTATTTGTATTTTTGCCATTTTTTTTCCTATTTGTTTTTCATTGATGATTTTGAGAAAGAAATTACTCTTGGGATAATCTTAATTCTGCTATATTTATAAATTACTTTTTTTTCAATAAATAGGGTATATTTCTTTCCTGTTGTAAGTTATCGATTACTTGGTTTCGTATTACAAATTTTATTGTTTGGAAAATTTAACAATTTTTTATGTTATTGTTATTGATGTACACATTTTAATTTTATATATTTGATTTTTAGAAGGAGTTATATAGCCATAAAAAAAAAAAATCTCGAGGTTCTATTTGCTATTTCTTGAGTCCTTTTCTTCAAAGGGAAACAGATGAGGCTTCCACTGTCGTAGCTTATGCCTCAGCACCCGGCCCCTGTCTCGTCAGCGTGACACCAAATAGTGTTGTACTTAAGAATTTCCTTAGAAATGCTCGCTTCAATTAGCTCGAGAGGCTTTAAAACAACACATATAGTCAGTCTCATAACATATTTTTTATAGATAGCTGAAAACAATTTTAAAATGGCACGAAAACACATCGTCGCCGATGCTTCGCTAACCAAGACTCTATGCTTTTTCGAAAGCCAATGCGTAATGCATACTGGGAAAGAGCAGGAACACTTCAGGAGAATGGAAACCGAAGCCGCCAAGACGCATAGTCGCACATTGTAAACGCATCGATGCACAACCGACTAGTCGCAATAAATTGTGGCACATGGAAACTAGGCTTTATGCTCTTGTCCAGTGTTAGTATAATACATAGTAAGTTAAAATGCCTGCATTCAATAACTGGCTTTCAAATGCTTAGCACAACATAGCAATCCGTTACGCTGACCTCCATTTGCAAAATCTGCCCTCACCCCACAACAAACGAGTAAAGTGCGCATGTGCAGCACATGCGCAATAATTGGCCACACCCACTTTAGGCAGCGAAGCCAGATATCGTGAAAGCTCCTATTAAAGTAAGTTTTGGAAAAGAAAAATTAATCACCAATAAACAAATAATATGACTGGAATTGACATGGATTTCAATTCAATATATGAATAAAACAATGTAAACAGGGAGGGGGGAAATGAATAGAAGCATTTGTTCGTTTCTCTACTTGATAAATGTAATATTTATCTTCAGTTATAAGTAACTATTGCGAAATATTATATACAGGGTTCCCACAGAAAATCTGTATCTCATGTCCCTGACCAAATCGTAATTTTTTTTAAAAAAATATGTCTCTACAACAGCTTTTCAGACACAATTTTAATATTATTATTAGTTGTCACATTATATAAAATTAGTATTACTATCAGTATTACAAGGAGTGTTCAATAATTTTTGCCTCCTGGTCCGTAACTGGACATACATGTATAAATGTAAGTATAGATGTCTCCAGTAAAATCTATTTCCCTGACTTTTCCCAGGAAGAGTCTCATTTCCCTGACAAATGCATGAAAATAGCCCTTCTTCCCTGACTTTCCCTGACCACGTTTCATTTCCCTGACTATCCCTGACTTTCCAGAATGTGGGAACCCTGTATATATGCAAATTAAAATTGTTTAAAAAACCTGTTAGAAAAAATAAAATTAAAGATAGCAACTTCACTCTACCAAGGCTAAATTAAGATAAAATGTTTATGAAATATGTTATCAGTAACTTCAGTACTGTAAAACAGAATTTTACTTGTAAATATTGCTCCATTCCTAAAGTTATTGTTTAGCTTTCTACTTACTACTACCAATAATAAAATTAAGTCTACCGATTTCGTTTCCTTGTTAAAAACTATTTTAATGCAATGAAAAAAGAAACAAAACATGTACATGTAAATGCAAACAAAATCCTAAAAATTCAAACTTCACTAATTTTTTTCTAGGACTTATAACTCACTTGGGATTTAACCCTATTGAATCTTTTAAAATCTTGATAATTGATATAATTATAACATTTTAAAAATAATTTAAAATTTTAAAGAAAATTTACTTCTGTCACCTGTTGTGTTATTGTTATTTTTAAATGCAGACAGGCATCACACAACTGAAAATGTCAATTGTGTGAAAATGCTTTGTTATGCTTTTAAATAGGACCTATATGTGGGCGTTCACACAGGAGAATACATGGGGATTCCAAAGTCTGTACCCGACTTCAAATTGGTATAAACTAAGCAATTGTTGATGGCAACTGAATAATCTGGTTACCCTTAATAAGAGGGGATCGTCAGGTTTTTTTGTGGTTGCTGGAGGAGGTCACTTAACTTAGATATCAGTTTAGTTTGGTTTTTTTTTGTTTTGTTTTATTTCGGTATGGCAACCCAACAACAAGGCATTTTACATCTTCTTCAACAAGTGCGAATCATTGATAACTATCCTGCACGAACTTTATATAAGATTCAGAATGAAAGCCCTTACTGCGAAGACCATTAGAAATCACAAGAAACAGGTTGTTTGTGTTAACGGAAACTCAAAGGTTGGCCAGTCAAGAACTGGGGCTGCCATAGATGTCTGTTCGACATGTTCTGTGATATAGTTTGCTATTGAACACCTGTAAATCACCATTTCAAAACTTGATAAGTCGAATATTTTGCACTTTATTACATCTGTTTGTTTGTTTTAACAATAAATACGATGTTTTAAAATCAATTACAGACTTTTGAATCGCCTCTTGATTTTTTTTTTTAAAGTAGTTTCAAGAATAACATTAAAAAATATTCTATAGTCAAACATAAGCTCCCATTCAATGTAGGAAATTTTATGAATGTAGCATTTTTTTTTACCATCCAAAAATTCATTTATTAAATTAGAGCACTCAATTTAACATAAATCACAGAAGCATTTAACATAAAACTTAAAATTATTTTACCTTTCTTATAGATACTCGGCATATACATGGATCCAATATTCCTGTGTTTGCATTGGCACTCATTTTACAAATGAAATTAAAACTGGCATTCCACTTAACAGTATGATCCAATACTTCTTCCCTGGAAAATACATGAACTTTAACATACTAAAATTGGTAACTATTTAGCAATATTAACAATGCCTATAATATATTCACTCAGCTGATAAACTTAACACTGCTTAAAATTACTGGTTATTTCAGATGCATTCAATATACAAATGGGCTCTTGCAGATGCATTTATTTGTGCAGGTTTTAAACCAGAATTTTATGTTTAAGCATTTATTGCACCAAACTAATTACATTATCACTGTTCAAAGAATCCTTTCTAGTTCAAGGTACTTATGCCAGCACTTGACAAGTATATAAATACTGCGGGAAAACGATATTTTTGGAAGATGCACAGCCACCTAAGCACTACCAGCTGCACACATTATTTGGAACTTCAGCTGAACATAAATGATATAATGGGCTGATCTATCGCTAATGTTCAATACTAATGCCACCTCCTTGATTGAGTTGAGATGAACTAGTTTTCCCGTATTTACGGTAGTTGTCTTCTGGCTGCACTTTCTTTGAGTTTCTTCAGCGACTAGGTTTTATGCCTTTGATGAACAAAAAAACTCAACACTTCACAGTTCTACAAGGTGGGGCAAAATTAATCATCCAATTTTGTTTTTGTATAACTTTTTTACTAAATAAAAAAAAAATGATTTTGAGTGATGGAAATCTTTATTAGGACCTTTACAATTTTTTCTGTTAAGTGGAAAAGATGACATCCGTCAAGTGGCTGCCGCCAGTGTTGATACACATTTGTACCAGTTTTATCGCATCTTCCATGACTTTCTGCAAGATTTCCGGTGATAACCGTTCGCATTCCTGTCGAATATTCTCTTTAAGGGCTGCGATTGTCTGAGGCTTGTTGGCATAAACCCGCGACTTCAAGAAGCCCCAAAGAAAGAAGTCTTGGGCGGTTAAATCGGGCGATCTTGCTGGCCATGCCAAATCGCCAAAACGGGAGATTACGCGACCAGGAAACGCATCCTTCACAATATCCATTGTGGCTCATGCTGTGTGTGCGGTTGCACCACCTTGTTGAAACCATGAAACCAAGCCCTGCTCCTCCAATTCCGGCAGTAAGAAGTAGTTTATCATGGCCCACCACGCTGCGCTAACACCACCGACCGATTATTGGTCAAAAAAATCGACACAATTATTCCACGCTCTTGCGGAGTATAGCGTTCCATTGCTTGTCTGTTTCTATTCTGCAGCTGTCTAGTTCACTAATGTCAAATATGGTTGACGTACGACGCCATTTGCAATAATTGCGCCATCTTCCGATAGAGTGATTAATTTTGCGCCACCCTGTAGCTTGGTGCACTGCTATAAAGGCATCCTATTTTGTCAAACAGTTTTCCAGGTTCCTATGCATACGTGAAATATCTCAAAAGCATATACAGTACTTGATACTCATTGATAACCATACAACCTTTCCAATTTCCACTGAATGCAACTTGTAGCATGTGGACAATAAGAAATCGTACCCAAATTATATGCAGCTCAACACCATAATATTAACCCAGCAAGAAAAATTTAAAAGAAACCTCTGAAAAGATCAAAGAATTACAAAGGTATAACAAAATAAGATATCAGTTAATCATTTGGGTTTACAAAACAGTCAATGACATCACAAAGGAAGCACCATGTAGATACCATACGATTCAATCATAAGAGTTTTCAATACAAAAAAGTTTGTAAAGTGGGGGTTTAGTTTAAATAGTTGGTTTATGTAAATGATTATAGTTGCAAAGTATTCAGTGTATAGTCAAACCGTGAGCAGAGCAAAATAAAGTGGGAGATTGATTGCTGTAGCTAACTGCTAACTTTAACAAGTTGTTAATAGACATGCACAGAAAAAAATCTGAGGTCTTGTATATGTAACTTTTTCCACATACCACATATCAGCCCATAATTCGTTGTGGATTGAAGGCTTAGCACGGACATTACACTGCTGACCCTTGATGTAAACAAAGTTTTTCTGTCAAAATCTTTGTTACTACTGACAAACGTTTTTACAAAGTGCTCGCTTTTTGTTTTCATGGACATACCACGGATAGGTGCATTTCATGGTCCTTTAATACAGGGTTTTCCAAACTTTCCCCAGGACAGAACACTTCACAGATCTAAAATTTTAACGAAGCACCTTGGTTATTTTTAAGGGTATGATATTAATAATTTTTTAGGGCTCATTAATTTTCATAATTTTTCATGAATACTTATCAAAGAGGAAATATTTGTTCAGTCTTCTAATTATTCTTTAAACAAAACATATAATTACTAGCATTGAGTAGTAGCCCCTTCAGACACAGACCTTAAATTCGATTGTAAAAATTTTGTTTTTACATTTATTATATTGATACTGTTACATTAAACATAACCAGCAGTTTTTTATTTATTAACATTTTTTATTATCTTTTTACATGTATGGCTATATTTGCTACCGAAATATACATATTTATTAGAGAATCAACAGATTTTATTCATGTCATTTATTTAGTACGAAATTTTACAAAACATAAAAAAATACCGCACTTTTGACAAGGTAAACGTCCAAGATACAAGTTGGAAACATATGTTGCCAAGGTGACTGAAGGGGTTAAAGGGAGCTTTTGCTAAATATTAAATCTCCCTGTAACAAAAAGTATTAACTATCTGGAAAATTTTCAGACAGACTATAGGGCTGTAGCCATGATTTACCCTTATATCTTTCCCAAATATCATATTCGACATAGAATGATCTGCTTATATCCTATCCTGTAATTAAAATGCTAATTTGTCACCTCCTTCCTAATTTTCAATATCAAGCAAGTATGCTGTCCGTTATCTTTTTTTAACCTAATGATAAATTATAATAACAAATAAGAAATTGAGAAACTGTATGCGTACTTAAGCACCAGTACTGAGAAAAGAATTTAAAACAGTAAATAAATTTACAGCTGTTAAGTGTACATGTAATTCAAATTATTATTTGTATTTATTAAGTTTAACAATGAATAAAATAATATATATTTATACCGGGTGTTTCAAAAATGACCGGTATATTTGAAAAATCAATCAAAACTAAACGGGCAGCGATAGAAATACACCGTGTGTTGCAATATGCTTGGGACAACAGTAAATTTTCAGGCAGATAAACTTTCGAAATTACAAACTGTGTATTTCTATCGCTGCCCATTTAATTTTTATTGATTTTTCAAATATACCGGTTATTTTTGAAACACCCGGTATATTGTACTGAATATATTCAAAGACATGCTACGAACCTATTTTAAATAACTGATGAAAGCAGGTGATATTTGATAGGCAAAATGTATACACAAAAGAATTGAAAGTTATTAATGTAGTCCAATACAGAGAACAATGTTTCAAACTTTTTGGTGTAGCTTTACTAATCTGAAATTAAACCTTGAAACTTGAGGCTTTGAAGGAAGAGATATTAAAAAAAAAAAAAAAAAAAAAAAAAAAA
>JAHWFO010061741.1:543729-561394 GCA_023313115.1 Rhysida immarginata | reverse complement strand
TTCAAATTGCTATATCTGAAGGTAATGAATTCTCAGCTCTCTAATATTTTACAAGTAATGAAGATTTATGAAAAAAAATTTGCAAAGGGGCCTGAGACTCATTTCCTTTCTCTCAATCTCCCTCCCCCAAGACTGAAAAACATTGCCTTCTTGACAATTTTGGCCAAACTTAGATTAAAATATCTCAAGAGGGCAAACAATACAAAATCTGAAATTTTGGTGGAATGAAGAAGTATTCTGAGGCTCAAATGAGTATAGTTTGATTAAATACGATTGAAAATTCACATCCTACATAATAGTATTCCTTAGAATAGTGGGTTTTTGTGCTTTTGATTGATTTCTTACTGGATAGGATTTAAATCATTTTAGTTTGGGAAGAGTGGAGAAGTTTTGGCCAGAGGCATTTGGCCCAATTTCAAATTTCCCTCCATGTGTGGCCATTTTGGTATTTCTATATGTCTCACTTAATATAATGATGCATCTTAACTTCTATGATAGTTAGATGTCCTAGCTACATGTGGATTTTTGTATGGCAACAAGTACACACTATACCCAATCTAAAATCTATTGAATAACCAGAGTGAGATAGTTTAGCCTGACTTAATTTTAATTTTTTTAATCAAATTAAAGTTTTAACTTTTGTGACTGTCCCAGAATAAAGAATTATCTACCTTCAGGAAATTCAAGTGAAAACACTTTAAAGTAAGACAAAAATTTAAGCAAATATTTTATAAAAATCTTTAAAAACTAAAAGCAATGAGGGTGAACAAAAATTAATACTATAGAAAATGTTCTGTTATCTAGCAACCTGGAAAATATAATAAAATTTTATAAGCAACTAAATTGTAAAGCTGATTCATTTAATAACATGAATTTCAAAAACCTGTTATTACATTCCAATTTAATGGAATAACAGGAGATTGCATTATAGCTTCAAAACTGATTTCAAATTACACAAAAGGAATCAGGTGTCCTTTGACATTTGAAAGGAATCTAATATGGAATTCAAACTATTTAAAATGATGAGATAAATTTTTAAAAATAAACATACCAAGTTGATAAATTTTTTTAAGGATTTACATCACATTTTCCTGTAGTTTTTAGTTTTACAAATGTTGAAGCATTAAGGAATAACAAAGATTGCTCATATAAAAGGGAAAAGTAAAAGTGCATTTTAACTTGGCAGTTCATTTAATTTTTAAATGCAATTACTTATATGGATTCCCTTTAATTATGTTTGACCTTTTCCCCATGTGGAATAACTTTCATATAAATAATTATCTATTTAGTTAATTTTCCTGCCCACTTGTTGCTTGTCACGATTATGTAATAAGATACTAGCATTATTATTATTATTATTACTTTTTTCTCTGCCAAGTGGGTGAAAACTTTATCAACGTCACAGTAAACACTTTAAAATGTGAAAACCCCCATGGAATTTTAATTTTACAAGAGCCTATTTTATTATTTTGCAGCTTAATTCATATATATATAATGGAAACTATAATTTTACAGTTCTTCTCATCTGTACCATGAATCTCTTTTGCAAATTTCCTGGGAACATTAAAAGTAAAATGAATGGATCACTTGAAACAATAAGATATATTTTTAAAATTGCTTTTAAGGAATCACAATACCATCACAAGATTTCGAAAGGGAAATATTTGACTACAGTTTCAAAACAAAAAACGATTTAAAAAAAAAAAAAGAATTATTATAAAACAGAAACTAAAAAATATGGTTAAAATTCCACCTTAAGCAATAACATTCTCATGTTCAAAATACCACTGAATAAGCAGAGCGTAATTAAACACTCGGGATTTTGAGCTTGAATCTTTGTTATTATTGGATTTTTTTTTAATTTTTTTTTGTGGAAATTCACTCGAAACGTGTCACATACTATTCATTACAAAACATAATGCTCATTTTAATGCAAAAATCGTTGCACTTGGTATAGGAAAATGACAGATAAAAGTATTATTAATCATATCGAAAATCATGGATAAAGAAGGGGGGGGGGGGGTCGCAAGCACTTAGCTCGCATCAGGAATTTACAGGTTTTAAATTTACCATTTATTAATGTTGGCTCAGCCACATCCCAATATAAAGAAAGAAACAAAAATGCAGTTAGTATATTTAGCAATACATTCAACATTTTTGAAGTAATTTTTCAAGAGAATGAAACATGTGAAAGAGAAATAACTTGATAACTGATAAAGTCCTGTTGAAATTCTGTTAATTTAATCTAAACAATTACTAATTACGTATAATTAATTTGTGAGTGCATAAAATAAATAAATAAAACCGGAAGAATGAGATACAGTATCAGGAAGAAATGGAGTGCTCTTCATTTACTCTTGTTACACAATCATAAATAAATTCCAACATTATTAAACATGCAGGCCTGTCCATCAAGCAACTTTTTTTAAGCAACTACTTCCACGTTTTTAAAGAATGCAACAACCAGTCCATTGTTATAATAAATAAGTAAAAAATGATGTTAAGAAAATATTATGGTTAAGAAAGTTAAATCATAAATAACAGCAGCAATATAATAGTGTTTTAATATTTAATGCATTAAGTATAGAACAACATTTTATCCTTCCATAAAAAATGACATCTCCACTTCTCCATACACAGAATTAAGGATTCAGGAATTAAGGAATATACACAAAGGATTAGACACTTGTCGTTTGATGTATTTCTTGCTACATATTTTAAAACTTGGAAAGCTGATCTGTACTTTTCTAATATGCACTTAAATTATAGACATTGGAACTATAAACAAGTATACAGGTGTAAAAAGTGAAGGATGCAGTTGAAGAAAATAAAACTCCAGGGCTTCTAATTCCAGTACATCTCACCTTTTCATCCATTTTATATGAAAAGAAAGATGCCAATTATACAGTCAAGGTGTTTGAAATGAACCTATAAATCTTTTCTTCAAAATACTTTTATATCTATCTACGCTTATTACATCGCTGATGGTAATGAAGAGGAAAACAGGAAAATGCCGAATAATAATAATAATAATAATAATAATAATAATAATAATAATAATAACAGGTTAAATGTTTACCTAGATGAAGTGTCTATAAAATTTCCTCCATCGAGAAGTCGAATTTTCGCGTAAAGCACAGCATTTACGAGTGGCACCGAAGAAAGTTCCTCTACTTGGATGTCTACTAGAAATTTGTATTTTTTCTTTTTCAACATAAACGTCATTTTCGCGATTGTTTGTCAGGCTTCATTATTTTTTTAAAATTGATATTTTAGTAGAGAGAAAAAAAGAAAAGAAAAAAATTAACGCGAGGAAAGGAAATTCGAGCGAATGATAAACAATCAAATCGCACACAAATATTCCAATCAACTATTGCTTTGTAGCTTTAAAAATTCTTCCTTTTAAGTAGGGCGTTGGTTGAGTTTAATTAGAACGAAATCCAGTAGCGAGTTTTCATATCGAATCATTTCACATTTCGAAGTAGTCTACAGTCAAAGAGTAGAAATCATTTCCTCACTCATGAGTCTATCCTTAGTAAAGTCTGATATCAAATGAATCGTCATTTTATGGTCTTCCGTCCGTGATTCGGGTTCAAATCGGTTACACGGGACTTATGTGTTTTCTGTCGGTAAATCCAAAACACGAATAGGGTCGTAGCGACGCTAATCCTTTCAACTAAATGTCTTTAAAAGAAAAAAAAAAATGAAAAAAAATCTTAAACAATGACACCTGTTAAACAGCTGAGCCTGGAGAGATATACAAATATTTGCTAAAGATCTCTTTTGAATCCCTTCAACAAAACATAACTTGTTATAAACAAGTCAGATCATCATCATCATCGTCGTCGGCGACCAGCTATAAATTCAACCCCATTCAACCTGACGAGGAGCTTCATGGGATAAATTCGTACGTCAAAACGGATTATCTGCCTGTTAAACTTAATGTAAAATCGTCAGTGTTTTCACTGGGAACTTCGCTGCTGTTTGTTTCACAATATTTTTTCAGGTTACAAACGCGAAACGAGCAGCAAATTTAAAAGAAAAAAGCGAAGATGAGAGCTTGAGGTGACGCCAACCGGAAGTGAATAAATGAACAAAGCCCTGGCGAGAAAAAGCGATCGGCGGATTCTAAGTTTAAAAATTAGTTTCGCACTACTTGGAAAAATGAATTCATAATAAAATATAAAAGACTCATTTCGCAACATGGATACTAATTTCACTAATCTAATTCGTTTCTATGTGACGCACTTTTATCGTTTAACATTTATTCTTTTCATATTCTTTGAAGACATTTTGATCGACTTCGATTACTGAACTATTTTGAATTAAAAGTTTAAAAGAGGAAACTTTATTATGCAAAATAACAACGAAGAATAGACGTTTTCCCTTTTCACTGTTTTAATTTAGAAACTTCACTCTTATTCTCACCGCTAGAAATATTCCGTAAAGTCAACTGACATCCGGTTCCTAATCGTAAAACCATATGTTTGTGTAACTGGGAAGTAGCACCCGCCTTTTTTCAACTTCTTTTTTTTTTTTTTTCCCGTTTCTAACGAATTTTTATTCATATATCCACTCGACCAAATAATATAAAGAAGAGATTTAAATGTGTCCACATAATCGGGATCGCTTTCATTTTATTATTAATTCGTGTCGATGGAAATGTATTTAGTCTGCTCCTGGAATTACAAAAGACAATGAATTAATTGTGCACCACACTAAATCCTTCCCAATTTGTAAAAGAAAGCTTTGTTGGCGCATATTTTTTGTTGCAATTACAATGTTACAAAATCCGATTACATAAAATATTTTATTTTATAAAATTACGCAACCGCTATAAAACGGTTTGGATTTCGCTCGACACGTCCAGGCTGCTGCAACACCAGAGCAGACAAACGTTTGTAAATTGTTATATACAGTAATTGTTATTTATTGTGGACAGCGCGCAAATCAAGGAAGATAAAAGAACAACCAAATGCGCAAATGCGTTGTTCGTGAACAATCATCGATTGTTTTCCCAAGAAAAATTTTACCTTTTCGTAACGCCAATCTGGATGATGTTTCCAGATGCGCAAAGTGCGCGCGAAAAAGATTTTTTAATTACAAAAGTTTTGCGCCTTAGCACAGCACCTTGTTAAATAAATAATAGAAATCGTGGATATAAGTCATTAATTTAATCAACATTATAAAAATTATTTACATTCAAATTTTCATATACATTGAAACTTTTGGAAAACAAAATGCCGGGAAAATGTTATTTCGTATATCGAAGTAGTGTCTTGTGATGCTTCCCAGTCTAGGTCCAATAACCAAGGATTAATGAGTAGATAAAATTGAAACAAAAAATTACACTGCTTTGCAATGAAATTGCCCCCCACAAGGAGTTATCCGAATGAGCAAAAGTAGGTATACAGCAAGAGATACATCTGAACACACCTTTATTACGTTATGGAGCCAAAACGTGCACTCGTTTGTACACGGTGTACCAACGGAAAGCGGCATCAGTAGGTTGTGGCACCACCTCTAGCGAGGATGCATTGTTCCAGCCGCATGTGTAGGTGGTCATACAGGTGGCGAATGTCATCTTGGGGTAAATCTGCCCAGGCCTTGTGAACCTGCTGTGTCAGGTCATGGAGGTTGCGGGGTGATCGTAAACGATGTCCCACACGTGCTCAATTGGCGATAGTCTGGGGACCTCGCGAGTCATGGCAGGCAGTTGACATTATGCAGACATGTCATGCTCATGTTTGCCAGGTGCGGTCTGGCGTTATCCTGCTGAAAGACTGTGCCAGGTATGGTGTGCAGAAAGGGCAGTAATACAGGCTGCAGAATCTCTGTGACGTACCATGCTGCTGTTTGGGTGCCTTGGATGCAGGGTGACTAAAATCGTTCTGGTATCGTAGGCGATGGCATCCCAGACCATAATCCCGGGTGTTGGTCCACGATGGCGATACCGGATGCATTGTTCATTGGCACGTTCCAATGGTCTGCGCCACACTGGTCCGCGTCTGTCGTCAGTGTCCAAACAAATGCGGAATTCGTCGCTGAAGATCACCGGGTGCCATTCTATTCGATAGCCCACTCGTTCACGACACAATTGCAGTCGTATCACGCGGTGATCAGGTGTCAAAGGAAGACACAACAATGGACGCCTGGCAGACACCGGTACATTGCTATTGACACTGGAGCAGTACCGGGAATAGTGATGTTGTCGCGCAGTTGCCGCAGGATGATGGTTCTGTACGCTAGCGCCGTTCGCAGTATCCGCCTATCGGTACGAGCTGACGTGCTTCTCCGGGCCCCAGAGCCTGGTCTTCTGGCATGTGTGCCTTCCTCTCGCCATTGCCTCCAACATCGGCCTACCGTCCATGCGTCCCGCGACACATGGACAGCAATCTGTCTGGTTGATCATCTAACCTCGTTCAAAGTCTGTTAATTGCGTGAACGGTTGTCGTTGTCGCGGCATTTGGACTGTTGGCGGATTACAGTACTGTACGTTCACGAGGCAGTTGCTTCCTCTCTACTGCATGGAACGTATCGCACAGGTGTCAACGGATGAGCCTATACAGGCACCCGGACACCCTGTATCAACCCAAATGGTCACGTCCCGTGAGCATTCATCTAATCGTTTACTAGTCGGAGGTGGTCGAACCCCCCCAATAAATATGGATAAGGTCGGATAACTCCTTGCTGGTGGGGCAATTTCATTGCAAAGCAGTGTAAATAAATAAATAAAATTAGACCAGTATATAAATGCATTTTCATGAATTCAAAAGTATCAAATTGTTCTATATGAAATGATCATTTTTAGCGAGGCCTGATATTCTATCCAGGCCTCGAGAGCTGTGGATTCGGAAAATTTTTTTTACCAAAAACAGATGAAGGGGGAGGGGGCTTCATCTGTTCTTGTTTTTACCTATTCACAGAAAAGAATTTGAAGTATTTCTTTGTAATATATCCTATTGCTTTAAGAAAATAAATGATAATAGCCTTTGCCATATTTATTTCCTAAATTGATCTACCTGACTCTATTCCACAGAGAAAATGCAACACCATAAAAAAAGGCTTCCCGTATAAAACTTGGCAGTCAGACAGAGATATACGTTCTGGAAAAAAAAATGATTTTAATTTCAAACCATGTTCAGTGGCTGGAAATAGCATCAAGATCATAGCATTGGTGAATCGTAAAAGTATTTGTTATTCTTCTTCACGTATGCTAGAACTCGTATTCACGTGCGACTTCACAGAGTTCAAGTTTCAGGCTCTGCCTCACCTATCTTATTCACCAGATTTGTCCCCTGTAAGTCTAGTGGCTACCATTTTATCAGTCATTTTAAAAAGCTTCCAGATAGTACATACAAGATCAGATGAAGAACGTACCTTCATCTGTTCTTGGTAAATAATTTGAATAAATATTTTCATTTCACATGTCCGCACAAGAAGGACCATTTCACATTGAACAACGTGATAGCAAAGGTTGTCATTTTTTAATGAAAACAAAAGATGCATCACATTGGTTAAATGTTAGAGCAGGATAGGCAAATAGAACATAAATATTGTTCATCTTCATATACCCTTGTGTCTTTATGTGCGTTTCGTACAATCCAAGTAATAATGTACTCCTGAAAATCTTTTAATTATTTGTTTCTTTTAAAATGTTACTGTTTTTTTATGTTAATAAACTTTTTAAAACCAAATTTATTTATTTATTGTCAAAAGATAAGATTTATCTGGATTCTTGGCAAAAGATTTTTTTGTAGTTTTTCAAATTAATCAATTTAGTTCTCTTTCCTACCACAGGATGGAACTACGGTCGTGCTGACCACGGTGTTCTGAGACACAACGACCTTTATAAACAACTTATTTGTTTATAAAGGTCGTTGTAAAGACAGGTGGGTAAACCAGGGAGGAGGGAAGGGGGGTAAACCCCCTTCCCTCCTCCCTGGGGTAAGCTCCCTATTCCGTAATGCAGCATTGTTGGTCCCGTTAGTGAAATATTTCGAACGTTGGCCGCTAGGCGCCTCTACGGTCGCGAGGACGCGCTTTACGGGCAAATCAATGGAAAACTATTGGAAATTTAGGATTCAAATTTCTTCACGAAACTGGTAATTTTGGTTATATTTAAGAGTTGGAACTTTATTAACATACACAGAATAAGCCCGCAAATACATTTATAAGTTTCAGTTGTTTGTTATTTGTCTCTTTTTATTAAAAAAAATTACTGAAGTTAGCCTCTTAGCGCGATAAGTCCTTTTACAAACCGTGCTACAAGCGTTGGGTTTTGGCCGTTTTGGCATCTAAAGTTCCTTTTAAAAGAAATTAAAAAAAAAAAAAAAGATTGCTTTTAAAAAAACATTTCAAAAGTTAGAGATTGGTTAAAGATGTTTAATTAACTGAAATATGTTTATAGTCACCGCAGTGTATTCAAATTCATTTTTTCCTATTTTCAATCAATTTTTACAAAGTTTAGAAATTTTTTTTTATTATAAACGTATTATTTAACTTATTTTACTACTTTTATCACAATTTAAGGTTTTTTTGAAACATGTTTTTAAACTATTTTTTTAATTAGATAATTTGATTGGTTTTAATTTTTAAGAGGATGGGGTAGTAGGTCGATTGGTATTGTTCATTAAATTAAAATACACTTAAATTTTCATTTACTTACTTACTTACTTATAGTTATAAAATACTGACCAAATTTTATTGGTTAATAAGTTATTTAAAATACAAACTTTCATTAAAAATACTAGCAAGTAAATACCAGCCATATCCCATAAATAATATTTTATTATAATTTATTTTATTGTATGCTATTGATTTATTCTTTACTTACATGCAAATGATTGTTAGCAACTGATTAGAAGTTTCAATGTCCACTTCAGAGAGAGATATTGTTTTGTAAATTTCCCTCTATAGACTATGAACGGATATTTATAAGAGAAAAGGACGAGACACAAAAACCCTGGAATACAATAAATAATAGTTATTAAATAAAAATAAAAAATAAATTGACAAAATAATTAATAAATAAAATCAAAATAAAACTAGAAATATGAAATAAAATAAAAAGCTAGCGTTTCGGATAGAGACTATCCTTTATCAAAGCAAAAAGGATAATTCTCTAAAGGCAATTAGAATATTAGAGGATTATCCTGAAGTTATGAAAAGAGTACTCGACAATCGAACAGTGAAGTGTACATTTCTTCGGGTGGGACGAAAGCAGTGCTTTCACGAAGCTCACCCTACCAGAATAATTTCCACAAGAAATACACTGAAATAGGCAAGAAGCCTGACTAACCCAAAGAGGTCTTCCACAAAAGAGTACTCGACAATCGACATACTCAATCCATGATAGTTTTGAATCAATAACAACGCCAAGGTATCTATAATTATCAACCCATTCCAAGTATTTGCCATATAACTTTAAGGAGTCAAGATTTCTCTTTTTCTTCTTAGCAATAAACATTGCTTTGCATTTGTCGACATTCAGTTTTAATCGCCACTTGCTAAACCAGATATCACATTCTTTAAGGGCTTTCTGCAAACGTGATACAACTACACTAGGCTGGCGTGCCCACCCAACACCACCCAAAGAGGTGGTGTTGTTTTGGCCCACCTAACGTCGTCAATGGTTATTCGTATTTCTACCAATAATAATAAGCCCTAAATTATGACGAAGTTAGGTGATGTAACAATGTATGACGTTTCAGTGATGAGCTTCTCTCTCGGTGATGTTGACACGAACCACGTTGATACGACCGAAGTTGTATTGGCTATTACTTCAATGAAAGCGGTCAGCAACAGGCTCTTGGTATTCAGTATTTTTCTTTCCAGAAGGACAATGTATTAGACTTTGATGAAAACACTTTGGGAGATTCCTAGCACATTAAAGATGATCTATGTCGTGCCATTAATGAATGGAAACTCAGTTTTGTCCTCTATCTGTCCGGTTTTTTTCAGTGGGATCATCTGGACACCCTATTGGTGACTCTCAGGATTAATCCGGCCGATAATTTGGGTCCCCCGGATGTCTACCGCCAGACTGTAAATACAGATAACGTAGATTGGAACGTCTATCGTATATATATCCGGCAGCAAAATTGGGATTTGGTCATGTCTAATCCTGAAGTGAACTCACAGATCTGTGCGGGCTTCGTATCAGCAGCCAGTCTTAGAGTGTGCTGTGGCAGCTGGTTTAAAAGTTAAATTGGGGCCTATAAAGACCAATAGGAGGACCAGGTGTTGGTGGAACTCATCAACGTGTTTATATTGGGAATGTAAAAGATATAAATATAGTCTTATCAAGAGGATCCGAGTGAAGAAAACTTTTAGAATATAAAGAAGCTGCTAAAGAATATAAACGAACTGTGGCTCAGGCTAAGCGCTCATTTATTAAGGACAATGCTAAAAACCCTCGTTTGTGGCGAATAGTACGGTTTGTCTCGCCGAAATTTAAAAAATTTTTTCCTAAGAATAAAGGTTTACTCTACCTTGATTGGATTAACAATCCGATGGGAATTTCTGTCCCCAAAAGTATAGTTGTTGATCCAAAAATCACACATGATGAATCCCTGTGGGATATCAGCTTAAATCAAGAATTAATAAAATGAGGCTAAAGGATGTTAACGAAGTAGTGCCGTGCGATGGTATTGATTGTCGTATAGTTCGATGTATCGAATCGATTAATCGATTATTTTACTGATCAATGTAATCGAAAAAATTATCTTTCTCTTCTCTTCAGTGTTGCCGCTAGATCTGGCGGTTTACGGGAATTTTTTTAAAAACCCTCTAACCGGTTTTTCTAGCCAATCACAACTATTAAAAGGTACAACCATTAAAAGTACAACAGCAGTTGCCCAGGCCATCAGTTTTGTAAATTCAGAGTTACATAAAATTCCCGATGTGCAGTTTGAGCTGCCATATGACAGTCATAATGAGTAGGGACAATGCTAATGATGATAGACATGTGGATGTTGCTTTAAGTTTGCAAAATAATACAATGCAATATGTAATGAAAGTTTTGGGATACATTCAAACTTGAAAGCATATTTGGAGATGCCTGTAGAGAGTCTTGGGAACTTTTGAAGACCTTTTACTACAATCTTTGTAGCATTGCTTTGCAGTTTTTAAGTGTGCCTGCAACTTCTGTTCCGGCAGAGCGTCTGTACAGGAGAGATTCTGTCAAAAAAGAGATCCTGCATAAAACCAAAGCATTTGGAAAAATATGTAATCATTAGGGTCCGTACTTTCATGCTCTAAAAAATTTAAAAATATGCAATCAAAATGTCAAAAACATGCACTGAAAATGTCAAAATATGCCCTGAAAATGCCAAAAAGTATACTCTAAAATATGCAGACAAATGTGAAATTTGTACATTTTTATTAGAACATTTTTGCATTTGCGTATACAACAAAATATTGAGACGGATTTTCATGTGTAAATTTTTGTCTGTTGTCACGTATGACAGCTTTATAGTGTGAGAACGAGCGCTCCACATCACAAGACTGGATTGGAGCATACTTAAAGGATGCAATTTCAAATTCCCAATTTTTCCATTCACATTATATAGCTTAATTTCTATGTTATCTATCATTGCAGTTGCAGTTGGAAGATCAATCTTTTGCGTCTCAAGTTCTGTGATCGCATCCCTTAAGATCTCAAGTTCAGACTATTCTAACAAAACTCGTGCAGTTTTGATGGATTTAGCATCTTCTGGATTCAGAGCATTAACAACCGCAGTAATCTCGGGTGGATGCTGTGCATAATAGAAAGCTGCAGTTAGCCAAGTACCCCATAGGTTCTGGTGGCAAAGACAGATTTGGATAGATTTGTTTGAACAGCTGAATCCTCGTGGGAGATTTTAAGAAAACTTTCTTGACTGTAGAAATTAAAAGATCAATCTGTGTATTTACTTTGCGCACTTCTTCGCATACTTGGTGAATTCCATGGTCCAGATATGTCATATATACCATCTTGGTGAATAGCAACTTTAAACCCTGAAATGCCCTTTTCATATACGGTGCTGTATCCATAACACCAACAGAAGTCTATTGAATTTGGAACAAAAATGCATTTTTATTCTCTAAACCCGAAAATATGAATTATATGCTCTTATTGTTGCAATATGTATGCTGCATATAAACGCATGAACATACGAACCCTGCTAATCATGCAATCTTTATCGATAGATGAATTGTATGATTTAGATGCAAAAATATGGAATAAAACAGTCGTAAAGTATTTCGTTGTATGGTTTTCTTTAATTTGTTTAAATAATTTAAACGAATAATTTTGTGTTACATGATATTCAAGTATCGATTTTTTTTTTGCAATCGATTGTAGATTCTGAATAATCGCACGGCACTAGGCCGGCCTGTTGTTTGAAACAGATATGCCTGAATATTATTGCCCAGAGAAAGTTCCCGCAAAAATTGAAGAAATCATGTATCGTACCGGTGTTTAAGTCAGGCAATCATGAAATTGTGGTCAATTATCGGCCAATAACGATGTTACCACCATTAACCAAGGTGGTTGAGAAACTTGTATTTACTGATCTTGTCAATTATTTATGGCCGAAAATTCCAGCACAGAAGTATGGTAGCAGGCCTGAACGTAATGTCCTTTGGATTCCGATTTATTTGTATAACCAGGCTGTCGAATCACTGGATAAAGGCTTGAATTACATGAATGCACAGACGGATATTTCTAAAGCTTTCGATACAGTTTCTAGGGATCAATTGCTGCAAGATTTGCTTATTTTTGGGGTTTCTGAACCATATTTTACGGACCGTACCAACTATTTACAGAATAATCAACATGTTATAAAACCGTCACATAGAGGAATTACTCAAGGCTCTTCCCTAGGCCCTTTGATGTATGCGGTCGCAACGGCCGCAATGTACAATCATCGGTTTAATCTGTGTATCCACAGTTATGTGGATAATAATTTTTTGTCCACGCATTTTCATCCGCTAGAGTTAGCAAAAACTCTATCTAACTTAGAGAATGATATTAATTATCTGCAGTCGTGGTATGCTAACCGAGGATTGTCCCTAAACAAGGACAAAACTGTTATCTTTGTGGCCTCTAAAGAGAATCAGACTGGAAATACAATTAAAATCCTTGGGATTACCTTTGATGCCAAATTACAATTTCATCGAATAGTCACCAGCCTTCATCGCAAACTTTATTTAATCAAGAGGATACGTCAGTTTCTAACATGTAAGGACATGTCAAATTATATTTTAACTGTGATTTGTCTATTGTTGGAGTACGGGGTTGTTTTCTGGGGCGGTGTCAAAAAGTGTCAATTGCTTACAATGATGTCATACGCAGGGCTTTTAATCTCACGAAGTCCAATTTGCTTACAACATAGACTGCATACGCTTGAAATTATCAGAAAAGCTGGATTATTGGCCGAACTGTCTTCTGCGCTTCGCTGTATGGACCATCCGATAGCATTTGTCCAGCAATGGTTGAATGAAGCAAATGGCTTTCGCACAACCAGATATGCGAAATTCCAAATACCCCAGTTAACTACAAAGTACCGTGATAGACATTTCCCCTTCAACGCAATACTATTCTGGAATGAACTTCCTTTGAAGATTAGACGCCTTCCGCTCGAAAGTACCACACAAGTTTGTCGGCATTTTAAATTGTATATTCATTTTATTGACAACGTTGTTTAGACTACATTTGTCATTAGTGGTTTGTCATTTTACTTACCCTTTTCGGGTGCTATGCAATAAATAAATAAATAAATAAATAAATAAATAAATAAATAGAAACTGTAACGAGAGATTTCTGACTATTTTTAGAAATTCGGTTTCTTATGATTACAAGGGAGAGCAGAGTAATTGCGTAAACTAAAAAGTAAATTAATTTAGGGCTGCCGAGAGCGACCCTTCAAAGCCTGCACTGCAGGCGGGGGGCCACTCTTGGGGGTTAAATTCATTGATAATGTTTTCTATAGATTTTAGTGTTATCTTTGCAATTTGTCTGGGCGCTTTGCAGGCGGGCGACATCCAGCCTGGCGCCGGCGCTCCTATATCTCATATTACTCGTGCTTTTATAAAACCTTTTAAACCTATACTTGATAAAACCTATACCTTATAAAAACACGTAAGTATACACTCACTCACCAAAAATAATGGCACACCCCTCTAATCAGGTTCCCTGTCCGTAATGAGGCAGATCCAGCTATTCTCGGAATGCAGGTGCACAGGACTCCTTGATATCACACAATCATTGTAAGTAAAACTAGTTGCAGAAATAACAGCACGCCGAGAGCTATCCGCATTTGAACGGGGGATGATTGTTGGTGCCATACGGATGGGTGCCTCAATATCAGATGTAGCCAACACCCTGCAATTTTCCTGCACAACCGTTGCAAGGGTCTATCGAGAGTACACCCAACGAGGGGTTACAACCCATGTCGGACAGCGGACGGGCCGCCCATGCCTCATTGATGGCAGAGGTGTTCGAGGGGGTCACCCGATTTGCAACTGCTGACCGAAGGGCGACAGCGGGCCAAATCACCATGCGGTGCAACCAGGGACGTCGCACAACTATGTCCGTGACGACAGTTCGGCGAACCTTGGGAGCAGGAGCCCACGACGGGTGCCACTCTTGACAGCTGCACATCGTCGGCAACGCCTAGCCTAGGCCAACCAACTTCGACATTGAACCGCTGAGGACCGGCGAAGTGTTGCCTGGTCCAACGAGTCATAGTTTTAGTTGTATCGGGCCGATGGTCGTGTCCATGTCTGGCGCAGGGCACACGAAGCCATAGACCTCGCTTGTCAGGTGGGGACCACTCAGGCAGATGGAGGCTCCATGCTGGTCTGGGGTGTTTTCTTGTGGCATCCAATGGATCTATTGGTGCATCTGACATCCACTCTGCATGCTACTTCCTATTTTAATCTGCTTGGGGACAGCCTGCACCCCTTCATGAACTGTTTTTACCCCGTGGGCGACAGCATCTTCCAGCAAGATAATGCGCCTCCACACGCAGCTCTTGTGACATAGCAGTGGCTGGAGGAACATGCTACCGACTTCACGACAATGATTTGGCCTCCACGTTCCCCAGATTGCAATCCAATTGAACATTTGTGGGACGTCATCGAACAATCTGTCAGGTCGTCACCAACACAACAGGTAAATGCAGCATCGTTATGGAGTGCAGTGGAGGAGGCATGGCTTGCCGTGCCTGTGGATGTGTTCCGGGGACTGGTAGACTCTGTTCCACGACGGGTCGCCGCCGTTATCCGGGCCAGAGGGGGCCCAATACGTTATTAGGCAGGTGTGCCATGTCTTTTGGTGAGTGAGTGTATATTAACAATGACAGAGCAGGAGGAGGTTTTATCGACCATTGACAAGACTGATATTTCATTTACGGTTTAGCCCATCTGAACAGGGCCATACTGGACCACCTATTTTTTTCTTTTTTAACTTTTTTAAATATTTATTATTATTAATTTATCTGTGAGTTTCACTAACTTTCTGATGGTTGGAGAGATTCTCGATCTGTGAGCCACGTGCCCGCCTCCCATTGGGCTCTCAACCTTGACAACTTGGTTGTCTTTAAGACACCTTGAGACAGCATGGCTGTCTGGGTGTCTGCGATAGCCCAACTGGTAGAGGCGTCGGTTATAACAGCCGAGTTTCCTGGTTCGAACCCAGATCGTAGAATTTTTCCTTCCATTTTTCGATTGAAAGATATTCATATTTTGCTTACTTTTTTCTAATGGGGATTTGCAAAGGACAAAGTGTTTAGCTCACCAATCCTGATAAAGGCAAGGATAAGGAATGTTGGAGAACACGTTGGAAGAAATCGAGTATTGTTTACACTTTCTCCGGGCAACAAATGGAACCCTTACTGAAGTGCACGAATGAGATAAAAATTAAAAAAAAAAAATGAGTTGAGATAAAATTTACAAGGGAAAAAAACCCCACTCATCTATACCTAGCGCACAACTTATATGTAAAAATATTTGAAATCATAGAAATCTCACTCTTTACTCCCGATCACCGTGGAGATATATCTCCACCGTGCTCCCGATCTAACTTTAAAGCAGAATTTCTATCTCTTGGATTACATCAAAGCGAAAAGGTCCCATTAACGCAAAATATATAAAACGAAAATCATTTTAAAGCTCGTTTTATAAAGATCTTTCACTTAATGCAGAAGAGAGAATCTGTGCATTGAGAGAACTCAATACAACAGAATGAAAGGGACACACTTTCTATCTCCGCTTTTCATTTGTTAACTCTATGGTAGAAATGTCACTTCCGATACATTTTCATAGATAGACTTGGCTTGCAAAATCTTATACGGTTTAAGTAGGTCTTGGCTGCCATGGCTACACGCATGTTAGTCATTCATTTTGTCACCAGATGACAGGAAGAAAAAATTTTTTCACAAAAATTCAAAATGGAGCTTTTGTGTCGTCGGTGTGTAACACCAGTGAGTTGACCTGATCCGCTATTTCATGAATGAAAAACTGCCACCATGAAATTCGCGGAACATTTATCAGCCCACATAACCCCCGAATGGCGGAAACAGTACATACAGTATGAGGTAATGCTGAAATATTAGAGAAAAATTATAATATTTGTTATAATAATCTTTCGCTGTTTATTTTTGTACTGGGTTTGCCTTGCAATCGGTCTCAAGTGAGTAGCTCCAACACCATGCAATTTTATCGCTGATCTGTAATACATCATCTTAATAGATTACAGAGCAAACAAAATTTTAAATCCATTATGGGTTGTATAAATCGAAACAAATCTAGATAAAGTTGTATAGTTTGAAGGTGCTTTTAATTGAGTCGTTGCTTGAATGAAAAAAAAAAAAGAAAAAATGAATATTTTCTACATTTCCTTGTTTTTTTTTTTAATGTCCAACACAAATCGGAATTATGGATCACTTTTCAAATGGCTTGAATTATATAGAACAATTGAGTTGATCGTTAAGCGAGCACTTCAGTAGCTCGTTTTGCATTGAATGCGAGGGATGTCCATACGTGAGCACGAAACATTGAAATTAAATATCTTGGGGGCAAAAGTGCTTAAAGTAAAGTAAGGAGTGAGGGAAGACCATCAAAAACGATGGGTTTCGGGTGTTTTAATTTGAACCCACTATTTATTCTTCAATAAAATGAAGATTTTGCAGTTTAATTTAAAAAAGAACTGCAAGAAATGTGTTAAAAATTACACCCCAGTGTTTCGTGAAGCCTTTAACTCCACTTTCTTATTTAAAAAAAACAAACTCAAAATTGTCTTGTCTGTATTGTTTGAATTGTTTAATTAATTAAGTAGATTATTATTATTATTATTATTATTATTATTATTTATTAAGAATGCTTTAATTTGTACCCTGTTAAAATATTTTATTTTGCACTTCATTACAATGTAATATCATTCTTAAAAGATATTGCTAAGCTGTTCTCTGTCACTGCATTCTTGTGTTGCTTGATATCACTACTGATTAATTGCATGTTGATAGATATTTCCCCTTCTAAATATTCAACTGCCATTTTAATGCAGTTGAATTGCATTGATTGCTTATTTATAGCTAGGCAGGCCAATAGAGCCAAAATAAATATTTTGTCATTTTATTTATTTATTTATTTATTTATTTATTTATTTATTTATTTATTT
>JAHWFO010061741.1:519002-535412 GCA_023313115.1 Rhysida immarginata | reverse complement strand
ATACAGATATTCCTTACCGATACCGAACTTTAAAGCGCTATAACTTTTTAACGGAGCCTCAGATCGAAAAACGTGACTAGACTTTTTGGCTCAGAATTTTGTGTACTATACGCTGTTAAATTTATTGTACATAATTTTGAAACACCCTGTATATACCTCATACCAGCCTTGGGCTGCCTGGTTTTGTATTTTCATAAATAAATAAATAAATAAATAAATAAATAAATTAAATAAATAAATAAATAAATAAATAAATGTATGTATGTTTGTATGTCTGGTACAGTGTGTTTGGGTCAGCTGGTTTGGGTACAATTGTACAAGAAAAGCAGAACATGTTATGTTGGCAGTTGCAAAATATTGCATCTACTTTATCTGTTACCAATATCATGCCACATTTGAAGTTGCAGAAATACTTGGCTTTAAGTCTTTTATTTGGTTTTCACTTACCATATATCAGAAGTTGCATGATCAAATACCCTCATACTAGGGTCTGTGATTGTTGATTTTGTCTGCTGATTAGAGCTACCCCATTCTACTACAAAGGATGTACAGTTAACCAAAGGAAATAATCCACACGAGGTTATTACTTAATATTGCATTTCATGCTAATGTGTTGTTTTAATAGCTTTTTTAATTATAATTATTTAAATTTAATAATCTTAATAATGTTAACTCTAAATGTAATATTAAATTATTAAAAATAAATTAATATTGAAACGGTGAAACTTCAAGTGTGGATTATTTCCCTTTGATGACTGTACTTAATAATGAGGCCACCCATAAAGAAAGCACAGAAAATATTAGATTTCTGTATTTTTTAGAATATTGTTTGTGATTAAGGGATGGTACAAAGTACAGTTGGCTTTATTCTTGGGCATAAAAGATTCCTAGAGAAAAATTATAATAACTTATAATCTAGAATATAAGAACATCCTTGTAACTCGTGATAAACTCAATCACATTTAATAGTTTATTAAAATTGCCATAAAATTAATTAAACCATGTTTATACAGCATTAGTCAAAATGATGGAGCATATTTCAAATACATGTGTTTATTTAAATAAACTGTAAAATGTGTGGAGAAAATTTGCATATGCAATCATCTTTTACAATTTTTTACTTCCTTGTACGAAGTAAAGGAAGTATTGTAATTGCGAAAAATTTTGGTTTTCAGATTTCAACGGAAATATCCGTTTTGACCATCCCTGAATCCATTTTGACTATTTTCGGCTTACCATCTGTACTAAGCAATTAGCTATAAAATATTGAAATTTTGTATTTATGAGTGTTGTAACATATAGTTGTGCACCTCCCCTCTTGTTTGCAATCGACTGGGCCAAAAAAGTGTATATGTGGTGTCCACAACAGATTTTCTTACATGTCTATGGAGTTTTGTTTGCATGGAGCGGTTTGTGACGTCAGTGTTTCTTTTAAGAGGGGAAACAATGACGATAAGAAATTGTTGCACAAAAACGATTGTCAAAATTTGTTTCAACAATTGAGTGTTTAGACAGCAAAGAGAGAGACGGAATTCTTGATCTCAAGAATAATAATCAGAAATATTTCACAAAAAAAAAAAAAACAATCAAAAAAGTTTCGTATATTTTCATTTATAGTTCCTGAAAAAAAAATCCCCGTTTTTAAAACTGGATTTAACCTTCGTATAGAGCTTATTCATCAGAGTGACGTCGTTCCGCAGCAACCAATCACAGCGTGAAACTGGTATACAACATGGTGGCAGCAGCTTCAGCTGCCAATCAACGGCGGAGCTGAAGCTGCTGCCGCCAATCAAGGTCGGAGCTGAAGCTGCTGCCGCCATATTGTAAGGCTCATGAATAAGCTCTATATATCTAATGACCACCATTGCAAGTAAAATTTTGTGCAATATAAGGTTTATTAAGGCATTAGTGAAGATTTCATTCCACCTCTGCGAATTATAAAACCAAATTGAATTTGTAGCAAATGCATAGAATTCCTGTTGTTCAGGCTTTTCTTAGAATTGATAGTTCTTAGAACATAACATTTTCTTGAAAATCTTTAATGAGCAATAACTGGAGGTAATGGGGAGTGGACTATGGAGAATAATCAGTAAACAATAACAAATGCCTGTTTCTGAAAACCGTGGACAGAGGGCGCAGTGTGTGGGTCAAACAGCCATCTTGAAATGTGCTAAGGTTTCTATGGTTTTACTAAAATTTTGTTTTAAACCGTGTCTTCGGTTTAATAATTACACCAATTAATAATGGTGAGAATGTATGTACAGTCCATTGTTCCAATCGGGCCAAAAAAAAATTCTGAAATTTTCTTTCCACCGGTTTCCAGCCGATTCTGATCGCCATGCAAAGTGGATAAATGCCGTGAATAGAAAAGATTGGAAACCAACCCAATATTCTTTTCTATGTGGACAGCATTTTGTTAAGGGTAAATTCAAAAATTTCTTCAGGAGATTTCTTGTACTGTTATGTAATATATTTTAACAAATATTTGCGATAATAAGTTCGTTAAATAAAATATAAAGACCTGACAATTATTTCGATTTTTCATCATTTTCAAGAATCAAATGATGTTTTAAATTTTTCAGAGTTGTTCATTATGTTCAATAATAAATTGTGATGATGTAAAGCTATCGTTAAAGTTACATTATTGTGAAATTTATTTTAAGATGTCTTTAAGCTGTTGTATTAATGTGCCAGATTGTAAGTCTGTTTGAGTGTTTAACATGCATGATTTATTTTCAAACACCTTTGATAATAGTGAAATTTACAAATTAAACTACAACAGATGTGACAAATTGGATAGATAATTTCACGTATAGAGAACATATTAATTCCATAAAATATACAAATAATAATCAAAATTTGCTAATCATATCATTCACACAGGTCGTAAGTTTAGCAAAATTGATGAAACCATGGAAATTCTAATCTCATCCATATAATCTAATTCTATTCTAATCTATTATATAATAATAAACATAATAGCTCGGAAAATATGGAAATTTTTAAGGCCAAACAAACAAATAAATCATGCATATTAATACTACCGCAGTAATGAAAATTCCTGCAGTTTCAATGAGGTAGTTGTAAACGTCTCCATACTCTACATAGGCCCAAACTGAAGGATCGTTCATCCACTCTCTTCCTTCATTGCGTAAGGGTCTTTTATATAAATTCCTTCGCCAAGTTTAAGCTTTTTAATGTATCTTGTTCTTGAAGGTTAATCTAATTTTTTTGCCTAATTAGATAACGCAAATTTATTGGTTGATGACCCTGAAAGTTGCATTTCGATGCAAGCAAACCCTGCATTCTCAGCCATGGCTTGCCCCGCAATATGGCGGCTTGGGCTGTGTGATGTCACTGCAACATACATCACGAGATTATTCTCCATTGAGAAAGAGTGGAAGGCGATAGAGGAAGCAATAACTGATGACATAACTGATAACAAAGCATACATCAACTCGACTCTATAAATCAACAACTATACTGCATTATGCTCTATAATAATCGTTCGAAGAATACATGTTAATTCATATCTATCGAAATGCCACCGAAGAAATGAATGAGTATTTGTCAGAGAAGACAAAAAGTTATCTGGGTGTCGAAAACATGAGTTAGCAGACTACTGAGAAACTGAGCAAGTGGTAAGTGACCCAGTGGTAATGATTTCGCTGGTGAGTGATGTCGTTAAGAGGACCAAAGAATTAGATCATGAAAATTTCCTTCATGGGGCCTGGTGGAGACGATTCACCGACGATCTGTGCCGTTTGAACTTTTAATAATTGAACCCACCCTTCGGTTGTAACGAGAATTCGTATAACTCTTTAGAACAGCCTACACGACGAGATGTACTAAACTCGCCGAATATTGAAACCCGATCAGATAAGTGAAACGCCCTTTGTTTATTCATCAATTCACTATTAAACGATAGAAAATTGAATCTTGCCCTAGATAGTAATTCGTCTGAGATATATTTACCCTTTGTATGCGTTTTATGAACTGTTTACTTTATCCCGCCTTCGTTTGCCGACCAACTATTGTGACCTAACAGAAAGTCCATTTGGAAATACTGATTGGATGTTCTACCCTTTGCTTCAGGATGAAGATAAGGTAAAACCTTTTTACTTAACTTTGGTGGGCCCTGCAGTAAAGTGGAGAATTATACAGTAACAATTAACGAATCATTGACCCAATAATTGAGCTTACTTACCTGGAAGAGACGACCTGAAAAGATTAAATAATCATAATTGGTTCGAGCGGGGAACATTAAACCGTAATCTTGGAAAAGTTGAACATTGATGAGAATAGAACTTACCTGTAGTTTATACTTTGAAATCTGTTTTCCGACATGATGAGAATCGACCCGAAAATTGCATCAGGGACACTTGCGGTACCCCTCCCTACTAATTTGCTCCCTGCCCTATTCATGCCCGTGTGAAAGAGTAGACGTGAACGGTAAAGCCCCCCTTTCCCCGCATAGTTCCCGCTAACTTTCCCTGATTCGATAATTCTTGATTTATAAACCCCTGGACCCCGAACATGATAAAAAGACAGGAAACTTTAACATGAAAGAAAATTTAATGAATAATTTGAAGACTTTCACGGCGATAAACAGGACAGAACGATTTCCTTATTGTGATTTCCCTTGAACAATCGTAGTGTCAGCTCTATTGCTCACATTCTGATTATTATTTACCCCGAATAGATAGGAGTCTAGAAGTATTTGTCGATTATTGATATGAAAATTTATGAATGATTTCGCCTTGAACTTGATTGAATGCTTGTTACCGATATGATTGATTATCAAAGAACTTTGACAATCTAGTTTTATTTCAATGTACCTGTAATTAATGATTTCTTTTTATTTTTGTATTCGCCCTTGGGTGCTTGATTTGTGATACAAGAATTAAAGGAAAACACCCCCATTGATTTATCAAGATTAAGGGGGACGAATCCAATAGTGCATTAAGTATTTTATTTAGTTAGATTGTAAGGTGGTGAGGAATAACTTATACAATAACACGATTAGCAACGTTCTGGGTGGTGATATTGATGATATTGTGGGGTTTCTCTGCGTAATAGGGCAGACCACAACAGTACGTATGTATCTTGCATAATCAAAAACGATTAGCTATAGAATATTGAAATTTTGTATTTAGGACTGTTGTAACATCTATACCCTGTCTCAGCTTCAGTTGAGAGTGACGTCATAGAATGAGGTCCCTTACCAGACATAGTGCACAACATCGTATCCTTCTGCCGTTAAAAGAATAAGTTATTCTAAGGCCGTTACACCATCCTATAATCACGTGGCTTCTCGAAAGTAGAATAGTCGAATGGTGTCTATCAGATATCATTTTTTTAAATTAATGTTTAAAGTATTTTAATCCTCTTCATGGAAACTTGATCATCTTTCATTTCTGACAAATCTCTTTCACGCAGGAACAAGAGACTCTGCCATTTTACCATCAAATAATCTCGACTACAGAGTGACTTCATTTTATTTATTTTATATTTTTTAAATTTCGTCAAATGGCTTTTCTATCCGCCGATTTTTTTTATATCGAGGAGAAAAATATGAAATATAATTCCAGAAAGAATTTTGAACTTTTTATACAGAAAATTATCCGAACTATTTCTTCATGCGGGCGAACCGTTACCGCTTCACTCGTGACGTCACTCTCAACTGAAGCTGAGACAAGGTATAGTTGTGCACCTTTCCTTCTGATTGCAATCGACTGGGCCAAAAATGTGTATATGTAATTTAATAGGCGTACAAGGAAGTCAAGTGGTGTCCACAACAGATTTTTTTTAATATATGTACCACTCATAAACTGCTTATGACAAGACAGTTGCTTTTTGAACCGATGGTGCTTTTTGAACTTGAACATTTCGCAGACTGCAACACAAAAATGACTTCTTCAGTAGTGTTGTCATTTTCCTGTAAATAAGCCATTGTTTGGCATTTAATGGTACTTCTAGGCTGGCTTTTAAAACTTTGAACTTTTCTCCATCTAGTGATGTGTGAAATATGTTTCTGTCTTTTACAGTTATAGCAATAAATGTTTAATATCTACTGTGTAGTATTTGAATAAACCTGTACTGCTAAGTAAGAGATTTGATGAACGTCCTTAAAAAACATTCTTACAATGTAATAATAATTTAAATTTAGAAGATGTATGCTATTTAAATTAAAAAAGAGATTCCATAGCATTACTTTAATATTTTTTTATTTTATTTTTTACTTTAGGAAATGAAGGGAATGCTGTATGCAGCCATGGAAGAAGCACCTTCTATTGAAGGTTAATGTTATATTTTTTTATTTTAATGGAGATGCAGTATGTAACTTGGAAAATGATGCTTTCCATAATGCCAATGCTGAGGAGTGGAAGATAAGACTGGCATTAACTTTCATTATTTTTAACTTTTCATAAGTGTTTTGACAGGTGCTAAACAAAAGTTCTCAGATTGTGACTATTAAAAAATAGAATTTAAAGACATATTCAATACCATACTTTTTAATTTTAAGACTCTTTTTAGTCTTTTTTGATGCATTTGTCCCAGCATTTCCACCATAATTTGGAACAGTTTAGGGACTGATGCATGTTCTGAGACTGGGATGTGCATTGACAATTTGACATCACATCACCAAAATTTCCCATTCTGTTACCGGTAAATGACTGTGTTCTTGAATATCAACGTAGTCACGTTGTTCCCTTCAACATGATGTCTACATTTCGTGATTCCATTCTCCCATTATGTGAGAGCCAAATGTTTTGTTGTGACTGTAACTGGCAATAAGGTGACATTTAAAAAAAGCTTGTTTATTGTAGTGGTGAATGCATCAAATAGTCATGTAATCAAAATGAACAATCATAAACACAATTTTTCATTTCAGATAACTTGTTAATACCTTATTTGCTCGTGTATTAGTTAGAAATTTAAGCCTAAAAAGCAGGGTCAAATTGACCACAAAAATTTTAGGACTTGAATAAAAATGTATTCAAAAATTGGGTGAAGAACTGTGTTAATGGCTTCTTTATATCTTGGTTCATTTTATTTTCGGCTTTATCTTGTAGGGAAGGCGATAATCTATCTATAGCTTTCCTAGGGGTGCAAGCCGAAAAGAGGTTGAAAAACATTGTGGGGTATTTTTATAGCATGCTCCTTCCAAAAATGAAAGTAGCCCAGCCCCCTTTAGAGAATTTTCTGACTATGACACTGATTGAAATATTATAGTGTATTAAAAATATATTTCAAATTTAATTATAATTGTTTTTATTCATCTCTTTGTAGTTGTTGAACCAACTTTAATTACAAGGTATTTTGCAAAATTTGATGAAACATTTTTCCAGTTCTGTGATAAAGAATTAGCAAAAATCGATACATTTTTCTCAGGTAATAGTGATTTCATTAACATTCCCCTTTAAAATTCTTTATTAATAATTTCTGTTGTAAAAGTTATAATGTGCTTCTATAAAATTATAGTGGATAGATTCCTCACTTATGTTTACATTCTTCTGTAAATGATATATATTGTAAACATTAGCTGTAAACAATCTTATTGAAAAGTTAATTATTGGATAAGTGATTGCACATTTCAGATGCTAGGTTTTGTTCAGGAGCTGAATGAAATGTGCACTATTGATAGCAATTAAATATAGAAAATTCTATGATCTGGACTCGAATCAGGGACCTTCGGATTACCGTTCCTTTGCTTTAACCATCTTTTGTTTGAACGCATGGGTGAAAATTGAAGTTTTCCAATTCGGGAGAAAACATGCCCATGGATCAGTAGCCCCCACCTACTAATGCCTTCCCGCGTTGATTGGACATAGAAGCCACCAAGGACATGGATGCATTTCACTATCGAACATGTCCTGTGGGTGTTCGTTAAAGCGTGACTCCTTGTCGCAAGCCAGGACTAATAAATTAAGAAAGATATTATAATAATAGCTGGGAAATGGTTCAAGGAGGACTTTTTTCATGCCAAACCTCTTGATATTAATAATTAAACATAGAAAACAGTAAAGAAAATTCCACAGCCTGGTCTCGAACCAGGGATCTTTGGGTTACCATCCCGATGCTTTAACTACTAAGTATTGCATTAAATACAATGTTTACTAATTGCCCACAGAAGAAACAAACCTCCATGTACAGAAATAGCATTTTTTTCGTTATAGCATTTCAATTAAGCAGCCACATTACATATTATTTATTCTTTATTAATTTTTTTTTAATTTATAAATTTAACTTTTTAGAGAAACTTGCAGAAGCAACACGAAAATATGCAACTCTTGAAAGTGAATTAAATGATTATAAAGGCCGGACAGGCCCAGCAGATTTATCAACTATAGTACGCCGTCGAGGCACTTTTATCATTCGTGATCGAGAAACTGCAATGGCACGCAAACAAACTCGGAAACTTCATGATTTGAAACTGGCCTTCAGCGAATTTTATCTTAGCATCATTCTATTGCAGAATTATCAGAATTTGAATTATACAGGTTTTAGGAAGATCTTAAAAAAACATGATAAGGTAATAACTTGGCGATACATTTATAGGAGATAATTTTAAGATAATTGTTATATTACCATATTTTCAGGAGTATTAGTCACTCCTTTATACAAGATTTCTCACCTAAAGTGTACCAATAACCAACTTCTAAAATACAAATATGACACAGTATTTTCAATGGAAGAATTATTATACTTTATGTGAGGGGTTTTTATGTGTATTCCAATTCCAAAAAAAAAAAAAAAAAAGATGCCATTTTCAAATATGGAAGTCAACTCCGAAATGTGCTTTTTGGAAATGGAATACACATACAAACACCTCACATAAAAATACAATAATTCTTCTATTGAAAGTATTCTGTCAGATTTGTATTTTAGAAGGTAGCTATTGGTTCACTTTAGGTGAGAAACCCTGTATAAGTCGCTCTAAAGAAAATTCAAGAAGAAAAAGCCTAAAAAAACAAAAGAAAAACAATCAACTATATACACTCGTTTTATCCCCCCCCATTTTATGACTCAAAAATCGGGAAAATTACTTGATCCATTTTGTTCCGAGGGCCAAAATTTACACACTCTCCTTAACAATAAGTCAAAAAATAATCAATTAAAAAGATGTGAAGAGAATAATTTTGGTTCAGTTATTGATAGTATTTTACAAAAAAAATAATTAAATAAAGGGGGTGCACTATTGGTTTATAATTCCAGCATACCAATCGGGATCAATTTTGAGTTTTTGGATATGGAATTTTTATTGGCCTATTTAAAAATTTGATTTTCGGTCCAATTTTTGGTCATAAATATTTCGGCAATAAAATTGGTATATACGATATGTGAGGTGTGTACAAAAAGTATCGGACCTTTGGCCAGGAAAACTAAAGTTATTCACCTGTAAATCCCCTTCAAATTACTCTCCTTGGGACTCCACACACTTCTCCCCTGCTCCTGCCATTGTTGGAAGCATCTTTGGAAGGCTTGTTTGGGAATGGCAGACAGCTCCGCCATTGTCTTCTGCATAATGTCATCATGTGACTGAAATTTGGTTCCTATTAGCAGTGTTTTGAGCTTGGGGAACAACCAAAAGTCGCATGGAGCCATGTCAGGGGAGTAAGAAGGTTGACAGACCAAAGGAGTGCTGTGTTGGCCTGGAACTTCTGAATCATATGTGATGAATGGGCTGGTGCATTGTCGTGATAGAGTGAACAAGTTCCTGTTGCCCAAAGGTCGGGTCGTTCCGTTGTACAGCATCACAGAGGCGACAAAAAACTGTCAGATAGTACTACACTCATTCACTCACTCTCACAATGCCAGGCAGCAATTCAGGGGCTCTGCGTATGTAACCAACTGCACACATGCAGATGAGGTCACCTATATTTCGTTGCCAAAGGAGAAAACCCACAGTTCATTCGTTTAGGCAGAAAAAATAAAGGTCCAATACTTTTTGTACACACCTCGTACGTTCATTTGGTATTCAATTAGCACTATAGAAGTCTTGGAATGTTGCCTCTAAAAGAAACTCTCAACTTTGTGGCAACATTCCAGGTCTTCTTAATAGTAATTCAAAATGGTCACCCATATGGAGAGTTCACTAGCACAGTACTTTGGAGACAGTTTTTCTGCATGAAGTCCAAAAATAAGAAAAGTTACTTACACATTAACTAGAACTGACAATAATAACTGAGAACATAACACGACCGGTCTTGATGATATCAGCTAAGGAAGTTAGGGGGTGCTATTCTACACTTTTTACAGATGTTGGCTACTGACCAATCTTTTTAAATTACAAGGCTGAGTCAAATGAAAACCGGAAAACCGCTATAGAAAATCAAAAACCGCTCCCAATGCGATCAGATCCGGTACGCATGCGCGTGGACTCTCCCGCCATCAATTGGCATTGGCCCCGCGTCCACACGTTTCCAATATGGGCATTTCCAATATGGCGGCCCCTCTGTTGGAATGCACCAAAGAAGAGCAGCATGGAGTAATCCGTTTCCTACACAGTGAAGGCACGAAACCAATAGAAATCCATTGACGCATGCTGGCACAGTATAGTGCTGCATGGGTATCGCAGACTCAGGTGTACAAATGGTGTAAGAAATTCAGCACTGGCACAACAAGTTTGGCAGACGAAAAAGCCGAATAAAGTTCTGCAGCCAGCCATCCGCAGGAAATGTGATGCTGACCTTGTTCTGGGACCACAAGGGTCGATAGTGGAACATTACATGGATAAGGGCAAGACTGTGACCAGTGCCACCTATAGTGAATTGGTGCGTAACATTCTGAAACCTGCAATACGCACCAAACGCCGCAGAGTCCTCTCGACAGGTGTTCTCATCCAGCATGACAACACTCGACCTCATACGGCTCATGCGACCGTGGCGACTATCCAGGCCTTGCATCTGGAGTGCTTCCCCCATCCTCCTTACTCTCCTGACCTCGCGCCCTCAGACTTCCACATCTTCGGCTCACTAAAGGACTCCTTAGGTGGCCACAAGTTTGCGACCGACATGGAGGTGAAACAGGCAGTGCATGAGTGGCTGCACGCACAGCCAAAAGATTTTTTTCCCCAAAGTCCCCATGCCCTCCCGACTCGGTGGTGGAAATGCAACGAAAAGCAGGGGGTCTACATTGAAAAATAGTGTACTTGTTCCCATTCTGTCTGTAATAAAGGAGCTGTAAAAAAATATTTCCGGTTTTCATTTGACTGACCCTTGTATCTACTAAACTGATATTTTTGGCTCAGCAGATCCAAGGAATCCTTGAGTTAACGTTAACAGTAATGATTAGGGTCTGATTAACTGATAAATACTTTGTCAAAATGGCTCTTCCCTAGATTAAAAAATATACAGTAAACCCACAGTATCAGCATGTAGCATGCCAACCTATAATTATCCAGTCACTTACGTTTATATTGCAAACGTCAAAGTAGAGACTGACAAACCTTCCCAGTTTTATTTCTAACAGCATTACAGACACCATTCAGATATTGCTCAAAAATCTGTGACTGCTGCTACAGCAGACTAATGATGTATAAGGGTATTACAATCTTATTATGCAAATGCAGTGACTGGACATTCTTTGTTCTTGATCATGTCAGCATTCACCCCCCCCCCCCCCCACTAAAGTTTATCCCCATAGTTTTTTTTAACATCCTGAATGTAGTATATACGAGAGGTGATCAAAAAGTAAGGTTACAAAGCCTGCAGTGAAACATTTTATTTCATACAACCAGTACAGCCAACTGATAGTACAAACATTAGGTTATTTTTTGACATAGTTTCCATATCAGTTTAGGCACTTGTTGATTTGTGGGATGAGTTTTAATATTCCCTCCTGGTAAAAATCCTGTCCTTATGTGTTCAGCCACGTTGTCGCAAAGTGCTTCACCTCCTCATCTGAAGCAAATCGTCGGTCTCCTAGGTGCTCCTTCAAGTGAGGAAAGAGGTGAAAGTCGCTTGGAGTGAGGTCCGAGCTGTAGGGAGGGTGTTCGATGATATCCCAGCTAAACTGCGTGGTGGTCTTCTGGGCTGTATGAGGTCACGCGTTGTCGTGAAGGAGAATGATGCTCTCTGTGAGAAGTCCTGGCTGTTTCCTCGCTTCAGACGAGGAGGTGAAACACTTGGCGACAACGTGGCTGAACACGCAAGGACAGGATTTTTACCAGGAGGGAATATTCAAACTCGTCCCACGAACCGACAAGTGCCTAAACCGATATGGAAACTATGTCGAAAAATAACCTAATGTATGTACTATCAGTTGGCTGTATTGGTTGTATGAAATAAAATGTACACGTTTCACTGCAGGCTTTGTAACCTTACTTTTTGATCACCCCTCGTATATTGTAGATGTTTTTAAGAGTCTTATAAAAATATATATTTATTGATTTATCATTGGAATTTTAATACTTTAGCTAATGCAAACAGACCGTGGCCTTAAATGGAAGGAAGCTCATGTTGATACGGCTACATTTCATACGAACAAAGATATTGATAAACTTATCAATGATACTGAGGTATGTTTCTTAAGGTTTACTTCTCATTATAGCAGGTAAAATTTTATGCAATTAATATATTTTGAAAAATTCTTGTAGTCTTTATTTACATCAGAATTAGAAGGAGGAGACCGGCAAAAAGCAATGAAAAGATTGAGAGTGCCTCCTTTGGGTGAAAAGGTGAGGTAATTTTTTTCTCTAATCATGGAACCTATTAATTATCTATTTTAGATTTACCTTTATTATAGTGATTTGGCTTATTTAGTATCAACACAGGCCTGCACTCTCATATTCATATGATCTTACAGATGGTAAATGTCATTTAGCAGTACATTGTTCTACAGCTTTTGCACCTGTTGACATTTAGATGAGCTAACTGAATGTATTGTTTTAATGTATTGTTCAATGGTAAAGAGGTCAGGCAATCATTCCAACCAGCGAAGTTGTCAAGCATGTTATATAGTACTAGCAGTTCTACCCAGTTTCGCTCGGTAATTTAAAAATAGCAGGAATTAGGATTGTAGATCAACAGCTAGTCCACAGTGATAAATTAAAGCCGTTCTATGGAGAGTTGAAACCTATTTACAGGAATAAAAGTGATAGGCTGTTCAGGAGAGGACCTAATGATAAGGTTAATCTTATTGTATGCACACGAAAAAATGTGTACAATAATGTATGTGGTTTCAAAAGTGAGAGGAATTAGAATGAAAATGACACCATTGTCTATTTATTCTGGAGATCTTGTGAATAAACTGTTCTTTCTGACACCTCCAGTGGTGAATACTTTAAATTGTTCCTAGATCCAACTGGAGAGCAAGGTTCATACAATTAACCATGGGATAAGCAGGGCATCTCCAAATTAATTCCAGCTATTTTAAGTGATTGACCTTGAGTCTTATTGATCGTCGTTGTGAAAGCAAATCTGACTGGAAACTGTGCTCGCTTGAATGGGAATGGAACATTGTTGTCAGTAGTTGGTATTCTTGGAATGAAAACCTCTTGAGCCTTTGTCACAACCCATCAGAACAACTGCTTCGATTAAATTTGGCTTCAAACTTTTCACACACAACTTTGTGCCGTTGCAAAGCTTTGGAGTATAAATTATTTATATACTGTATATAGATTTAGCAAATTCAGTAACAAAAAACCGAATAATCATTACTTATTAAGAAAAACCTGAAAATATTAAGTGCAGTACCTCTCGAGTTTCTTCCGGCATCTAGTGAGTTGAATTATAATTATTTATAATGATTGTTGAATTTAGTCAGTCAGAACGTTATAGGAGCAACAAACACACAAACAAACATTTCAGCATGGACCAGCAAGGGATCTTCATCAGTAATAAGAATAGAGCAAATTCAATAACAAAAAACTGAATAATTATTGTTTGTCAACACACACACACACACACACACACACACACACACACACACACACACATACAAAAAAAAAACAAACAAACAAACAGGCAACTGATTTTATATATATAGATGTTGAGTAAGCATGGGTAGCATATAAGCAGAACAGCACATTGCCTTCCTGTTGCAAGAATGATAGCAAGACTGATTCAGCATCATTCTAAACGTACATGGTGTTGATCATCATCCTCCACAAACACCAAAGATGAATAAGAGTTGTAACTTAAGGCATCCCTCACCATGATACCAAGGATTAAACTCAAATGTTGTATATGAATACACTTTGGAAAATGTCACTCTCCACATCTGATATATATGTAAATGACCGTCACTTTCATAAAGACCGAAACTGCTTTCATCACAAACTTTACAAAACACTATTTGATCTTACATATGACCCATTAGAGATGTGCATGGCAATGTGGCTAGAGGTATGTGTGCCCCATAGTACGTGTTACACTCCTCTGGGGCCACATTTACTCTGAATTTTTCTGTGGAAGCTGCTACTACTCTTACAACACATGGATCTTGGCAAGTATCTGATTTCTTCGCTGTACGGAACCTGATTTGTAAGCAGTGTAAGAAAGTTCATTTGACCATTCAGCTTCAACAAAGCATAACAGATGTGTCACATCTAATACACAGTAATGGTCTGAAATATCCATCTAACCATTTGAAGACCCACAATCCAACCTGTCTCAAACAGCTAGTAATTGAACAAAAGGAGAACATGTGTTTGTCTGTGGCATGGCATCTGTTAGCACTTAATCTTTCACCACACTAAACACTTGTATGAGTGTATGTTTTATGATGGCCGAAGTCTTTAGAAACTTTATCAGAATATATAATGTCCTATAGCATGCACATAAGTCCAAATTTGTACCGTTTTAAAGGATATTTCAATTTTATTTCACATCTGTGTATGAACTTTTAAATTAAATTAAATTGATATACCGTAACCATATCATAGACATTTATTTGTTATTAATGTTTTTTATTTCAGCAATCGCCTTGGACAACATTTAAAGTTGGTCTCTTTTTAGGAGCTTTCGTAGTACTTGCTGTGGCTGTTGTTTTATCAGGTAAGAATTGTTATAGTTTTCTTAAATAGCTAACTTTTATTTAGGCTAAATTTAAGTTTGTATTTCTTCATTTAATAATAAAGTCTTAGCAGTTTTTTTAATTTTATTTTGGAGTAACATCTAATACAGGGTTTCCGAAAAAGAATGACAACATTTTGTGATTTTATAATCTTTTATTGGATGGCAATAAGATATTAAATTTTTAACAAAAATTCTCAAAAATGTACAAGTTTTTTTATCTTTGTTAAGACAACATGGGAGAGAGCGAGAGCGAGCGTGCGTACAACTTTTATTCGGAACTCGGCTTGCATGCCACCTAATTCCACGAAACTTGGACGATTTACTGAAAGCTCATAGATCGTTAATCGTTCTAATTTAGGCACGTGTACTTCCATTAATTTCGGTGATATGTGCTCACTGAGCTTTTGCTTGTACAGATGCCATGTTTAGGTCAAACTACGAAATGCTTGTTGCATTGCTGTATGGGTAATAATCAGTGCTGTCAACATAAATTTGATACTGTCTGTTCGTTGTAATAAAAAAAACAAGTTCCTAGTGAAATTGAATAAATTATAAAATCACAAAATGTTGTCATTTTTTTTTTTTGAAAACACTGTATTTACAGCTTTTTCACATTGCTTTCGTACTTTTTCACAATAATTTCGTACTTTTTCACAAACATTTGATAGCTTGCTCCTCAAAATATGCAATTTTTCATTTGGGTCTGCATGTATAATTGAAGGAAGTGAGACCTAAAAGACTAAAAAGTGTTTGCATTGCTCAGCAACAATAATGATGGGTATTTACAGTCAAGGACGGGAGTATTACATTTGCTGACAAGCAGGGTGAATCTGTTTCAGGAGATCTAAGTTTCCCCTTTTTATACACGTTTTTATTACGTCATCGCAAGGGCGCCGCCATTACGGTCGAGCAAAAAAAATAAAAAGTAGGAAACACGAACTACACCGATTCAAAAGAAGAAAATGTGTTAGAACGAAAATGTAGCAAACCTTAAAGTTTGTGCAGTAGTTCATTATTTCTGCAGCTTCGCTACGAGACGATACAACGCCTAGGAAACAAAATGTTCGAGTGTAATGGCGGACGACTACAGTGTCCCTCCTGGCAGACAATATGTTCTCTAAAAAGGTGTATTCTTTAACAAAAAATTCTTGCACAATATATTTTAAAAATATGTTTATTCACTTATTGCTCATTTTTACAGTTCTTAAATATCAATAGTAATAGTTTTCCTCCAAAAAAATTATAAATAATAAGAATTAAACACAGGGTGGAAAGACCCTAAAAAAAACTGACATTTTGGATAGAGCTATCCTTTGTCAAAGGAAGGAGGATAATAGAGAATTATCCTGAAAGTGATAATAGGAGTATTAGAAGACGAATTATATAC